>VWZW01002481.1:107487-539987 GCA_013397115.1 Edolisoma coerulescens | reverse complement strand
TCATCTTATTTCATCTGATGCTGAGGTCTGCATTCCCTCCTTCAAGCATTTTCCAGAGCTCCCAATATCTCAGGGACTTAAGAACCTTTCATGTTTTGGGAAGGGAATTCCTTCACTGTCGACAGTGGTGGTCAGCTATGAATGGCCCCGTATGCCCTGTGATATCATTGCCACGTTACCAACAGGTCACAGGATGGTTGCAGCACCATTAAAATGCACAAACCCGAGAACACCTGGGACTTTTGGATGGCTGCAATGTTTCATAGATGCATCTCCCAAGTCATGGAAAACATTGCATGAGTCTCATGCTGGGCAGACTCCACCATTCAGAAAGAAGACCAGTGATCTGGGTTTAGGACAGCCTACAAAGCCAAGCTGTGCTGCAGTCTGCCTTCAGACCTGTTCACATCTCACTGTTCCAGTGGGGAACGTCTGAGGGAGCACCTTGACTCAGGATGTGCAGTGGTGAGTTTTACAGGCTCTGCACATGGGCACAATTCTTTTCTGGGTGCTGGGTATCAGGTGCAATGCTGGTGTTGACATTGCATGAAAAAGAAGTACAAAGCTAAGCACAGCGAGGCACAAACATGAGAGGGCTTTAAAAATTATGGAAGAGGTGGAGGAATGAACCGTACATCAACACACCTTGAATATCAATAAAGCAGGTCTTGAAAAAGGCCAAGGACCTTGCAGCTCCCATCTCAGAATTTGTGCTCTGTGCCACACCAAGAAACCCTTGCCATGGGGGCTGTTTTCCTGTATTGCAATTCCAAGATGAGCCTGACTGTGAGCAAGAGGAATGTGCTGACCTCCGCGAGCCCGCCATGGCTCTGCCTGTTGGGATTCCATCCGAGCACTGAAGCCTTCACAAGGACTGGGAGCCTCCTTCAGGCAGAATCCAGCCTTCAAAAAGCAAAATCCAGATGCAGTCAAGCTTGCTACCAGTCCAAGAGAAGGCGAAGGTGTAGATTTGAAGGTGGCTGAGTATTTTCCCTTTTCAGCTCTAATGGTATTGTGGTCAGAGCCTGACTTTGGTTGCATTTCAAGCAAATGGGAACATGTGAGTGTAGATCCAGAAAGAATCTGACACTAAGTAAATCATAATTATTCTGTCTTCTAAAACAGAATACAGGTTACTTAGCACTCTGATGCCTGAACCATCTGTGAAAAATTAGTTAACTAATGAGCCAAAATACATTGCAGCTTCTGTGTGGGTACAAGGTGTTAACAAAGTAAATGTATTGCTGTTTCCCTGAGCACATTATCAGCCATATGATTTTTGGGGCCATGTGCTGAACATTATGTGTTTTCATTCCTAGGAAGCTTCATTTCAGTTAATTGTCTCTCCAGCTCCCAGGGAGTACACAGAACAGGCTGTACTACATCTTGACTGTATTCTGATGAAAGACTGAAAAGTCTGGGGTCCTGAATGAAGGTGGGTTTTTAACAGGGAACATTTTGTGTTTACTCACAGACCCTAGGAAAGCTGACTTCTGTTTTACGGAACTTTAATGTCAATATGGCTGCTCTGAAGAACTTGCTCTCACAGATTGCTATCTCAAAAACCTCTCTATTCCCTGAGTCCAGACTTACAGGGAATTTCTTGGGTTTTCTTTCTCCTGTTTTGGATAATTTCACTTTTTTTCCTCTTTATGTTCACTTGTCCAACAGTGGAGAAGTTCTCCTGCTGGGTAAACGAGTGTGTTTTGTAGCAGGGTGACTATCTCATGTCAGGCAGGATCACAGCTTGAATTTGCTGGTGTTGAAAGGTGAAATTTCTGCCCTCCCATCATTGCCCTTCTCAGACATGCCTAAATGCAACTAAATTTTAACATCTGGAGACGAAAAGGTATTCAAAGCCAGATTCACCTAGGAGGAAGAAGTAATTTCTTTTAGCAGTCCAAGAGACCAAAAGGATGTTCTGAAAGGGCTGTTTGCACCTATTACCATATGTAGAATTATTTCTGGATTTTCAACCTTGTTTTCATTCATCTATGGCACCATCTTCTGCATTGTTTACCCATGCAGAAGCAAGAAAAATATATGGTGAGCGCTCCTGTACTATCTCTCTAGGATTCTTTCCTAACCAGATATCCTAAACGCAGGAAAACTGGTCTAGCTACAATGCCCAGCTTCTAAAACACAGCTGATACAAGATAGGCCTGGGTCACAAACCTCCTGCAGTCCTGGCTCAGAGCTTTTACTCTGTGGATGGAAGTGAGTGAAGATGGAGACTGAGTGAGAGACAGGCTGACCGTGCTGGACAGACACCTCATGAACGTCACCTTGCTCAGGGCAACCTCTCACGTGCAGGACCCCGGGGGGAAAACAGACACTACATGAGGACTGTAGGGAACTACTGAGATTAGAACAATTAAAACAACAGGAACAAAGCAGACACAATGGGACAAAAACCAGACAGGAACTGTTCCAAAGAAACGCCATCGGATGGAAAATCAAGCATTCCTCCTTTGCCATTAGGCTCATAAGAAATTTTTTCTACATGCAGCCCAGATGAAAAAGAGGAAACAGAAAGAAATGTTAGGAATTTTTGGAGTCATGCCTAGCAGAGGGATGTTTGGAGTTGCAAAAGTAAAATGATTGATGTGATTTTCTTTCTTGGGGTTTATTTTTCTTAGAAGTATGAAAAATGGCTCCTTCACATGCCAAAAACTACAAGACAGGTAGGATGTTCCTGTTTGTTCATTTTTATAATATCGAAATTAGGATCCAAGTTTGATGTTTAAATAAATAATTAATTAAATAGAATCAGCACTGTATCCTAATTTCCATATTTGGAAGAGTCAAAACAAACGCTGGCAAGTGTGCAACAGAAAGCATCTCAAAGCTGTGAGAACATGTCCACCTTCAGCTGGAGGAACCTGAGTCATTTCAGAGCCTGAACTGCACTGGGTGCAAGAATTACCTTCTGGACCATGTGCTCTGGTGGTGCAGGTTATCACCTGCAGGGGGTCACATCAGCTTCTCTAAAGATAATGCTGATATGGGCAGTGCTGAATCGAATGTGAGCTGACTTAAGAACTGTAGTAATCAAAATCCTTGGGTCTTGTCCACTACCAGCTGACACACCTTTGATTCTTTGGGCTGGCTTTGGCTTGGGCACTGTGTGACCAGACAAATCCCTCTGCAAATGGTCATCTAGTAATAATCTGGTTTCTAGAAATCCAGAGGTCATGGATTAAATGTCTCTGCATGGGGTTGCGTTAGCAAACAAGTATAAGGCCACACATACACTTCTGGTCAACATGTTTTCATTAATAAATAACTCAGGAATTAATTAAACATGTTGGAGCATCATTCTGATTACTTAAAGCTACAGCTCCTGAGAATTGACTAAACCATTGCAACTCATGTTCCTCATGATTGTAACGTGAGGAATTGACATGGCTGCTGCCAAAAGGACCCCCACTTCTGACGTGCCCAAGATCACAACACCAGTGTGTGGACTGTGGTAATGCTGTTCTGAGCAGGTCAGTTTTCATGATGGATGCTCATGTCAGGAGTGTGGCTGTATGCAGTGCCCAAGATCTGCTACTAACTCTGGGTTTGTGCTCTTTTTAAAGAGTCCTTCTTTTTAAAGGAAGGTCTCTGAAGATATTTCACAGGCCAGTAGGTAAAGGCATGTGGCAGCTGCAGGTCTGGGCTCAGAAATGCAGTGTTTGCACCCCTTTGGACTTGCTATAAATTTGGTGCTTGCTGGGATCTGAATTGACTCAGGGAATGAAAATGCTCACCCTTTGCAGGGCTTTTCAAAATGGACTTCCCATCTCTTCCAACCAGCATTTCATTTTTGGAAACACCAAAATGCTTTCCCCATGAGAACTCCCTCTGCAAGCATGGATCCAAGCCAGGGTAATCCCATACTCTGCAAAGCTGTGCAGTTCACATGGCACAGGATGAGCGTCCCTTCCGGATAAAGCTCTGTGAAACCAATGGTTACACCACAGCAGCCCCCTGCCATCACCTCATACAGCAGACACATTCATAGCAAGTGGATCAGCCAGGATCCAGTTTCCAAATGCAGGGCTTGAAGAATTAGACACTCCCACTGCTGCTCAGTGGGAGCCGGGCATTTTACTTCCCTGCATGTCACACTGAGTGGTCACACCCCTTTTCCTCCACCTCCCCCGCCTCCTTGCCCCAAGCTTTTGTGATTAACATGGCAATGGAGATTGAACTGTGTGCATACATTGATTTGCTGGGTGGTTTGGCAAAAGGAAGCAAATCCAAGCTACTTACCTCAGCGCAGACCCCTTTGGCGTTGCAATACCATAGCCTTTGGAGTCCAAGTTACCTCCCACCTTCATGGTGTCGCAGGGCTTGCGCTGCTCGATGTACTCGTTCATTGTGGACTCCAAGAGGTATGCATACTTCCCCTTTGACTTCCTCACCCGGATCATCCCCTCTTCCGTCGTCCTCACAAAAACGGAGGGCTCGGCTGACTTCATGTATGTCCACATCTTCTCAAACACTGCTATTTTGGATCGCTGCGTAGGACAGCAGAAACCCAACAGAAGCGTTAACAGAGGTTTGGGTGCCCCCTGAGATTTCCAGCTTGGACTGAACACACACCCACACATCAAACGGGCCAAGGAAGCCAAAAGGGGTAACAGGATGTTACCGCTTCTGCACCAGGGCCCAGATCAATCCCTGATTTTCTGGCCCATATTTGTGTATGGAGTGATTTTGCAGATCAAACAAAGGGCAAACCAAGCTGGAAATCTGGAGACAGTTTCGTTTGGAGTTGCTCAGAGAAGCTCTTCGGTAATGTGGGGAAGCACACGGATATTCCATATTTGTGTTCACAACTACAGAATATCACATGCACTGGAGTCACTGCCAATCTTCTGGCAGGCTGTAACATGGTGAGGGGAAGCAAGTGAAAAAAAACAGACCTGAGCTGAGGACGAGAGAGGACGGACCTGGAGGACTTGTCAAACAAGAACCTAAGAAAAATGTTTGCATTAAAGTTTCCTTTTTACCCTAAAAAATTCTTTAGTGGAGCCAGCTTCCAGGGTCCCATAGGCGATTTCAGTCTGCTTGGCCAAGTCCTCTGCGCTCTCGATGGGAGACACCATCCTCTCCACGGTGAGGAAGGCAGCCAGGTTAGCTGTGTAGGAGGATATGATGATCAAGGTGAAGAACCACCAGACACCACCAACTATGCGGCCGGAGAGGGACCTGGGCACAGAGAGGAGAGTCAGACAGGAGGAGGGTGAACGTCTAAAAGGTGCAGCTTGCTCTTGCAGGCCCATCATTTACGTGGCCATTTACCCATAGTCATGCTCTCCAGCTGCTGCCAAGGAAGCCAGAAGTCTGTTGCAATTCCTAATTTACTTTTAATGGTGTGGATGTAATTAGAGTGGGGATAAAAAACTCACAGTGAAAAAATATTAACAATAAACTGAGAGAATTTGCTTTGATTTTCAATTGCTTTCAGAGTACAATATTAATCATAAGACATGGAGATAATTATGAGAAATTTTAGCTGGGCAGGGGGCAATGCCCATCAACAATGTCCCTGTCAAGGTCTCTGTTGTAGCATGTACCCCTGGCAGGAAGGAGCACCAGCATGGAACCAGACCAGACACACAGCCCAGCTGTGATCTTTTGGTCAGCTCCACCATCACCTGAAGTTTAAAAAAACAACCCCTGTGTTTTTCTGTAAGACATGTTGAAGCTCAGAGAGGAGTTATGGACTTAGTGAATAATTTGCCTACTGACATTCTCTCTTTTGTATTCAGCAGATGGTTAGACAAGATGGTCATAATAATGCTTTAAAATCTAGGTGTTTTGTACTGTCTGCAATTAAATAGCCAATTAACTGTAACCATTCGATAGCTATAGAGGCAGATAAGTCAAGCAGGCAGTAATTAATATTAAAATCTTTTCAAATAATTTTTAAGAGTGGAAGATGGTTTTAGAATGATGTCAGTATTCAGGCATTCTGTCTAAATTATTTATATGCTCCTTCTCTAGATGCAGAGCACTGTCCCAGACAGAAGGGAACATACAATGCTGTTTGATAAAGCCAGACAGCCTGACTAAGGAGGACCTGCCTGTGAGAAACACCATTTATTTCTCCATGGGGGACCATGTTTCATTACTGTCTTTCTGCTGATCTGAGTCACTCCGCAGAAATATGGTTTATGGGATGGTAACAGAGATATCCCAGTCCAGCTAAGGGCTAAAGTTAGGTGAGATAAATGTGACCATCTTGCTTCCTATCTGCAGAGAATACTCAGCCTGCAGGACTGTCAGCACATGCACCTTTACCATTTGTTTCATATTTGGAGAGGGACTGGGGAGGGAGGCAGCTATAGATTCAACTCACACATCTCCAGATTGATGAGGAAGAGGAAGAAAATCAGTCTGGATGATGTGTGCTCAGGGAAGGAAGCGCTCAGAAAAGGCACAGAGGCATTAAACAAAAGTAACCAGATAATGTCAAATACAACAATCTCTGCTGATGAAGGCCACTTTGAGCTGGCAAAATCCATTTGCATGGCAAATAATCACATTCATCTCCAGCTGCAAATTATACAGCCTTTCCTTCCTGATGAAGCTGGGATGTTTCTGCGACTCATTTCAATCCCTTCAGCGGCAGTCAGCCGGATTCCTGCCTCCAGACCCTCGACATCTTGGTGATATTCACCACCAGCTAATCCCAGGGGGCTGCCTGCCGTCAGCTGCAGATGGCTTATGCTTCCCAGCTTCACACCTGGCACTGACAGCATGGAAAAGTAATTTTGGGGTGTTGAGCCTGGATGGTAACAGGGAGGGCTGGGGGAAGAGGGAGAAGGGGCTGTTTCTTTCCCCTGGGAGGTAGAAGGATGCAGACAGGATTCATGTGTCCATCACAGACCAGCCCCATCTGGGCTGTCTCTGCTGCTGGTGCTGGTCATTCCTCCTCATGGCACAAGGAGGGATGTGCTCACTCTCAGAGACTGTGGAGGAAAGGAGAGGAGGTCAGCAGCTTGCTAGGACTGCCAGCATGGCTGGGGCCTCGTGTGTGTGATGTTCTATTGTGGACACTGCTCGTGGGCAATGTTTGCCCTCGTTGCTGGATTGACTTGGAGCTGGGAGCTGTGAACCAAAACTGCTGAAATGCACAGCAGAGAAAACACTCAGCACATGGGACCTACAGAACACGGCCCTTTTGCTCCAAGGCTGTGCAGCATTCGGCACTAGGGAGAGCTGGCCAGCGATGGAGGCTCTGGGAGGACAGATTCAATAAAGAATGTAATGATAGACATGATAAACATCACACAAGCAGATGTGATCCCCTGTGACACCCCCACGGCTCCGGAGCAGTGAACACTGAACAGAACAAGTTGGATTTCTCTTGTCTGTTTAGACCCTGAGCCAGTGCCTGTTACTGCTTACCATGGCAAGTGCTTGGAAAGGTAATATCTGTTACCACCTTGTTCTGCTGCCCCTGTAGACCCAGCAGATGAACAGCGGTGCCTCCATCACGGGACACATTTGCCAAGTGCCTTTGTAATTTAGGAGATAATGTCTGATTTCTGGAAGTGACTTCAACACTAGGGAGCTAAAAGCCTGGTCAGAAACCAGTGGGGCTTAGAATTATGTTTATGCTCCAGTAAGAGCAGTCACAGAGGAGTAGATGCATCTCATACTTTGAAGTCACTGTGAGTTTTTGAAAGTCTCACTCTGGAGCTAGGTAACAAAAAATGACCTTGCACTTCACTAACAGAAATGTTCTGCAGCTTGAGCCCTGGCTCAAGTTCTTTTCTCTTCACTAATGGGAGCTATGGTGTTTAAATCCTCTTGCATGAGGATGTGTCCCTGTACCTGTTCAAGGATAACATGAAGGAATCAGCTCCCTGCTGAGTGGAAAAGAGTCAGTAACTCTGCAGAGCTAAGGTGAGACGGAGCACCCTGGTTAGGACTTTAAAGATGTGCTAAGGTTTAGATATTTGGATCTGTCTATTTGACCTCTGGATTAATTAATGTTCATTAGTAATCCTTGCAAATAGCAGGGTATAAAAAATATTGGGCTAAAATAAGCAAGGATAACAGTGTAAGATGCTTTAATGAATGGCTAACTCTGGGGTGAAAAAAAGGGCTAAAATATCTAAATAGACAAGACTGTACATTTTTCAACCTGTGTTATTCCTTCTGCACCTAGACTCTTCTTTCCTACACAATCCAAATTAAGATATCTTGGTTTCTTCTTGTGTCCCTGCCTGTGCTGTGTAAAATAACACACATATCCCCACTCTCCTCCCTGGCTTGGGATCCTGCCTGTCCCTCACAGAACTGGCAAGAACAGGATGCTCCTTTCCATCATTACCCTTGCAGGAGTAAGTAGTAAATACTCTGCCCTCATTATCCACAGTGCACAATCTACTTAAAATTAGAGCTGGCTGGGAACCAAGATTTCAGGACCGTGGAAAACTCTGAAATTGTAAATAAAACCTTAATATTCTCATTTGGAATGCAAAGATAACGGTTGCAGGTGTCCTCTAAAAGTAGCACTCTGAAAATGGTTGTTTGGGGTCTGTCCAAGCTTTGCCTTTTGCTACTACTTATAGTTTAATTTCTGAAAGGCTAAATGGTATAATTTTAACATGGTAAACAATTTTGTTTCTGCTTTCTCATTACAAATAATTTTCTTTCAGCTTTTATAATACATTAAATTCTTACCTACTGCATGCATAATTTAAAAGATAACTCTGAAATGTGCTATTTTAAATCCACCTAATAAAAATACTGCAGATGACCAAGCTGAAAGTAATAATTTTGATTTTCTTACTTACATTTGATTTTCTTACTTTACTTTCTTACTTTCCTTGCAAAAGCAACTGCATTTTGCCAGCAGAAAACAGAAAGGAATTGTAAGTTCCCTTTGTTCTCATGAAGAGGTTTGTTTTAATGTTTTAGCCTTAACATTGATGGATTCATACAGAAATAGAAAATCATGCAGCTATAATCTCATTTCTTAAAACAAAATGCAATCCTTGATCAAAAAATTTTTTCTTTGATCTTATCCCTCATGGAAGGCAGGAAAAGCCAGCAGGAGTTTGCCTCTGCTTTGCCATCTATTAGATGAGAACAATACATTTTTGCAAAAAAATATTAACAAGATCATCAGAAAATATACAGAGTAAACCTCATTGGAAAACTGCTCAAGCACCCTCTCAGTTCTCTCCCACTTCTCCCTTCCCCCTCCTCAAATCCATTCCTTATGGAGAATTACACCTAAACTGACAGTGTTTTAATTAGAAGTGCAAATCTGGGATTCTGAAGCCATAGTTGCTTTGGGAGGATTTCCCAGATTTGCTGTTAAATTCAAGTCTAATAAAGGCTCACTCACTCAACTGACATATTTGTCACTGAATGAATTTATGCAAAACTGTCAAAAGGAAAGCTCTTCCGTGCTTGTGCTACTGATTGTGGGTCAAACCCACTTTTGGTCTTCTACCCACTCAGAGCCTCTGGTCTCTGACACTACTCTGTGAATTTGATACTGATCTAGACGATTCCATGGTTCTCTCTGAGGTCTGACTTGGTAGTGGATTAACTGCAAACATTTTGCACCAGTTTTGCTCTTATTTTAAGCAAACTTTCAACATTAGACTCTGTCAATGTAGAGAGCTCTGCTTTTCCTCTGTGTCACAGACCATCTGGCATGATTGGTCTCACCACTTCCCCTCCATCTCCGACATGAACCCCAGATTTGCTCAAAAGGCAAAGGAAGAAACTCAGTGTGGGGTTGTGGAGCTGGGAACAGCTCTGGGTGCATCCATCAAGTACAGACTGCAGAGCTCTTATCCTCTTACTCTCTGCTGTGCCACGGAGAGTTTTGAATGATCTAACAACTGTTTGCCACAAAATTCGAGGGATTATAATGCAAGTTTCTCTGTACATGCTGCATTACTAATTTTCTTGCCATATTAGTTTGCTTTTACTTATTATTGGATCCTAGCTCCTGTTATAAGAGTCTGGAGTCCTGACTGCAATGCTGGGTTTTAACATGCAGGGTCAGGAAAGCCCTTACAAATACAGAAGTAAGAATGTTTTCCACTGATATTTACCTCTCCCAGAGGTACAAATTCCTTCTTCATCTCTCACAACTTTTCTACAGAGCTAAGAGCTGCATATTTTGGTTCCCTGTGGGTAACATTAACCAGGGAGACAGGGTAAGCAAGCTGAGGGTGCACAGGTACTGGGAGTCCCATGCTGGCTCTGTACTGCTTTTCTTTCTCTAATTCTTGTTTATAAAAAACAAATAAATAAATTAGGGCTTCTTAACTTTTGTATATGGGCTGGAGAGCTGCTCTTGTGACTTCAGGCAAACCCTGACAGTTCATCTGTCCCCCAAAGCCACCATGCTGGAAGGAGGCAGTATGGATTATGGAATCCCAGCAAAAGTCCCTTTAAGAAGGGGCCTTGTGGATGCTCACTGTGTAAATATTGCATCAACTCTGTAATCTCTGCAAATACACAGAATCTCCCAGATTCAATGGGGGGGATGTATATCCGTGAGGCGTTAATTATAAATCATGGTTTATTTACTGTTTCTTTCTGCCTAAGCTAATGGCTTTGGACAGCAGTGTACGCTCCCTCTCCTACTGTTTCATCTCTTCTTTCGCAGAATATGTTGGCACGTTTTTTCCCCTTCAATTTCCCTTTAATGGGCAAAACCTCATTCTAAAATGACTTTTCCTGCTTAGTCAGAAATGCATCATGCCACTTGTGGTTCTCCAGTCATTGGGCCTTGGATTACTGCAGTGCTAAGTATAAGCATGACTGCATGGAGCAGCTTCGTGCTGTTTTCAAGACATTCACTTTGCATTTTGACAGGCAAGAGGTGCCTAAGCCTAATCAGAGGACTAGCACCCAGGAGCTGGGCTTTTCTCTTCCCTGTGAAGCCCTGCTACTTTATGGGATCCTGGATAGCTTACTCCATCTCTCTAATTTAGTTCCCAGCTGTGGGAGAAGAGGATGAATCACATTTATGAACCTGTCCTAAGTGGGTGGCCTGAAGCGCTGGCCACCAGGTGGGATTTACCTCTGAGCTGCTGCTTTGCCCAGTTGCCCTTCCTGAGACACTCAATCCCAACAGGCAGAGGCAGCATCAAATGGGCCCAGCCCTGCAGGGAGTGGTGAGTGCACTCAACAGTACTTTGCAGGTTGTGCCCTTGTCTGTCCTCAACTGACCCAAAACAACGCCTGTGGATTCTCAACAAACACAACTCACCTGCTCAACTAGTGGGGTGTTGGAAGTACTAGATGCCAAGCAAACATGGACTGACATGGGCAGCAAGCCCTCTTCAACTTCAGCAGGTCCCATGAAAATGCTCCAACAGGGCAGAACTGCAAGACTGAGGTAAGTCCTTCGCTCGAGGGACCTGCCATCCCTGCACAGCATCCCTGGCTGCTGAAATGAGATGTTTAACCCTAAAAATGCAGGATAATACACTCAACTCTTCCAGAGGGCTGCTAAAAACAGTGCAAACGCAGGGCTAGGATAGAGGGATGAGGTGGAACACTAAGAAAAAATACAAGTGTAGCTGAAAGGCAGAGAGGTAGATCTGAAGACAGGCACCGTCACCCTCTGAAGTACAGGCACAGTGTACCTCTCCCTGTTGCAAACAGGGTGGTTTGAGGGATGAATGTTTAGATAGTGGTTTTCTGAGAAACACATGGTCACTTTGGGCTGCTTGGCAGCTCCAGAGAAAGGCAAAGTCATCCCTCTTCTGCTGTTTTGCCAGCTAACGCTACAAGGAACAAAACCCCAACTCTTGTCATGCCTTTGAGCAAAAATTTCACTGTAAAAAAGGCTCTTCATGTATTTTTCTCACTCTGATGACATTTGTTCGCTTTGCTGAGAAAAACTCACAAGGTGACAAGCATAAAATTTTGTCAGAAGCAGTTGCTGGAGAGCCCCAGGAGATTCATTATTCAGGAACTTCCTCAACCTCAGGTGGCCCCAAATTTAACAGCACTCATCCTTCTTTTTGAACAACAGCCTATTGTGCCAGTGTCCTTTACTGAGTTGCTGGGTTCCATATGCTCTCCCACAGTGTCTTCTTCAAAGTCTACTTGATGAAAAAGCTTTTTTTTCCCAAAAGATTTAATATGTTTTGGATTATATGCCATCAGTTGTTCATTTTTCCAAGATCCTCTTTAGCCATCTACATTTGCTCACATGAGAGCTCCATTTCTGAGACTCCTGGGCAATAATGCTACAATAACCTAGCTCAGACTTCTCCCAGGGTGTCTTGCCTTGGTTCATTTTGATTTATTTTTTTTCCTGTCTTTTGTCAGATTTCCCAATCTGATGAGAGAAAGGCTTTTCTCTGGAAGGAGAGTATTTTCTGCACTGAAAGGTATTCACTCTGAGCAGTATTTCCAAATATTCCCTTCATTTTCTCTCTCATTTCTAATTTAAAATGTGATTCTTCACCAAGATTGTGCAAGTGGGATTTTCTCCAGTTTCACTTTTGAGCCTTTCTTTTTTGTACAGGGACATACCATATCTCTTGTAGAAGTGGTAAGGAATGAATCTGCTCTCCCCAGACAGTGTTTTTAGAAGAGCTTTATGTGCACAGGTGTGCCTGTCTTTTAACATTAAAACTCCCAAACTGTGAAGGGAAAACATGTTCAGTGTTTCTGCTGCCCCTATTTCACCTGCTAAGATCAATTTGGTGATGTTTAAAATTTTTTTTAAGGCTTCAGAAGCACTGTTGAGATGAAAAGCTGCCCCCTCCTTCTATTTTCCTCTCTGCAGCCTGAGATTTTGCTTCTTATTGCAAGCTTCAAGAAATAAGAGAGATGAGAAAATTCCTCCTGTGGGAAGGCATTCTTTGCAGTTGACTCCTGCAGCTGGACCCTTGTGGACTCTTCATCACGTCTCACACCTATACACAGGGTACAAGTACTTATTTTATTGCTTTTCCCTTTCACCATTTGAGGACTCATCTCCTTCCTTTCTACTCCTCTGTTCACACACTCGCCTTCTATTGCTCCTCATCAGACTGTGTTGGGAGAATTCATTAGTGTATATAACATGCTTTGAAGTTGTCCAAATAACGGTGATGTAACACTTTTGCACTTCTATAGACTCTTTTATCTGAAGATCAAAGTAGTAAGTTATGATTACCATGATTGGATTATTGCTGCTTAGCCTTCGGATCTGAGGGTAAGCAGCAACTCTTCTGGGTAGGCACTAATCAGAATTACTGCATGATTTTATTAAATAGATTGAATGCCATGAAGCGAGCTGCTGCTGTTTAAGGAAAGGGCTGTGTGCACGAGCTGTGTGCCCTTTCCTGCCATCTGAGCATATGAATCAGCTGCTCTCCAGCTGCTCCTTTGATCCACGTGAAAATGGAAGGAAGACCAAGACAGCATGGAGGACTTCAGAGGTGACACCGTACTCTGCCCTCTCCAGCCCCCACCCAAGCACAAAAGGATTTTGCCCCAACTTCTTAGCACGACCCACATTTTGCTTTTCTCAGTTACTCGGCTTCCTCAAGCCTCTCACAATGGATAACACGGTGCCTCTGTCCTGTTTCAACAAATTTCTCTTCACCTGCTCACCATCTTGGGACGTTACAATGGGCATTGCTCAGTGAATGAAGGCACTCCCAAACTTTTCATGAAAAGGGGGTATGGTGCTTCCCCAGTTATAAGGGCAAGTATTTGGGATGAAATCTGTGACAAAAGCCAAATAGATCCAAAAAATGCCAAATTCAATTGGAATAAAGGCAGAACTCTGAGCCTCCCAGAGGAAGGCCAGCTGTGGAGATGAAACCAGCAAAGAGCAGCTGTGGATGCTTTTTGTGCTGTGAGCCAGAGCAATTCGAACCGAGGAGTTCAAAGCTCATTCGACTGTGTATCCAGTGAGTGTGCACATGATATCTCAGTGCTGATAAAAGTAATGTACAGCATATGGAAGAGTTATTTAAGCAGGGCTTCCCTGTGAAAACATGCTCAGGGCTTCCCATCTTAGCGACAGTATTTTTTTTGGAGTGGCAGCATTAAAGCAGTGTGTGACAGGCAGCCTTGCAGAGGACACCACCTGAGGGAGATGGAGGTCGTTCAGCTCCTCACAACCCTTATTCTTTGACAAAAACACTTTGCAGTCAACCTAACTATTAGAGAGACACAGCCATGCACAGTCCTGACTGCAGATCCCAGCTGAGCCGACTGCTCAGGAATAACTTGTTATCAAGAGGAAAGGAAATGAAAAAAGTCTGCTTCTGTTACTGACTGAAAATCAGCAAGTTTAAGTACAGAGTAATAGGGGGTCCCTGGAGGCTCAGAGAGTCTCCTGCTGCAGTCAGGGAGAAGGCTGTAAGTGTCAGAAGGCAGCCCTGTAAATCTTAGTGCTCCTCATGATCCTGAGCCAGTGCCCAGCATTAGAAACACAAGCAGCACACGCCAGTTCCATGTCAGGGATCACAGAATGGTGTGGGTTGAAAGGGACCTTAAAGTTCAGTTCATTCCAACCCCCTGTCATGGGCAGGGACACCTTTCACAGGTGCTCCAAGCCCTGTCCAGCCTGACCTTGAACGTTTCCAGGGATGGGGCAGCCACAGCTTCTCTGGGCACCCTGTGCCAGGGGCTCCCCACCCTCACAGGGAACAACTGCTTCCTAATATCTATTCCAAATCTACCCTCTGTCAGATGCCCTAATAAAACTTCCCAAGATATTAAAAAAGATGGGCAATGCACTTTCCCCCCTGCTATTTTCGACTTCGTTTTCAACGAAAAACATGAGAAACATTTATTTAGTCCTGAAGAAACAAATTGCAAAAGTATTTTTAGGCTGATATATCTGCTTTTAGATGAAGTGTTTGATGACTTATTTTAAACACAGCTGGTGGAACGATTAGTGAATCTGTCAGTCAATGGGGGGAGTTTCAGCAAATTTCTTGCTGTCCCCCAGCAACCTCAATGCTGAAGGCCCAAAGTCAGAGCTGTGGGAGCGTGACTAGATATGCCTGATCGGGAAAGCATCCTGAGGAAGTAGCTTACAGGTCAGTGGAGGAAGCACTCATTACCTCTGCAGCATTTAGACATTTTCAGGTGGCAGAGCATGCGAATTCAAAAGACTAATTTTTCCTTTACAGAAGAAATTGCATCTTTCCAGCAATGCTCTCTCGGTTGGTTATTTCCTCCTTCTGATTCCTCTGTGTCCTTCAGCATTTTCCCAAATGAAAAAAAAGGATAGCAAGGATGACTGTTTTAAAAGAATTTCCATTTTCCCCTGGCTGCCACGCTGTGGTTGCCATGGAAGTGCGCAGACTCCAAAGGGGACTGTTTAGTTGGATATTGTGCAATTTGTCAAGCTGTTCCTCTGGTGAGTCACTTTCCCTGGTTAAGTGCATTTTAGAAATAAGTGTGGTCATCAGTTCCTGGTGATTTGCAAGTGCTGCTGTTACCCTGTGACCTAAATTTGCTCTCCCTGGACATAATTAACTCTGCCAGGTAGAGATAATTGCAATATCATTTGATACACGTTTATAAAGAAAAGAGACTTTTCCAGAAGCTGAACTCCTGATTTTCTTACTTTTGTGCTCAAAGAAAGTCAGCTCACCAGTTCAAGCAAACCACTACCAATAAATGAACCTGAGCTTTGTCCCCACAGAATCATTAAGGTTGGAAAAGCCCTCTGAGATCATCAAGCCCAGCCATACCCACAGCACTGCCATTACAGGTCACCATTAACCCATGTCCCCAAGTGCCACATCCACACGCATTTTGAACACTTCCAGGGATGGCAATTCCGGCACTTCCCTGGGCAGCCTGTTCCAATGCCTGACCATCATTCCAGTGAAGAAATTTTTCCTAAACTCTAATCTAAACCTCCCCTGGTGCAATTTGAGGCCATTTCCAAGGCAGATGCTTGGAGTGTCAGAGAAGATGCTTACTGAAATCAAGAAGAGTCATCAGATAAATACCCCTGCTTAGCCTTCTTTTCAGGAAGGAACTAAATTCCTTTTGATTGCTAAATGCAGCTGGTTCTAATTTCTCTAATTCTAAATTTTTAGCAAAATAAGTAAGTACCCTACAAATGTAAGTTTACAAAGGATGGAACAGAAATAATTTCCTTGAAAAAATCCAAATCAAACCTCTCACTAAAAAAACTCCTCAAAAACCTCCACAACATTTTTTTGTTCTAATCAATTTCTGATTTAGATTTTGCCTAAAAACTGGATAAGACCTTTTGGTACCAGGAAGATCTTGATGAAATTTAAAAGTGCTGCTGTCTTTCAAAACCCAAAGTCTCCTGTAACTTTTTTCAATTGGGCTAAAAAGAAATGTAAATAAACAGAAAAAAGAGCAGAGGAAAATGCTCAGCATTAATTACAGGTACATAATAAACACCTTGTTTGCTCTTCCCCAGACAAACCACTCTGATGGAGTGCAGCAGAGAGCCTGAGAAGGAGTGCAGTGAACAGGAGCACACTGTACAGATCAGCCAAGAGCGCTGTTTCCATGTCACAAAAAACAAATGACGACGTGCACAAGATGCCTATAAATAATAGATTGTATCTATTGACTGGAGAGCAGCCAGCATCTGTCTCTCTCCTTCCTGCCCGGGAGTGCAGTCATTCATCATCTCTGCCAGCAAACCTCCCTGCCCAGCACACCCAGCCCCCCCAGCCAGGGGTCACTGCTTGGCACAATCCACTGCACCCTGCAAAGCCCCTGGGTCTGGACTCTGCAGGCGAGTGAAGACCCTGTTAACTCTTTGTGCCAAGCCAGCTGGAGGGTGGATTGTGCCTTGTGCCACGTCTCCTCGCACACATTAAACCCCACAGTCTTTAGGGCAGCTGGTGTGACCCGACCATTTCCCAGCAGTGGTCCCTGATGGTGCCTTGCACAGAGGAGCACAGAGGCTCTCCCTGCTCGTGCAGCCCTGCTGATGCTCCCAAAACATCCCCTGCCAATCCTGGCTCTCTCAGACACATGTGGGATGAAGGCTTCATCCACCATTTCACTCCCAGCACAAGCTGGCCACATTTTCAGCCCCGTTCTCAATCAGACAGATTATTATGAGTGATTTCAAGCTGTGTTGTCCAGGTATTGTGACATGATACCCTATTGTGTAACGATAGGAGTGTGCATTTCCCTTCTACTCACAGTATATTTTGGTCTGAATTCAAAATATATATATATTTTGTTTCAACAATAAAGAGAGGTCCCAAGAAGTTGGACTAATTTTTGGAGATTTTAATTAATTTAAATTAATTAATTTAAATTTTCCTCTGGGAAGGCACAAAGGATGTCTGCAGTCACTAGGTGATATTGTGTGATATTTATCCATCTGCCAAACCTGAGATGGGACAAGATCCCTACAGTCAACTCAGCTGACAGTAACTGTCTATTCTATCTCATGGTATCTTCAGATGATGAATAAATGCCTTTCTGGAAGATCTGTTTTGACCAAATGTGTTTCATTTTAGTCAAACATAAATTTTCTGCATCACAGAAAGAGTAATTGGATTAAATTTAAGAGTCTCCAATATACAAGAAGTCTCTTTTGGGCTCAAACCATATGAAGCAACACATTTTATGATAACAAAAAATAGAAGATCAAGATAGGAAGCTGACAAGAGATGCTATTTTGCTCCCTGATTTTCCATCCTTTTCACAACAGTCAAATTATTTATTTTGCAGAAAATGATGGAGTAGATGAAAAATTCTCATGTCTTGTTTTGCTGCAGAGGAGGTTGGGAAGCCCAAACATCCTCACAGTCTCCTTCTCAAAGGCCTTGGGTCCATCCTAAGCCAGGAATGGCAGCAACGTGCTGGACTTTAGCAAGGTCCTACTCTCCACAGCTGCTATACACTGAGGTTATTTTAAGCTCTGAAGACAATTTATCAAATTACAGTTCTGAAAATGGTACAATGTGAGTCATATTTACTTCACATTTCGCTTTCCACAGGCTCTCGCTATTGGCTGTGGGTTATTTATTACCTCTGATGCCTGCTCCTAGAAGCTCCTTTCTGGGTCTGTATTTCACATTTAATGAGTGCTTTTGCAATTTTGTGACCGTTTTCTGAAGCTAAGGTGGCACTTTGCAAAGCCTAATGGTTTATGGCCTGTTTCAGACTTCACTGACTCCTACCTGTCACTATGGAGCTGTGCACAGCTCCGAGCTGTTGCTTCTCCCTGACCCTGCTGTGTCTCAGCCCGTCCTTTGGAAGCTTTAAGGGCAACATTAGGGGCTATCTCACCTCAACCAGGACAAATTAGTCCACGTGGTAGGGACTGTTCCACACCCCGTGGGGCCACTGGTCAGTGATGGTGCAGAAGGTGGACAACACACTCTGGTGGGAAATGTCCGAGAGCTCACGGCCTCCTTGGGTGGAAGCTATGCATCGAGTCATTCCCTCTATGGATTTGGAGGGAAGGATTCCTTGCTCATGCTCATGCTCCAGCATCCAAAGGCACAACACAGACTGCCATCAGCTCCAGCTGGGACTCTTCATGACTGGCTACTGCCTGCCCCCTGTCACATTCACCCACTCGATGCCTAGGCAGGAAGGCTTCAGAGCTTCAAGGACACCAGTTGGGCTCCTGCAAAGAGGCTATGAGCAGGTAACCCACAGCTCTGCTCTCTCCTGGCCATCCACAGGTCACCAAATTCACAGTGTGTCTTTAAAGTCCTTGGTAGGTTGTCCCCAGCATACTTAAAAGCTTGTTTAAAGCTCTGCCTAGTAAGAGTGTCCTTAAAAAGGACAACACTTTCCTTCAAAAGCAAATTTTTGTCTCTTTGGGGGATTGAAGTTCCCTGGGGACTGGTCTGAGACTGAGGAATGCACATTTACAAGAGCAAGTTATTGCTGCAAACCTCGCCACCCGCTGTGCTGAGTGGTGTGTCTGCGGTTTTGATCTTACTCTTTTTTTTAAATGATAAATACATAGTGGCATATGCACTTAAAACAAGCACGCTCTGGAAAAAAAACAATCCTCCAGACAAATTTCCCCTGCTCCTTTCCAAAACAAAACTGAAATAAACAACCCAAAACCTCTACAAAAACAAAATACACCCCTGCACTTGCTCCTTTCTGCTGGGGAGAGAATGACAGAACAGATGTATAACAGAAGCTATTTATGTTGGTTAATGCATTACTGGGGAGATGCTGAGAGATAGTAGTGATAAGTTTAGAAGCAACTACATAGGAAATATATTAGAATAGAGCAGATATCCCCACCTGCCCACAGTGTCATTCTACCAAGTGTTCATTTCTGAATGATGTGTCACAGGAATCCTGCACTGGGTTCATGTGAAAAATACATGTGAAATACAGAGCGCGCTCAGAGCCTTTCTGCACAACAACATCCTACGGAAATTCTCACTCTCCTGCTTCCTCCTTGCTTTCACAGTGCACAGAAATGTCCCTCTCCCCTTACAACCATCTCAAGGAGCTGTACTCAGAGTACTGGGAGTTATAATAATTCCCATATTTAATTTTTAAATTTTTATCATCTTGCCAATAGTTGTAGCAGTCAGAAACTGCTCTTGTGTTCCGTGGGAAAATATTGGTTTCAATGAAATTGTAATTTTCATTATCAGGATGATTAAATCAACAACATTAAAATAACAATTATGGAATCATCCTCATTTCCTGTTTCAAAGCAAAATAAAACAACACTTTGAAATGGTGATTCAAAGCATGTTATTTAGCTAGAGCAAATCTTGTTAGCTGAATCAAACCCACTGATCTTTCCCTGACACTTTTTATTAAAGATGTTACCAAATTTGCTGTTATTCAAAGCCTCATCTTTTCACCTCTCCCTGCTCCTCCTCGGATCAGATACCACCTATTGAAATGACCCCAAAGGAAGACATTGTCTTTCCTAAACAACAATAATGATGACAAGAACAACAATGAGAATAAAATCACAATAACCTGATTCTAATGCACAGGGCTGGTTACAAGACAGCAATAAAGTTGAAATTCCCTCTGCTGGGAAGGCTTTCTGAATTTTCTGCCTGGCCTCCAACTAATCAATGATCAGATAATAAAACATATTCATAAAGGCTGTCACTATCAAAGTGCCCTGCAGGCTGTTATTTCCCTGCTATCACAAGCTCATTAACATTCGGATAAATTGGCATCTGATAGCAAACAAGCTGGTGCCCAGTCTTCCCTGCCATCCCAGGGGAGCTCTGCTGAGCTGCACGGAGTTGTCTCCACTTGTCGATGGAGCTGTGCCTCCTTCTCATCCCCTGAGCTTTGATGCCACCACAGCAGGCTGGAAATCAACCTCTGCCTACTGTCTTCACCCGTAAGATGGGTATTTCTGGATGAAACTTCCTTTGAACAGAAGGGAGACAAAGCCCCCAAAAGGAAGGAAAAATTATCTAAGTAAATCACAAGAGTCAGTCACCAAAAAGTCCCTTTAAGAATACTTTGGATGTTGGGTTCTACTGAACTTTCAGGCAGCAGAACTACTGGCTGAAATGGGAAGCAGCATGAAACTTGGTCTTTCTCTAGCCTTTTTAAAGGCCAGTAACAATTAAGCCACTCATTGTGCTCCATAATGTTTGATACAGACCATATAACCTTTCACTGGGCACTTACTGTGTTATTTCTCCCTACTTTGCTGCTTTTTATCTTCCCTATAATGCTAGAATTGTCTTATTTCTACTAGCAGCAAAATGAATGACTGACAAAATTTGATTGCAATTGGGTGGATTTAGATAATCTTGTTATCATTTCTGTAAATTCCCTCAAAAGTACTCCCAAAGAGAAATTTAAATGGTATTTTCATGGTGTCAAGTTTGAGGTTCCAAGTTCATAGCTGTGAGACCTGTGAACCTTTGGATCCTTTCTGAGTCTACAACTGATTCACAAAACTACACTAAGTTTCAGGAAGGGAGGTCAAAGTAGGACCTATTCAGCTTCAAAGCACGCAGAAAGATTAAACCACACGAACTGAAAGAAGGTTCATTGGGGAAGGCAACCCACCTTGGAGAAATATCACATCCTTGCTGCATGAAAGCTCCTAGGGAGAACCAGAGGCTGTTGAATATCCCAAACTCATTTGTCTGGTCATTGGCTGGCTGGTCCCGTCCTTCCTCAAATTCCTCAGTGTGCCACTCGTAAGGGCTGAAGCGACTCACCAGGAAGAGCACAACGCTCACTCCAATGTAGGCGAAAACAATGCACATCCATATCTCGTAGGCCAAAGGATCCAGAAAGGAAAAAACTCCTGGTTTGGACTTTTGAGGTTTTTTTATCATTATTGATATACCTAAACTCATGAACGGTTTGGAAAAGTCTATAACTTCTTCTCGAACCAGGGTGATGGTTAATGGTGCCACAGCCACATCCGCCCTCTGAAAAGGAGACAGAAAAGAGATTTGCAGACTGGGAATAAAATGTATCTACTAACTGCAGTGTGTGATCCTTTGATCTCTGTTTAACCTTGCTATCTCAGAAGAAATCAGACAAAACCAATTCCAAGAAAAAGGTTAAAAAGGAGAAGCCCATAATATTGGTGGATTATTTCCATTTTATTGGTACTGATTACCAGATCTGTTTTGAAATCACAGCGCTTTCTTTTTGCAGCCACTCAGCTCTTCTCGTCTGATTTATCAACTGATGTCACAGTCTGATGAAGATTATTTTCTCTAAAAGAGCTTTATCATCCAGACATCAAAAGAGGCAAGGAAAGGCCAATCTCCTGAAAAAGGATGTCAGGATATTTGCTTCCATCAGGAGCTGCTTTTTGATTGCATAACTGATGCAGGAGAAGAGGAAAAATGTTCCAGCAACACTGATGTGCACTCTCCACTAATTTTGCAATCCATCTTGAAAATGGAGAGGGAAATACATTGAAATGGCTGGCAGCATTTACAGTGGAGCTACCATCAGGAGACAGATCATTCCTGCTCCAACACAGTGTCACAGTGACTTGGGAACTGATGTTCCCTGCATGCTTTCCCTGGTAGGGAAGGGGAAAATTAAACCACTCTGTCTGAGGGATGACCTAAACATCACAGAGTATGAACTACCAGACCAAACCAGGTTTAGAAGTGTAGGGTGCAGGTGTACATCCCTGATGATGGAAATGAGTGGCTGGACAGAAAGTAATCTTGTCCTACCATTCACCACTCATGTGCTGAGTGTTTGAAATCTTTTTCTTCTTTCATCCTGCCATTATCATGCAAATATAAAATAGAGTAAGATTTCGAGATTCTACCCATGGGAAAGTTTGACCTTTCGATACGTGTTCTTCTAAAAATGTAAAGAGAAACGAATCTTGGAACTGTCGAAAGGAAACGTTTTGACATTTCCATGGGCACAGAATGTGCTGTCTCTCCCTAAATGAAAACATTTTACTTGCGCTGATTGTTTGAGCTGCAGTCCTCCGGAGAGCTCAGGCTGACAGAGGGCAGGACTCCTTCTAACTCTGGGGCTTGAACGTGTTCCCAAGTAGAGCTAAACATCTTAGGGATGAGGCTGGAAACTCACCCCATAAACGAGTTCTCCCACCATGCCGTTCCAGGTTTTGGTGTCGGGGTCCCGGGCTCCGTACTTGCCGTCGCGGACGATCTCCAGCCGGTAGTGGTAGCCCACGTGCTTGGCGATCTCGGCGGCCAGCTCCACGCAGTAGCCCTCGTACCGCTCGTTGCCCTCAAACTGGTTGGCGTTCTTCTTGAGCATCACATACGGGTCCTCCTGGCACACAGAAGACCAACATTGAGCCCCACTCCACATCCTAGATGCACACACCAGCTCTAGCCCAGCTTCTGCTCCCCCTGCAAAGCTCTAGCTTTCTGTTCCTGTGCCAAGGGACACAGCCAACACATTGTGGGCTTATTCCAGAAGGTACAAAGTGTGATTTTTTTTTATTGTGGCATACTCTTTTTATTCATGCAGAATCTGTGTGCAGCTCCTGCAGTGATGGACCTGAGGAGAATGGAGTAGCTGGCAGGATTTGGGCAACAAACCTTCCAGTGCAGTTCTGCAAGGGGTATTTAATGTACCTGAGCTGTGAATTTTTAAAGGCATGCTGGCCTGTGTGAGCACAGGGAGAATCAAATCTGCTGGACAGGAGAGAGCCTTAAGGTGTTTAACTCAGTCTGGGTATTTTGTCTTCTCTGCAGACTCCCAGTAAGCAATCAACAAACAAATTAGTGACATTTCATGTTTCTGCAGGGTAAGTGTATGCAATGACACAATGCATGATACCATACATTGTGGGGTACCTATTATTGCTTCATGATTATAGTGGAGATTTGCTTTTAAAGCAATGATTCAGCCTCTCCGAACAAAACAGCTTATCCTTCCCAAAACTGCAGCCCCCATTCTGCGGGATAACTACAAAGCACAGGTACAATGTTCCCAATTTACCTGTGTTGATGACTTCTACTATCTTGTCATAATCTTTTGTATTTTCTACACTTCAGCATGAGAGCTCTTTAATACCTACTTAATTAGCCATAGCAATTTTCAGATACCTTTATGGAGCTGGCAGGAAACAGTAAGTGCTATTATTATTATTACTATTGTTATTATTATTATTATTGCTATTATAAAAATGATATAACACAAAGAAGGGCACATGAGTGGGAAGAGGGAGCCTGCACGTCAGGGAGATGGGGGAGAAGGAGAGCTGGGATGGAAGTCATGGCACTTACTAGGATAGTTGTGACTATGTAGGTCCTGTTCTGGAGGCTCGTAGACTCGTTGCCACTTTGAGTATCCACAGCTATTGGGACCAGCTTCTCATCTTCATTCCAATAACCAATCTGCCCAATACAAAACCAGGATTATTATGTCTTTGGAGTATTAACTAAGATACAGTAACAAGGTCATCCAAGTTGGATCAGCCGTCTCTCTATGTTCATACCCAGCCAGAGATCTCCTCTCCCGATTCTTCATGTCTTTTGTGAGGGGGACAGGGAAATTCCCCATCCCACTGTGCTTCCAGCCTGAAAATAATAATGTGCATGATGTGCTACAGTAGCACAGTGCTTGTAGGCACATAAAAACATTTATCACATTGTACTGGTGATAATTGCCATTCCTACAATGAGAGTTCACACTTTCCTCGTGTGACTTCCAAATATTATTCTAATGGTGAGCTTGCCTGCTGCGTGTGCAGGTGCTAGAGGGTGATGAAAAGTTATCCTGCAGCTGAAAGCCTGCATGAATATAGGACTGACTCTTGGGACATCTTGAGACAACAGGACAAAAGCTCAAGTCAGAAAAAACTCCCCAATCCTGTGCCAGTGTCAAAAAGTTTGGCGTTATAAATAAACTGAACACTTGTAATGGGAAGAACTCTGAGGTTAAATTCTGCTTAATAATAATCAGGGATTTGGGCTGCTCTATCACTCCTTGCAGGTAAAGCAGAGTGCCAGCGAATATCTCTAGGAAGATCATGGTTGAGGTTATCCACTTTGAGAGATTGATTTTATAAGAGGTTTTCCATCACCTCATGTAAGTATGAAGCTGCCCGAACTCTGCTCATATGAAAGGAATTTCTTATCACAGTAAATGAGAAAGGGTATTAACCAGGGCATGACCAGGACCCTGCTGATGGCAGATTAGAGATCATAACAGCTGAGGAGAAAAAATCTATGCGGGCTTCTAATCACTCTTCATTGCACAGACAAAAAGAATGAAGAGTGAGGAAAGAGCTTCCAAAGCTCTGTCCTAGAGCAACAAAAGTGGAGACACGGGTGTTTGCTTGGCACCTCTAACCTGGTGGATCTAAAATACAATATGCATCATGGCAGTGATGTACATGTCCCCCAAACAAGTATTAATTCTGACAGTAAATGCATAGAAAAACCAAGACTTTCAGCCACTCAATTTAATCTCCTCTAAATTCTCTCCAGGCCGCCGACTTATTGAAGTTCAGAAACCCAAACTGGACATGATGCTGTCTTTGTCCTCTTATGAATACTTTGTAGTGCAAGATGACTGCTTTGTATGGCTTCAAAATGACATTTCTTTTATTTGTCAAAGAAAATTTGCCTTTTTTCGCTGGACTGTGGGGGGCTTTGATCTCACACCTGCTGCTCTCAGGTGTATGTATAAATTTGAGATAGGGGCTGTAAATATGGAACTTTCATTGTTTACATTTTTCTTAGTTTTAAACAAATTTTTAATCTTTCAGGGGGCTGAGGAGATGCAGAGAATTCCCCATTCCAAAATATGGAGTAGCTCTCCTTTATCAAGAAATAACTGAATTATTCTCTGTTGTTCAAATACGTGGTATCTAAAGTGGGACATAAGCACCTAGAGCCAGATTTTCAAAAGGATTGGTGTTTCAAGGGCTTGGCATTTCTGAACAAGGCCAGGTTTTTTCAAAGAGCCTGGTATACAGAAAGGGATCAAGACTTCAGAAGAGCACAAAGGTCTGTGTAGCTGTCGGGACATGGTTAGTGGTAAAGCTTTTGTCACTTCAAGGAGAGCAGAATTAGGTCAGCATAAAGGGTTCACTCACAGTGGTTAGGGCAAACAGCTTCTGCCTGGCTCTGCCTTTGTTTATCCTTGGAAAAGTGGGAGGGCAAAGCCGGACTGTCCTGTAGCTGGGCCTGCAGCAACGCACTGTGCCAACAGCAAAGGTGAGCTGACCAAGTTTTACCATCCTGGAAAATCTTTGCCACACCTGAGATGCCCTTGTTGCTCTAGATAACACCTTCCAAATGTTGTATTTTTTTAGCAATGTACCACGAGTCCTCCCTAGAGCTTGGCTTTGCTCATGAGTAGAGCTGGGAATGCCCTTGTTGTGACTCCACACGCAAAATTCCATGAGCAGGAATGCCTGTTGAGACCCAACCACGCTGCCACTCAAACATGGGCTGGAACCTGACACAGGATGTCAGGTCACTCTCTGCTTTACCTTTCTGATCCCATCGTGTTTCATCTCAATCACATGGAGGGTGTAGTTGGTCCTGCGTCCCTTCTCGTTAAACTGAACGTTGCCAGACAATCCTTCAAAGCGGACCTTAAATACATAAATATCAATGAAGACAGCAAATTGGTCAGCTTCTCATGCAGCAGTGATTCAGCAGCAGTGAGAGGGGAAGGGAAGAGGGGTGGCGAGTGCAGTCATTACTCTCAGTTCCATGCAGGGGAGACAGCACATCTGCCTGAAACTGGGATTTCACTCTCTACAGCATGCCTGGCCATGGGCACAGCCATCCTCTTAACGAACTCATTTAAAAACCCTTTCTCTGAAAACTCAGTGATTTAAAACTTAGCTCAGCCTGAGAGCTGGATCACCAACGTGAGCCCATCACCTCTTGGGATGTGACAGTGAGCTAAATCAGCTCTGAACTCCTTGAGTTTGTGAGGTTTTGTATTTTCTAAATCTGACCTGGAGTCAGGATTTGGTAAAGAATTTGTCAATTCAAATCAGGAGCTCTAAATCAGGAGGAAATATGAAACCATGGCCACAGCTCCCAGCTGTCATTTGATAGAAAGAAATCTATAAGTTATCAAGCAAATTTAATTACCTCTGCACCAGATTAATAAAATCCAACAATTTAGTATTGACATTTGCATAGGAACCTTTGAACCATAAATCCCTGCTGTAAACACTGCCGAGCTGAAGTGATGCTCACATCACATCCCACATCCTGAACTTGTCCTTGCTGCAGAAGTGCCCAGCCTGGAATGGAGAAGGGCTGCTGACTGCAATCACATACTGTGTGGGCACCAGGCAGTGGGGACCAGGAACATGGGCAAAAGAGTGCAGATTTGGGTTTCTACGGAGACCTCCCAGAGAAGTGCTCATGCCACTGGGTTAGGAATTAAAGGTTTATTCTCTGCCTTTCCACTTGCTTTGGACAAGTCTCTTGTCCTGCCAACTGAAGTCTTCCCACATGCAAAATGGGGACAGGTATTTAACAGCCTTTTTAAATACCCTGAGATCCTCAGAATAAAGACCCATGGTGAAGAAATGAGGCTGTATCTTTACAGAGGAAATCTGTTGTTAATCTGCTTAAACCGTGTTTGTTTTCCAGCTGTTATAACAAAGGTTTGTCATGAAAATGAACATCTGCCAGCATTTTCTGAAGCTCTTTCAAACCAAGAGGTATTCCTGGTGACATTTGGATAAACATGCTTTTCCCTTTTCACAAGACACAACATGCCCATAAAAAATAGATGTGCTGAAAAAGCACCATTGTCTTAAGCACTCCCAAGCCTGCTTTTTTTCACGTCTCCTTTGGTTTTCTTTTCAGGTTCTGACCGATTCTGAAGCTCAGGTCACAGGTGCTTGTGCTTTGTAGCTTTGTATGCACTAAAAGGCAGGTTTACAGCATCAATTTCTTCTATCTGAGTGAATGAAATCTTAATCCTGTGATATCCATGTGGCACTGAAACGGCAAAAGGGATCTCTGCTGTCCATGCTGCAGGATGCAGCACAACTTTTCCACCACTCACCATCCTCTGATGGTAAATGCAAAATGCAAAAATGCAATGCAAAATGCAAAAGTGCAATGCAAAATACAGTGAGGACTGACTTCAACAGTGCTAAGCACCAGTCAAATCAACTGGAGACATGGAGAATTTAAGCACATTTGTGTGTCAGACATGGATGGGCATGTGGCTCTTTGCTGGGACATCTGGAACGGAAGGATGCTGTTGTGGCCTTCTGTTTTACAGGGTTAGTCAGTAGTTAGGGACCAGCTTTCTGCTTATTAGATGTGCTGACCACATAATGATAAAAAAAAGAATTTGTTTAAAATTATCATAACCTTTTCAAAGTACAATTGAAACCTTAGTGTAGTGGTTTTAAGCAATATTTTGTGGGCCTTTTCCTGCAAAAAAAGAAAAAAGGTAATTATCTTTAATAAAAACATACATTCTGCTGAAACATGCCAGATTTCTGCTTTTAAAAAATGAAGAACGTTTCATATTTCTTTCCCTCTTTGTTCCTGCCGTCCATGAATCCTTGTTAGGAGGTTGCAGTGAAGTGGGGGTCAGTCTATTGCCCCAGACAGGACAACAGGACAAGAGGAAATGGCCTCAAGTTGTGTCAGGGGAGGTTTAGATTGGATATTAGGAAAAAATTCTTCACCAGAAGGATTGACAAGCATTGGAATGGGCTGTCAAGGGAAGCAAGTGGTGGAGTCACCATTTCTGGAGGGATTTAAAAGATGCGTGGATGTGGCAGTGCTGGGGACATGGTTTAGTGGTTTAGCTGGAATAATGTTTGGACTCGATGATCTTAGATCTTCCAACCTGAATGTGCTTATGATTCTGTGGTTTCTTCCTACACAAACAGGAATAAGGCAATTTGAGAGCTTATTCCAGACATTTGAGTAGAAGCAAGTAGAGAAACCTTTTGCTTTTAAAAGGCTTGTAAAATTTTAGGCATTAACAAATGGAAGGTGAAGAGAAGGCACACTGTGAACAGCTGTAAGAATTGCCCTAACTGTGAGTCTTTACAGAAAGGATAACTCAAACCTTCAATCTTATCTTAAGTTATTCTATTTCTATCTGTCTCTTTCTTGCTACATTACTAAATACTGGAAGATTATCAAATTCATAGTTAGTTTTTTGCTGGGAGGCTTCTTGCCCTGCCTGTTTCAGCATCTTTTATATTGACTGTCACAACTGAACTGGTCAAGCCTTTTTAAAATTATTATTTTTCAACTGTAAAGAAGCAACTTTTGCAAATGTGTCTTTGTGTTCTTCGCCGAAAGTCACTCCAACTGAAAAACTAGGACTTCTGAAATTGTTTTACTGAAGATATACGGAAACTTCAGAGGAGGTTTTTCAACACACACACAAAATTTTATTTTCTAGCTGTCTAATTTTGATATCTTATTCTCATAAATTCAATAAAGGAAAATGCTAGAGCAGCTATTGCTCATCAGAAGACTTCCAAGTATTTCATGTTTATTAGGTAACCTATCTGCCTAATGCATCAGGGAGGCTGATTTTATTATAAAGGCTTGGAGAAGCTGTGACAGTGATTTGCCCAAGGTCATGCAGAAAGTCAGTGACAGGCTTGGGAACAAATTGAATCCAAGCATTAAAATCAAATCAGATGCAAGATTTGGTTTTAAAGGAATTGTTTACCAGTAAGCCAAAACCAAATCAAAACAAAATACTTGAGGAACTTTACATATGATACGAATTAACCAAATAAATGTTATTTTTCTTGCCTTCTTCACAGTTAAGGAAAGAAGACGGGATAAGCTATATTTGGATAACACTGAACTAGCAGTATTTGCAAGGAATCCATCTATTTCTGTCAAGAAAAGAAGGAAAAGTGCTAGAAATGAATGTCAGTCTTGAAATTTAATGAAATTTTAAAATATTCTACCTTGGTAAGTCTTTGATAAGTGTGTATTATTTTTCTCTCTTGCTGTAAGTTTCACATCGTGTTTTTGTTTATTCAAAAATCTAAATTCTATGCAGGATGAAAAAAGCAAGACTATCAGATTTGAGGAATAAACTGTCTAAATGGCTGCTCTTAAGACTTTTATGAATCCTCACAGTATGAAACAGGCTATGATCTGCACTTTGAGAACATTTTGGTGACAGCCAACACATAAGGCAAAATTCACATGCATTTATTAGCAGGCTGGAACTGAAGCTGAGTTCACAGAGAGTCAAATAATCTGCAAAAAATACAGTCTGAGCAGGTCTGTGTCTTAGGGAGGGGAAGATAAAGACAAGGACTCTTGATTTTATGGGATAATATTTTGGCTTTCCCATCCCACAACGACAGAAGTTAGAACAGGCAAGGACACATCAGATGGCACCAGGAAAAGCAGTTTGCTGGGTGCACCCTGAGCTTTTCAGACCTGTCTCTGCTCCGGAAGGATCAGTTCCTCATCCCAAGCGATTTGTGTCGCTGCTTCTGCTGCTGCCCACGTGTCCTCCCCCACCCTCAGGCTGTGCTCAGCCATGCTCTCAGCACCCCAGCCTGGCTTCCAAACCTGCTGCAGGGCTCTCTGGATGTCGATGCCTTGTCCCCAGGGCACGGCGGGGTTGGCGAGGCAGTCGCCGGCGTTGCCGCGGCGGGAGATGTCGATGCGCTGCCGCCGGAGGTTCTGGAACGCCTCGGCCATCACCCGCACGCCGTCGTACGTGAGGGCCGACGTGTACTGCAGAGAGAAGAGTGAGCCAGGGTCACTTCTCAGGTGACTTGCTCTGTCCTCATCCTCCCGTCTATGAAGTTTCAACAGCATCTTGCTCCCTGTAATCTCCACTGCCCTGTTGGCTCCTAAAAGTTGGTTTCGACTTTCACAGCTGGGAGGTGAAGGAGAAGCTCCTGATTTCAACTCCCTGAAGAAGACTCAGCCCTAAAAGTCATTCACCTGTTACCCAAGCATTTGTGTTTAATTAGAAGCATTGACCTGAGCCTTTAAGGAGCACATTATACTGTGTAAATGTGAGCTATGTGAAATCAAGAAACAAGGGACTTTTTCTGGTCACGGAGGGAGACCAGAAAATTCCATCTCAATTGGCAAAAATTCTGCAAAAGATGAGTTTGTTCAAGCAGGAACTTGCACGGAAACCAGTGTAAAACTCTTGGCAAGAACCATTAGAGTTAACTCTTTTTTCTATGATCACCTACTGATTTAGTTGTTTTCAACTCTCTTAAACTAATTCCAGAGTTATCATTTCTATTGCAGAGTGTTTGTCACAAATGTATTCACAAACAACCTCTCCTTCCACCCATCCCTCAACAGCTTCAGGGTCTTCTGTGTCAGGAATTAAAATACTTTTCCTTTCTGTTGTACACACTGATTTGAAATGCTCAAAAAGAACATCTGGAAAGACTTTATTATCTCTGTATGTCTTGTAAACAAGTCAAAGGTTAAGGACTTAATGAGGCTTTTTGTTTTTTATATACTGAACATTATGAGATATTTAATTCTTAGCTTTGAGGGGTGAAAACTGGTAGACCGAGTGAATACATTAAATTGTGTATTTCTTAGGAGGCAGTAACTGCAGCCTGGTAAAATTCAAACAATGTTAAGGCACCTGGAACAGATAGTGTTCATAATTATATTGAGAGTTTCTCAAGTGAGAATAAAGAGCCATGTGTGATCACAAAGAGGTGAGCATAACTTGAACTGAGCCAGATGGACCCAAATTAAATGGATTTTTTTATACCACTTGCCTTTGGCCTCTTCCAGTCCACACGTGGATGCTCTCTGGCATCATTATTCCTCCACTGCTGCATGATCCTGGCGGGAACAGTATCTGTGTAATTCACCAACTGGAAGCCAGTGACATTGGCTCCACTCTCCCTGAATTTGGTCAGGTCAATGTCCATGAATCCCTGGTACAGGAGAGACACAGGAGAAACTCATCAGAGAAAGACATCTCTGGATGGGAAAGAGAAATCCTGCCTATGTATGAATACGGCAGACAGCTCAGGAAAAAATATCTTCCCTCTGGGAGGTGATGTCCGACTCAAGAGAGGCACCAGTTCCCTGACCATGGTGTGAACTTCCTTTTCTCACAGGTTCTGAGCTGGCCATATCCTGCAGTTTCCACCCAGGGAGACAAATAATCATATTAACAACAGCTCACTTGCAGGAAAGCTAGCAAAGTAATGGAAAGATGTATCCTGAATAATGCTGGATGAAATGAACAAAATTTGTAAAATATATTAGAAAGTATTTGTCACCCAGCTCTAGATTTTATACAGAATTGTTCACCCAGCCCTAACTTTCATGGACTCAGTCACCACTAGATAGGCTACTTCTTTTCAAATCACAGTTCACAGGGAAAAACAAATTCTGAACAACGAACTTTCAGCAGATCAGGCAGGAAGTGGTTGGTCAGCTTGTTAAAGGAGTCTTGCTATTAGAAAAGCCAGTTTATAGAATTTACTAATTTGGGAGAAAAAAAGGTGCTTTTTTAGACTTCAGATCACTAATGAAATACATTTCTTTCATTTCCTTATTGTTCTTGTCTACTTCTTGCTCCAAGCATGTGGTGAACACGTGTGCGAATACATGTACTGTGTACTGGTTGCGGCGGCATTGCAGAATTACTCACCCCCTTGAGTCAGAGGTGAAAAATTAATTAGAGACACACTGTAGTATGGAGAAAGGGGTAATTTCTTGGTGTCCCAGCTTTGATCCCAACCCTGCAGCACTGCTGCTGTGCAGAGCTGTTCGCTGTGGCTCCTTGCAGAGGTGCTCGGGCAGGGGCTGTGCCCTCCCGCCGTGTGTGGGACAGGCTGAGGGCTGGTGCTTTTTTCTTTAGGAATACAAGCACAGTCAATTATTTGCACTGGCACCATCAGCAGCCTTAATGCATGAGGGGAGATGAACGGGAGGACTGTCTCAATGCAATCACTTGAGGAGCAGAAGAGCTGGTTTGAGCTCTGCCTTCCCCCTGCCCTGCTGCTGAGTGCTCTCTGCAAGGGTTTCTCTCCCTTGCTTGTTCTCAGACACACCATGATGGTGTGAGCTAAAAAAGCCACGTTACATCATTTCCAGGAAACACCAATCAGGTTCCCAAGATGATGCTCTCTGTTCACAGGCTGAGGGAGCCAATTAGCTGATCAACTTCCAAAGTCAGGATTGAGCCATTAGCTGGAAACCTGTTTTGGGAACAGATCTTGCCAGGAAAAGGCTAAATTGCCCTCTCACATCAGTGTCAGACTGAGGGAGTCGTAAGTGACTCAAAAATGACTTTAAAGACTTTCACACTTTTTCTTCCAGCATTTTGTAGGCAATTTGGCATCCACTCACAAGGCTGAGGATTGGATACTGGTGTACAGATGCTCTAAATAGATGGCTCGTTTTGCTTCAAAGTACAGTGATTTAGGTTAAAAGAAAAAAAGTGATATTTTTTGTGTACATACTCCTCAGAATGCTGGTTAAACCCACATCAATCTTGTTTGTAATTGCTGGCGTAGGGGTTTCAGAAAGCCAGAGCTGTGATTAATGAACAGGAAATGCAGAGGGATAATTGTCCCTGACATCTTAATGCATTTCAGGCCAAGTGGATTTTGACACATAGAGCTCCTAAGGTTCAGTAAGAGGGACCTCACAGGTTGCCAACTGGTTATTCATGGTTAGAACCAAATTACACTGACATTTTGCTCCTGGGAGGTACTCAGGGGAAAAAGATCTGTCAAAAGAAAGTATTGCAGAGCAATTTGAGGTTTGTGCAACCAGCTCCTCTTTGGGAGACCTGCAAAGGCATGAAGAAAAGTCCAAGTTCACTGCAGAGTATGAATAAGATACATTAAGCCCCCTCAGAATGCAGATTTAAATAGGAAAAAAAAAAAAAGTTATGACAGCAGTGATGAGACAGCAGTGGTTAAAACCACTGTATTTCACTGTTTTCCCCAAACAAGACCATTCTGAAACTGACGCAAATATTCAACAATATTCTTTGGGATTCATCTTGCATAAAATTTTAAAATAATCTGAACAGATGAAAGGAATTATTTCTTCCTGAAGATTGTACTAATTTTTCCCCACTGATTTTTGACATCATTCAGGTTCTTTAAAAAGTGTGGAGACCTCTGAAGATTTTCCAGTCATTCAGTGCAGTTGGGACCATAAAGGACATCATTAACCTTGAAGACATCTTTGCATTTTGTCTGCTGTTAACGGCTGAAATAATTGTTTTCACCTGTTATCCCTCCTCCACCTTCCCCAGTACAAGGACATTATAGGAATGCTCCTAATTACAAAGGAATTTTAATCACCACACCACTGAAATCTGCTCAGAGCAGGTCTGGGGAACATTAGAACCAATGAACAGGGAAATCCAGAGGTCAAATATTTTAGAAAATAATTCCCAGAGCAGGTGAATCCTTGCTAGCAAACATATAAACAAAAATACCATCAAATGTTATGCAAACTGGTTTTTGAAAATGCTTCTATTGACAAAGTGGCAGCAGGAATTCAATATGCTTATCTGTCCTTCTGGAATATCAGTCAGTGCTTGTAGGAAACAGGAGAACAGGAGAATTACAATATTTGCAACTAAAGAAATCATCAATCATCTGTCACTTTGTACTAACTATAGACACACATTGCAAAAAAAAAAAAGAAAAGAGATCTTTTATTTAGTTTTCAATTGGCCATATTTGGGAAACAGAAAATAAATTCTTAAAACTTGGCTAAGGAAAGCCTGTAACCCATGACTGAGGGGCAGCAGCTGTGCTTTTGCAGTAACATGTTTAGCATCAAGCAGTTTGGGAAAGAACTAGCCCAGAAATGCTTCCCTCTGTCATCCAACCAAGCACAGCAAGAAGTGAACAGTGCTGGAAGGATGCTCTCCATGTGGTCCCACGGAGTGATCAAACGCTTTTGAAACTGTTTCTAAAATTTGCCAGGGAATACTGGAAAAATTGAGCTTTGCAGCCATGCCTGGAGCACAGGCCAGGGAGATGAGCTGAGCCCCTGGAATGTGGCTGTACGTGACTTGCTTCAAGCTCCTGACACCTGAAGCATTTGGGATGTGTCTGCTGGACATGCAGGCACCAGGCTTCAGCTCCCCACAAGCACCGGCCATCCCCTGGGGAGGAAGAGGAGGAAGAGGAGGAAGAGGAGGAATACGGGAGCTCACACTGCAGTCCCCTGGAAGAGCAGGCCCAGAGGGACCCAGAGGCAGCAGAGGGCAGCAGGGCCAGTGCCCAGGATGCCCTGCAGGGAAGACAACACTGCTGCAGGCACAGCTGTCCCTGGGAACCCTCACAACCAGGCTGGAAGGGACACCCCATCAGCCCCCCTACGGCAGGATCAGTGTCCCTTTGACTTAAACTCACCTCACAAAACCACCTCAGCAAAGCAGAGAACGTGGCCTCCTGCCTTGCACATGCCTGGCTCTCTCCAAATGCCACGGAATGAGCAGGCTGACAATAAACCACAAAAATCTGGTCCCATCGCGCTGATGGGCTGAGGCGGCTCCCTCCTCCAGCCTGCTCTGACTCACAGCATCTGCATCCCACTGCTCCAGCAGCAGCCAGGCCGGGTTCAAAGGAGGGAACTTGCTCTTTAGCCCATGCCATGGGCTCCTCTCTGCATTAATGAACCTCGCAGAGCAATTACGTGCAGGGTGCTGCTGTGAGGAAATAATATGGGCAGCTGTTTCAGACCTTTGTGGCTTCAAATAGAAAACAGTGCTGGGAAAGGGTTTTTCCTCATCGTGCTTTCCTTGATGCATCTGTTCTTTATGCTGTTCTTAAACTGAAAGCAGTTTTCAGCCAAAGGTTGTTTTACTGTCCCATTCTCTGCCTTGGTTGCTGGGAGAGGCGTCAGCGAGTCACACATTTATATTCCTCTCCACTGCTTGTGGGCTCAATCATCAAAGGAAATGCATAATGCAGGAAGACTGATGACTTGAAATGGGCCTCATGAATCCATCTTGATTAAGTGGTCCACGAAGGATCTGCCTTGAAAAGAAAGTCCCTCCAGAAATGAACCAGCTCCTAATTTATACCCTGGACACTATGAGGAGCCAGAACACTGAGTGGGCAGTGCAGGCAGCTGCCAGTGTAGGGAAAACCTCATCCCTTTGTGCATGACCCTCCTCAAATCTGCCAGCATCACTGACTTCCCTGCATCTCTCCTTTCACCCTCATATTTCACTGCCTCACCATCCTAAATCTCTGTCTCCTCTCTGCACACTGATGACACTTGGTGGCACGGCTGCCTGTGGGACACCAGCCCACAGGAATGCACCCAGACATGGAGAGGCAGCCAGCCACTGCCCCACACCTCCAGATTCTTTGTACTTCACCGAGCTCCCATTAATTGCTGGCCCTTTCCCTGCAGGTGCCTCCTGTGGTGCCTTTGAAGCTGCATGAGCACGGGCTGAGCTCTGGGCAGGCTGCAGCTCAGCAGCTCAAAACCACCCCTCAGCCCAGCTGAAAACCTCCCTGCCTGTGCTCCAAGCCTCCTCTTTTCCTGGGAGAAAGGACATTAGAGAGTCTCCTTGAAGACAGACACGTTCCTGAGAAACAGTGTTGTTTTCTCTCCTCCTGCTGCATCTTCTGAGCTCTCCAGATCTCCCCCTGAGACTGGCAAACACAGCTTTGAATGAGGAGAGGGAAAAACCCCTTTCTCTTGAATTGCCTGGAGAAGGTTTGTTGGCTCAAGCTAACAGAGTCCCCTCATGCCAGGGAGGAGTATTAGGTTTTTTAAGTCCCTTTCTGTCTGGGATGAAGAGACTGGGGTCTGCTTTTACTTTTCTTTAATAGGTTGCACACTGAAATATTCCTTTTCAAGCCGAAAGCATTTAAGCAATTCACCCCGAGCTTGGGTGGGTGCCACAGAAACCTGTGGCAGCATTGGGAAACTGGCCCAGCTCTGTTTAAATGCATGACTTGCAATGCCAGACTACTTCCTCGTAGCAGATTTTATGATTATAAGAAACTTTGCAAAGCAAAATTTTTGCTTCTGAATGGCTGCAGATCAGCTGAGTGAATACAAAGTGGCTCCTGTCATTCCAAGGTACACCAGTGACTTACTGCAGGGAGCAAGAAATCGAGTGTTTCCAGATGGAGCATCTCTAATATACCAAATTATCTTCAAGCTTGACTTCTCCAGTGAAGCATCATTCCTCACTCCCATCACTTTGTATTAATAAGGAGGGTTATGTCAAAAAAGAGCCCGTCTGCTCCAGTCTCATTCCAGTGTGCCTTCCAATGGGAGAGGGCTCCTTCTCCTCTGCAGAGTTATTAATGTGTCAAACCCCATTGCGGCAGCAAAACGTGTGAGCCCTCACTGCACCTTAGAAGTAAGTGAAAAAAGGGAAAAGAAAGACTGGAGGAGGGGGCACTATCAGACAGCTTCCCAACCCTGCAGCTCGATGAGAGCGTTTTGTCCTGTCTACAGATACAACACAAACCAAGTCAGGTGGGAATCCAGGCTTCAAGCACAAGGGGTTGGAGATGAGCAGCAGCTTTTCCTTGGTGCAGCTCTGCAGTTTTTAATTTGTGATATTATTTGCCCAATCCTGCAGCTGCAGCACATTCTGGATATAAATGACCGTACACATCTTGTCAGAAGGCTCAGTCCAGGCAGGAGAAGGGACGTTCTAGGTGGATGTTTGTGCATTAGAGAGCTTTCAGGGCAGAAACTGATTTAAAGGTGTGGGAAATGTGCCGTGCAGTGGCAGATACCATGAATTCAATCAAAGATATGATTAAGGGATGACCTGATCACAGTTTACAAGGACCAAAACATCAGTGATGGAATATTTTGTCTAGCAAACAGAAGCATAAATCTGGTCGAGGAAGCTGAAGCTAAGCATGTTCTGACTAGAAAAGAGTGCAAATGAAGTCACCATGAGGCAGATTCTATGGATTTACACATCACCACTTGCCAGTTGAGCTGGGGTAATGGATTAGGAGACTGCAAATGGCTGAGGAAACCTGTTAGTTTAACACCTTTTTGCTGAAATTTAAGCAAACACTATTTTCCTTCCAATAACTGTAATATAACCTGTCAGTTATTCACCTGATGCTCTGATTTCTTTAAGCCACAGTAAGTCACTCATGTTTTTGAGCCCTCATTAACTACAGCAAAAATCCTCCCAAGGTTGCTGTTCATATTCTCCTGTGTGGGCAATTTTTGTATCAAACCAGATAATTTTCTTATACATGAGACACTCTAGTTCAAGCGAAAATTAATTCAGGGCACTGCTGTGTCTTTTACTATCAGTAATTCAGATGAGATAATGTTATGTGGGGTTCTTCTGCTTGATAATTTTTGAATCAGGACAGAAAAGCTGTTTGAAAGTAAAATGCAGAAGTTTCACTGATACATTATGTTGTCTTCCTCTGCACAGAAAACGAATTTGTCTCATAAGCCTACTTGCACCAACCTCTCAGGAAGAAGAAAGGTCTAACAGGCATAATTTTAGAACTCTAAAAGTAACTTAGGACATCTTTTTCCAATAGAAGAATATAATTTCTGCAAGACCAGGCATTGTGAGATCTTGCCAGGACAAGAAGGAGATGCTGTACACATCCTCCTGGAAACCCCACCAAACAGAGTTTCAAAGCAGCGAGTGAAGCACACCTGAGCATTGCTGGCCTTGTGCCAGCCAGCAGCACTTCAGGGGGCAGGAGACAGCATTGAGGACTGAGGGGGACTCAGATAAACATGGCAGCTTTCAAGCTGATGGGAGAGAAGCACAATGTTTTAGCTCCAGGGAATGGAGCCATCGACACACGGCCAATGCCACAGGTCTCTGTGCTTGGGCAGTGCCACAGGTCTCTGTGCTGGGGCAGTGCCACAGGAGTCTCTGTGCTGGGGCAGTGCCAGAGTCTCTGTGCTGGGGCAGTGCCACAGGAGTCTGTGCTGGGGCAGTGCCACAGGAGTCTGGGCTTGGGCAGTGCCACAGGAGTCACTGTGCTGGGGCAGTGCCACAGGAGCCTCTGTGCTGGGCAGTGCCACAGGTCTCTGTGCTGGGGCAGTGCCACAGGAGTCTCTGTGCTGGGGCAGTGCCACAGGAGTCTTTGTGCTGGGGCAGTGCCACAGGAGCCTCTGTGCTGGGGCAGTGCCACAGGAGTGTCTGTGCTGGGCCAGTGCCACAGGAGTCTGTGCTGGGGCAGGCACAGACCTTCTTTGGGCAGCACAGACCCTCCCCACAGAGCCACAGCCCGTGCTGCAGGTGTGGGTGTCCTGCACTGCTTCAGGGGAGCTGCTCTCTGCCTGTGGATGGCCAATTCAGGAGGGTTCCTCTTCACTCTCTGTGCCTGGTGTTGGTCTCACATGGCTGAGTCTCAGCCCTGGTGGTGCAGAAGGTTCCTTCTGTTTTTTGTCTACAAAACATCAAAGCTGCCCATCTAGCCCACAGGTGACCTGGATCATCCCAGCACATCTTGTGTGACTCCTGCACAAGCCACTCTGCTGACAAAGCTGCTGTGCTGGGGGAAATGGTGCCGAATGATTTTTGCTTTTTTCTTCTTTTATATATTCTCTATATTCTTTACACATATATTTGTAGCTCTGTAGCCTATTGTTGTATCCCTGCCTGGTTTTCCCAGTACTTTTCCCTGCCTTTTCCCTAGGCACACATTCCAAATCCCCAATCCTATCTTGGTTCTTTCTGGGAACCAAGGCCAAAAAACAGCTCTTCAGGACACATTTTCACAACACAAAGTTTAGTTTCCACCTGAGGGGGGAGGATTTAGAGAAGGTTGAACTGGTGTGCTCCTAATTGGTGATTTTTGCCAATTATGCTAATTTGCTGAACTTACAACACTGTATTCACCCGGTGGGGTGGAGGGCATTGTGTGGACATTTTTCCATATCTGCTCCTGGAGGCCTCCAATAAAGACCAACCTTTACATTACCTCCTATAATAACATTATCTTGAAAGTGTGTTGTTTTATTTCTAGGTTCCTTAAAGGCATCATTAACCTCCACCAGCACCACAACTGCCAGCAAAGGGACACTGCCCATGGCCTAACTCGGTGCTGGCACAGGCTGATGTAGAATGGCACAGGGAAAAGTGCTTACCTTCACTAATCAACACTGTTTTTATCTTTACTTTTCCCTGCTACCCCTGCCATCAGCAATCTCATACACTTATCTATTCATCTTCAAAAAAAAGAGCATTTGCTAAAAGAACAAGCAGGACTAATGCACCAGGAAAGAAAAAAGAGGCTAAAACACTGCATGTGGCAGCTGTCTTTCATACTTTTCTTTTAAAGACAGGTCACACAAATGTCGCTTATTTAATGACAAGGATTTTTCTCTGCCCAAGAGAGCTGATACTCTCCCACTACTGACAGCAGTCAGCTCACATCCATGGCATAGGACAAACAGATACACAAAGCCAAGGTTATGGGCAAAAAGCCTGAACATCAAAAGAAAGGAATCCCAGAAGTTTCTAAGCTTGTTCCTCTGATAGTATTGACTATGGTTTTTTTTCCCTTTGTGGCTGATAGAACTGATGAACTCAAAGGCTGAGAGCAAAGCTTAGAAAAATAAGACTCACAAAAACAAACACTTCTTGAAGTTGCCAAATCTCTTTGAGTTCCAGAGGGGAAGAGAGGGAGAGAGAGAGAGAGATGTGACTGCAAACCCCCAGTGCCAATGCACCTGAAAAATATCCAGGCTGGATCTGGTAAAAGCAAACTGGGGTAACTCTGGGTGCTGGTTGAGGACCAGGATTTCATCAGTTTGCAAAAGCCATGAACAGTGCCAAATTTGGCTCAAGGAGAGGCAGGGATGCTCACAGAAACCCTTCCCCTGGCAGGGATGTTGCAGTCAGACCTTTGTGGGATGGGCAGGGCTGGGCAGACAAGACAGGTTGTGTCTTTAGCAGGCATAGCAGGTTCAGAGAAGGATGTTTGCCCATGGCCTAAGGTGCAGAATGGTTTCATTTTGTTTGTGAACACAGAAATATTATTGTCTCACCTTGGCAACAGCAATTCCACTGAAAAAGAAGCCTGTTCCTGCTAGGAAATACCAGCTTTCACTTGCTGCTGTCAAATTCTGCTCAGTACTTTACTACAGCTCACCCAGAGCAACTGCTGGGCAAACACACAGCAAGGTTAATGCAAGGCAGTGCCTCTTTGCTCATGGATTGGCTGTGGCCAGACAGGGAATTCATCCATTCCAAAGTGTGTCTATGGGTGACTTTTTTTAGACCTTATTCAGCCGGTGCAATGCTGTTTTGCATTCAGGATGGAACACCAGTTTGAAGCTGCTGCAACTGGGCAGTGGTGTGCTGCTGCTTGGATTTTGGCTGAGTATAGCTCTGAATAAGCATATAGCTAAAAACGAGGATTTAAGTGGGGTTATGCAGAAATGTTTCCCAATGTTTGCTTCCAGTGTGTCACTTCCATAACTGTGTCCCCATTTTTCCATGCCCAAGTAGGTTAGGCAAAAGGCAGGTGTTGAAAATTCACCCCCTGGCTCCAGCTAGTGCGGGAAACTTGGTGGCTACGAACCAGCTGAGGATTCCCTCGACCTTATCTTCACACAGGGTGAGAGTCCTGAACTCAGGATTACCTCAGCCAGCACAGGGCACAGAAAACAACCCATTTGGAAAGCCAACACTTCCAGGTTTTAGCTCTTAATTTAGCCTCTGATGAAGCAGTGCTCCAGAGTGAGCCACTTCCACAGAGCAGGGCTGTTCTCCAGGCACGCGGGCACGCACGAGGGTGCGCGTGTGTGTGGGCAACGCACGCCCTGTCATCCTAGGACATGTCTACAGGGGAAAATGCGGGGTGTTTAAGGTCTACCACTACGTGTGTGAGTCAGTGGGAATAAATTACAGCATGCTACACCCTCTGAAGGCTCTAATCCAGCGATGAGATGTCCTCAGAAGAGGGTAAAACCTACTGTGATCTCTTGGATCAGAGCATTCGCACCAGAGTTTAACCCTGCCAGGTGCCAGCTTCTGCTGATCTCTTATAAAATCCCTGGCCATCCCCACACAGGGAGGCTTGCTGTCCCTCCTTGCTGCCCTGTGGTCTCAGAAATGTGGGATCTTCAGGGCCTTTTTGCCATTCTCCTTGCTAAACCCATTATCCAGTAGCTCTCGTGTGGGTGCAGCACATCACAGGAACTGATTTGGCTTCTGGTGTCTGAACCTGCCCACGTTGTTCTGCCCTGGAAAGGACCTTCTTAACCTTGAGGGGTGCCAGGATTTTTTTAAAAATAGTTTTCCTGTGTTGTCTGACTATCTCCTAGTCTTTTTTTTTTTTTTTCTTTAAAAAAATATTCCTCTCACTGGCTTTTGGCTCTTGTGTGATGCTGGGTTTTAAGGGGCAGGAAAGACCAAAGGGAAAGCTTGAATTCCTTTCACTCTGTTTCTTCTCCCTTGAATCCAAGCTGCTTGAAAAGCACACCAGTGAGTCCTGGCAGTCCTGTCAGACACTGTGGGACCCAGAGCCCCGTCCACAGAGCTGCAGTGGGAGGCAGAATCTCCCTGCAGAGGGGCTGGGGAAATGAAAAGCCTTTTGCTCCAAGTTAATTATTTATAACTCATGTTGGCTGAGTATGCAACCTCTTCCAGCCAGCTCTGTCCTCTCAGCATTTGTGCAAAGGCTGAGAAAACACATTAAAGATGGGACAAGTGTACTTTCTCTGTGTGAAAGGGGGAGGGCGTGGTATCCTAAGACAGAGGGAAATGTCCTTCATATCTCCTACACCTGAGTCTTAGTTCACCTCATGCCTTACATGTGTTTATCCTCATGAAACTGTGCAAAGAGAAGAGGTGACATTCTCATTCAGCCTTCCATGTGGGTGTACACAAAATTGCATGGACACGCTCACTCCAGTGACTCCAGCTCCCTTTCCTGCTTAACTTTAATGAAGGGACTTTCACAAACATCCAGGACCTGGGTTACAGCAAATAACAATTTTTTTTTCAAATTAGCAACTGAAGAGTTTGGCTGCTCTATGGTTTTGCATGTCTCCCCCTGCACAAGGTAACATTTTTATCTCTGTAATTACACGGCAGGCGGCCAGCGCAGGGTGCAGGGTCAGTACAGGGCACTGCAGGGTAATGATGTGGCCATTTTTGCCTGGTAAATTACAGAGTTATCTTGGGACTGAGAAAAGGAGAAGGGCAGCAACTGCTTGACTAATTGGTAGTTTAAAGTTTAATTACCCCAGGGCTGACGTGCTACTTCCCAGATGCAGCTCTGTGCTGAGAGAACAAGTCCAGAGCCTGCACATGGCTCACCCCACACGGACACAGGAGTCCCAGGGGGAGCAGCCTCAGCCCCAGACTGCCAACAGCAGTCCACCCTCTGCTGTGCATCCTCCTGGATGGATGGACACATTTGGAGAGCAGAGGGTAGGAGCTCTGCTGTGGAAAACCTCCATTTCTCTCTCTTACCTCCCCCCAAATCTCCCTTGGCAAAGGAATTTTCCATCCTCCTGTGAGACTTGCTGCAGAAAGATGGCCCTGCCACTGCCCAATACTGCTCTGTCCTCAGGCAGCACCTCCCTGCGTTAAAGGGAGAATCCTTTCCTTAAAGAAATCTTTGCATCCAATCCTTTCCCCAGAGCCACGACAGTCAGATTTCATTTAGCACCAAGGGGGGAGTGATACCATGACTTTGGTCTGCATCTGTCATCCAGCCAAGGTCAAACCACCACAAAACCCCAGCACATTTGGAGATACCCTGCAGATGATCTTGCTGGCTCAAGAGAGAAAACTCCACAAGGAGAAAGTAGCAAAAGACTTTGGTATTTTTTTTACCTAAAAGGTGGATGAGAAAAAAGGGTGTACAGCTCAGTAATCATAAATAAAGTGCTTTACAAAACTCTGAGATAGAAAAAAACCCCACCAATTAGGGTAACTCACCATATTTGCCAGAATGTAGTGGTACCCATTCCCATTTTTTTCAAGCTTGATGATCTGCAAGATGAAAAACAAGGATAATTAGCAGAGATCAACTAAGGAAGAAGAACTTCAGTTATCTGCCCTTTCTCACTCTTATTTTTCCTTGCTGAGACTATTCAGCTGTGAGCAGGAAGACACAGCAAAAGAAAAGTTCACAATCTTATTAGAGGATGGACAGAGTTTCACACATGAAATCTGAACAGCAAGTCTGGAATTAGACAGGACAACACCCCCGAGAACTTTGTACAGGCAGGGAAAGAAAACCACCAAACCAACCTGTTTCCCATGGGCTTGGGGGAAAACAGAAAAAAGCCTTAACAGGATTTGTATTTCAGACACCAAAGGACCAAATGGGGAGTTGGAGTCCACGTGTCCTATGAATGCAACTGAAACATCCAGCAGGACTAGAGAGCAATCTTGCACATCCTCCAAGTTCCAACCCCTGCTGCAAACACCTGCCTGGGAGAGGTGGCTGGAAGTTTAAGCTATGGGTAAATTTTTCTGCTTTAGTGCATCAGTGTAGCTTCAAACCAGAGAATGAAGCTGTCTAGGCAAGCCACAGAGGATTCCCCTGCATGTTCACTGAGATAATTTATATATTCATAAGCATGATGTACCAATATATGTGCTTTGCCACTCCTTTCTCCCTGACGCTGCAGAGTCAGGTTTTTATTTTCTTTTATCAACACAATTGCTTACTAATCTGTAACAACTGAGCTTTTCTATGTTAACTGCAAGAGTTTCCCTTTCTTTTTCCCTTTCCACCTGTTGCAGATTTTCCTGTGACTGAGGGGAACAGAGACACTTATCAGATGGCACCTGTCTTTTTCTCCCTTGATTTAAAAAGGGTACAGAAAGAATATAGCTAAGAATTCTATTTTTCTTGCTGACTCCATTTTTTTCCATTGAAATTCCTCTCTATTGATTTCCAGCAGCACTGTTGAATTCTTATTAGTTTACTAGAGTGAGATACCATCTGCATGTGAGCCACTTTACATGCAGAAAGAAGAAAGTGGAAAAAAAAGGCCCAAACCAACATGTCCTCAAAACCTGTACAAACACAAGATTTGCCATTTGTTGAGAGAACTGTGCTATTTCCATGAGGTTTCTTGGCTGGCAACAATACCTCTCATTTCCATTGTCATATGAATTGATTCTGAATTGCTGCCTGCATTGCCAATGCGCAGGCAGAATCTGCACAAACTGCAGCAGGGCAAAAAAGATCCTCACAGCCAGAATGATCATAAGACCACTGCTGTGTTGGATTCAACCAGAAATCAGTTTACCCAGGACTTCTCTCTGATACCAGGCTGGCAGCAGGTACTTGACGAGCGTCAGATGAGGGCAGAGACTGATCCTCCCCATGGGACAGCACTCCCAGATTATCATGAGCAGTCATTTAGGGATTTCCAATTGGATTATAAATGAGCTGACACTTGCTCTGTGCAACTGGTTCGTCTGCCTTAGCCCTTCTCTGATGAAGTGCTCTTGTATGCATAATAAAACTCATCTGGTTCTCAGCATTAACGTGGGGGTGGCAATTAACTCCAATGAAGGTTCATTTAGAAGCAGTTCCTTACACAGCTCATGCCAGCTCCACCAGCTTCACTGCCCTGGGGCTCCCTGCACAGAATCCCTCGGTGTGGCTTCGGCTGAGGTGTCTGGAGCTCTCAGAAAAAACTTCTGTCTACCTAAAGCTATGAAGATATACACCTCATTATGGGTGGTTTTCTGAGTATCTTCCACTGCCAGATCTAAGAAGCAAAACCAGACCAAACTTGTGCCTTTCCATTCATCAGCTGAGACTGACCTTTGCAGAAAGTCCCAGACGTTGCAGGAGGAAGGAGAATCTCTGGTGCACTGGGATGCCTAAGAATTATGATCCAATTCCCCTTTTCTCCAGTGTCAACAATAGCTGGCATTGGCTCCTTCAGCCCAAACTCTCCTTTGTTATTTTATGAGTTGTCAGAGCCGATGAACCGGAGAGGGCTGCCATCCAGCTCTCCCTGAGCTGTTAATCTTGCAGCCCATCCACCTGAATTATGAGCCTCGTTTCCTGTGTTTTACAGAGTTAATTGTGATCTTAATTTATTTTAAAATGCTTGCTCAGTCTTAATGTGTCCGGACAGCAGTAGCAAGCTGAGGTTATAATAGCATTTATCACTTCTCCTGACTGTGGTGAGAGGCTGTGCTGGGCTGCATGCTGATTGCTCACTTGGGCCACCTAGGTTTCATTACCCACTTCTTAATGGGCGAGTTTGACATCTAATAGAGAGAAATCCTCTCAGAGTGAAACACTGGCAAAGGAGAAATTCCAGTTACTCATTTTAATGAGCGACAAGGAGAAAGAATAGAGGGCTTTGATGGAACACAACCCACTGCATACTTATCCCATTAGGGCTACACGGCACAACCCCACGGCAACCTGCCCTGAGCCAAGGCCTGGCTCACAAATGACAGGTACCTTGGCAAAGATAAATCAAACCCTTGAGACACGACACAGAGAAATCTCCCAGGGAGAAATCAGGTCATTTTTAACACACTGGCTCCTCCCCAGCTGCGGTCACCGGAGCGCGAGGGCCGCCTTGCTGCAGTCACCGCTGTTATTTGTGTTTTGTGTGTGCAGGAAAAATGAAAAGTGTGTGCAAGCAGCAGTGAGGGTGTGGGAGGCACAGGTGCTGAACAGCCATCCCCAGCTCTCCTGCTCACCATGGAGCACAAACCCACTGCCACAGAGAGACAGAGACGGGCTTGGCAGGGAAGAAGATAAATGCATTGAAATGTCCCCGAGAGGCTGAGGCAGCTCTTGGAACACCTCAGACAGTCAGAGGAACAGGGCAAACAGCACAGTGACATTCTCACAGGGGCTGCTGGTGTGGTGAGCTGAGAGATGGGCCAGCAGGCCAAGCTACAGCCCAAGTTACAGTCCCAGCTGAATTTCACTTGATAGTGAGCTGAACACTGTCTTTGAATCCCTCTAGTCATCTGTACACTATGAAAAACCTGGCATCACCTTCTCACACTGGGACAACTACCTCTGCTCTCAGAAATCCTGGTGGACTTCGAACAAGAATGCAAAAAAGGATGAAAATGGACTACACAGGTCTGACAAAGTTGTTCACAGCCCTATCCCTCACTGGAGTGTTACCTCCCAGGCACAGATGTCTGCTGGAATTGCTCTGTATTGTTTGTAGTAAAACACAGCTTTGTACCTCTTCTCCCTGGGAACTGATATTTTTTATAGCATTGCAAAACAAATAACCACAGTATCTGGATTTTTAGTGCTCTTACAAATGGCTTTTCCTATATTTAGGCTTAACTCTTCATCCAGTTATGTGAAGAAATTTGAAAGAAAGACTTATTTTCCTGTTTATATCAAGAAGACTAGATAATACTTGACTATACAACTTAACATTCTGTTAGACAAACCAGGCTTAAAAACCCGACACTATTAATCCTAGAAATTTGATATACCCTATGGAAAAGTCAAATTCACTGCCTAGGTCTTGTCCAGAATTTTGTTCAACTGCTCCGTGGTCAGAGAGAAGACTTTACCCTCTGGAATAACCTGTTTTTTCTTTCATGAACGTGACCTCTGCTTTGAGGTTACAACCTGCTCTCTGCTTTGTTATTACACATAACAGAGGAGCACCCAGAGACATCCAGAGAGGATGGATTGTGCTCGTCACTGAGCTGTGCATCTGGTGAAATGTCAGTTCCTGTCCCAGACAGGGAGCAGCTGAAGTGTGAGACAGGAGATGACAGGTACCTTAGACAAGGAGACGAGCGAAGCACGAGCTAAGAGTGAGCTGATTATGAGGATAAAAGCAGTGGGAATTGCAGGGCACCGCCTGCAAGGCCCTTTCCAAGCCCTTCCAGTGGTGGGGAAGGACTTGGCTGTAGGTGTGAGAGGGAAAGGTGTTGTGGCTGGAGTTGAAGTGTGGACTGAACCCGCCCCTGGGCTTGTGTTTGTCTCCCGTCCACAGAAATCCATACCCAGGACTGATGTACCATAATCCTGCTGTCCTGCTGGCACAGGTGTGAGAATTTGGTGCAGGACATGGAGGCTGGAGGACCAGGAATCTGGCAGTGCCAATTCACACCTCCAGCTTAACTCAAAAACTGGAGGAAGACTCAGCAGAATCAGGAGGTGCCACATTTTGTGCACACTGCTTGGGGGAATTAGCACAAAGCAAACTCGTTGGGGAGTGAGAGGGTGGAAAGGGCTCAGCAAAGGAGTCAAACGAGTAGGGAACCTGGAGCAGTGGAGCTCTCTCAGTGTGAATTCATGAGAACTTGTACTATTCCTGCAGCTGTTCCCACAGTAAGACAACAGAAATACCTGCCAGCTCAGCAGCTGCAAGGCACACACCCCACACCCAACGAGAGCCACACAGCGACAGGGATCAGGCAAGAATGGGGAGAACTTCTCCAGGGAGAAACAACCCTTCCCATCCTGCGTGCAAGACCCCTCCCAGAAGGCCCACACCAACACAACCTTGTTAAGGATGATGTTCAGCCTCTCAGATTCGCAGTCCACCACCACCAGCCTTTCCTTTTTCTTCTCCAGCTCCTGGAAGAGCATTCGGTAGCCCTCCTCTGTTGTTGTCAGGATGTTGACAGCTGTCACCTGCCAGTTCTTCTCAGCTGCAGTGTCCAGCACTTTCTGCAGGACTGACAACCCTATGATGGGAAGAGAAGGGGGAGAGCCAGGTTTTAGTTGTGCAACGGCATCTTTCCATCCTCCTGACAGCATGTGTAGCTGCCTCAAGTCACAAGAGTGTGGCAGAACTACAGAGAGCAGCTAATAGTCTAGATCTGACCCAAACTCAGCTGGGCTAGAATTAATGACTCCTGCTTTTTCTGTCCCAGCACAGATGATTCCAGGCCTAATTTTCCTTTGTAATCGGCAGATCAGTCTCGTTGATCAGGCCCTGCTGTGGGATTCAGATAAGAACTCTAATCTCCGTCTTCCTGTCTGCCACTACCCAAATAACTTGATTTCTCTCAGCCATAGTTTCCTTCTTGTCTTTGTTCTTTTTAGGCTGTGTGCTCCTAGGGGTAGGGACACCCTCAGCAATCACAGCACCACAGTCACACTCAGCATCCTTCTCTCTCAGCAGCATCTCATCAGGAGACCATTACTTTTAGAATTTTGTTGCCTAAATTATATGCACAGCCTGCCAGAGGAGAAGCACATAGCAATTCTCTGTCCTTTTGGGGTATTCAGCATGCCCATGCCTCATGATAACAGAAAGCAGGTGGGATGCTTTCATACCTTCTCCTTGTCTCTAAAGCCCATCCTGTCCCTTCAGGGGATAATTATAACTTCCAGGACAGAGATGTGAATCACCTTACCTCTGCCCTGTCCTCCACAAGTCTGCTTTGCTTGCAGCCTCCAAGCCTGGAGCTTTAAAGGCATCTGAGAGCTGGGAAAACTGAATCATGGAGCAATGAGCTTTCTAGCCCTGTTCATGGTTTAGAAAGTTAGATAATATCTTCCATTACCCCCCAAAGCTTTTTGTTCTTTTACATAGAAAACTGAAATGCACCAACACAGGGAATTTGGAGTTTTCCAAGCTATCTGCCAGAAAAACACATTTCACACCTGGCTGTGGGCTTAGGTGAGACCTGAGCAAGTGTCTGTTCATGTTTGTAAACTTGGGACTCAGTAGCCTGGGGTTTGACAGACCAGTTCAATATGGGACCTACTGAACAGAAACAATTTACCCATTTCAAATTCAAAACTATTTGCACATCAAGTATTTCCCTCGTGTTGGTGGGGCTCAGACCTGACGCCATGAACGCACACATACACTGGGTCAGGCCGATGCTTCATTTAGATCAACGCCCACCTTCAGCAGAAAGGGATATTTAGAAAAGAAACAGAGAAGAGGGAAGGCATAGGGTGACTCAGCCTCCAGCAACCCACAATTTGGAGGCAAAGACTCCTTCTAGACTGCTGTCTTTAACTGCCTGGTAACCCCTCCCACACAACTGCGCCTTACCCCGGTCAGCATCGTAAATGTAGACGAACTTCTGCCAGCTGTAGTGCTCAATGACGCTGATGAGGGCATCCTGGAGCTCTGGGCGGAGCTGGAGGACAAACTGGTTGGAGGTTTCCACGGGGAAGCTCGGCGTTATGAAGCAGACGTGGAGAGCCCCGCAGAAAGACGTGAGCATGTTGACGGTCCTCCTCTCATAGAACCCGAAGATGGCATAGACGCCCTTGGAGAACTGCGAGCAGACTGCAGGAGCAGAGAAAAAGGTCTTGAGGGCAGAAATTCAAGGAGGTTTCTCAGCAATGTCACCAAAATAAACCTTTTCCCTGAGATAAGCTGCGGGCTCTCTCTGGACTAGATAATTTTCCCTCAAGTGGGTGGGTTGGTGAAGGCAACCTGTGAAGAACAGGGCTTGTGGCCATGGGGTGCCCTGCCCTTGGCCTCCACAGACCTGTTTTACTTTTGATAGGCAGAAGTGACTCAGAAGAATGAAATCTGTGTCCCCAGGGCTCTGCTGAAGATTTTGGTGCTTCTGAGGTAAAATGAGTTATCTGAACATGGAACCTCTCAGCAGAAAGGGTCTACTGCAGCCCTGGATGTATTCCCGGAGCAGAAGGAAAGCCTTTGCACAACAGCACAGCCCTTTGTGGCCAACGACCCCAGAAGGAAACCATGGGTTTGACCTCAGGAGGTGAGGAAACCACTCTGAGAGGGCATCTCAGCCAAGGTTCACCAAGGTTCAAGGCAGTCACAGCACAGCTCCAGGGGGATCTGTCCTGGGGCATGAGCTGCTGGCACTGAGTCGGAGCCTCTGACACCGGCAGTGTGTTGGTACTTGGGAACACAGCTTTGGCAACTTCTGGTTTCCTCACGAAGCTGTGGAAACAGGGCTGTGTGCCCAGGGAGGTATCAGCAGTGTCCTGAGAGGTCTCCACCAGGAGGGTTTGCTGGGTTCCCTGGCAGGTATCTGTCTGTCCTCAGCCCCTGTGCTGTGCTGTGCAGGGAGGGCTCCCTTGGGCTGGAGCCCTTGTCTGGAGAGCATTTAATGAGATCGTGGGAGCTGCTGGGAAAATGCCTCAGGATCTCAGTGAGGCAGAGAGAGTTCACACTTTGGGTTGTAAAACTTAGCCCCTGAGACAGTCAGGCTCATTTAATATCACCCCTGTTTACGGCACATCCCAAGTTACCATCAATAAATCTCCAGGCCGGAGGTGGTGGCAGTGACAGCATTTTTCCTGTGTCAGAACTCGTGGCACTCCTGTCTCCTCCTCTTGTCACTCTGACTCTGAAGACCTTTGGCTGTGACATTTATACTGACTCGACACTTCACACATCACTCGCCCGCCCTCCCCACCCGAGTGCAGGCTGAGGAGTTGGATGTGACATTCTGGGGTCCCCTGGCAAGTGCTCTGCGCTGCTCGAGACTCCCCTGACCTGGTTTCTGCTGGTAATGGCTGGAGACAGGCTCCTAAACATGAGCTCCCTGCATCCTTAGCTGGGCTCCATGCGAGCTCTGTCCCTCCAGCAGGGACCCAAAGTCAATCCTGGCTGGCTTACAGCCATCCTGGAAAAGATTGCCTTGTTCCTCACTTCTCTACTGCCAGCACCAAACATTCAGAGGGAAGAGCAGGAAATCCTGCTTCCCACTGTGCAAAGCAAGTCCCTGCTCCCATCTCACCCCCGAAACGAAGCAGCCAGGCTTCGTGGTGGTGCTGAGAGCTGAGAACGGAATCTCACAAGACAGATGAAATTTTTTCCTTTCTCTTGGAGCTGAGCCCAGTTTTTGGGCATCCCAGTCCCTCAGTTTGTTCGCAGGGTCACTCATCCTCTTTTCACTGATTAGCACCTGTGATCTCAGCATTTTCCTCCCACAAGGGAATTCGCCGTTCTGCAGGGCAGGGACGCCTCACAAAGCCCGAAGCGAGACAGAAATAACCCCCTCTTCTCTTTATTTTCACAGCAGTGCCTCTCTTTGCAATCAGCAATTGTGTCTGCATCAGCTGGAGTCACTGCCCTCATCATGAGACTGACACATTCAGGAGGAAAAGTAGCAGATAGGGATAGAAATAGTCTGAGCATCATTTCCACGTGACTGGAGCAGTGGGTCTAATGAACGGTGTGAAATACCATATGTGAGAGATCAGAACACGATCTCTGGAGACCCAGGCTTCAGCCTCACTAGGCGATTAAAGAGACATTTTCGGGACAGCTAAACAATCCAGTACAATTAATAATCCAGACAATAAACTTAGCTGGCTTGGTTTGTTTTGTTTCAGACAAGGTATGGCTTCCTTGGATTTTCTTTTCTGTTTGAAAGGAATCTATCATTTTTAATATTTTTTTTTTCACTCTGTGGCTCAGTCACGCTCAGGCATCCCTCCTACACTGTTCTGAGACATCATCAGTGCCAGCATTTGAAACAGATTGTACCAAAGACAACTGGGAGAGTGAACACTCTTTACCATTAGTAAGTTTGGAAAGAACCCTCACTTGCTTTGTACTTGCAGGCTAAGAGGGGCCATGGGCAAGGCAAACAATTGGGGAAAAAGAAAGAAGCTTGCCAAGGGTTATCTCCCAAATAAAAACAAAGAAACTCTTGCGTCGGTTAATCTGGAGAAATGAGGAGTGAGAGCTGCAGCCACCTTTCTGGGACTGGCATAATGTAAAAGCAGTGGCTGCAAAATTATGTAAATTTCAGGGTTATTTTAAATTACAGATGCTCCAAATGAATTTACACAGCAAAACTAAAAAGAAATTACTTGCTCATTATTTAATACACTAGGAGATTGCTGGAACTTCTTTACATTTCCTTTAATCGTTTTATGAAGCAAATTTGTTAATTATTCTGTTCTCATTTGATTGCTCTGCAACTTCCTAATAAGATACTACTAAGAATTGTAAACCTTAGGTAGAGGAAGCAAATATTTTAAGCTCTCTTTGTTTCTGTAGGGACAAGCAGTCACTAGCCTCTGGCTGATGGTTTTCTAAAAAGATTAAGAAACATAAAAGGGATGAAGATCATGCTGGAATGGAAGGTCCAAGAAGTTGAGCTCTTCTGGTCCATTGGCTGGTGACAACATCACCCTTTCCAAGCCTTGTGCCAGCTATCTGTGAGCAGCTGGCTGGCCCCAGCCCAGCTTTTCCTGCAGAGGAGACCAGCTCCAGCAATGAATTTGGACAGTTCCACCTCAAGCTCATTCCTGCAGGCAGGAATCTGGGTGAAATCCAGCAGCATAAATGTTTGCCTATCCCAGGATGTGAGCACGAGGGAGGAGGGTCTGCTTGGATGCAAATGCAGAGATCTGTGGCTGTTTGCATGTGCTGTTTGTGGTGTCTGGGCTGCACAGTGGGAAAGGACAGAGAACGTCAGTTCTGGGCTGTACCTGTGCTCGTATCTTACAATGAATTTGTAATTAATTACAGAAGAGTTTCCCTTTAAAGTAGCCCTCGGAAAATACAGTTCATAATGACTGATAACCATGGCAACTACTCCTGTGTTCTCCCTGATCAGTCTTGTTTAATTGATCAGTTTGGGATTTGTGGCCGGGACATTCCCAGTGTGTGCTGCACCAGGCCCCATGGACACCCCATATCCCTCCTTCTCCAGGCACAGGATATCTCCCTGAGGTCTCTAGTGCTGTTCAACAAGGAAAATTAGGTAAAAACAGAGGCATTAATTAGATTGTCACCTGGTTATGCTGGAGAGACCATCCAGTGACGAGCACCTGCTCTCTGCACACAACTCTGCCGAATGCCTGTTGCAGCCAGGTGAAGTGAGAGCTCATCTGACAGCTCTAAAAACTTTTCTAACTTACAGCAAAAATCAAAATAGTTTTTAACTTAGTTAAAACGTGACTGTTGTGGCAGAACAAGCAGGCGAGGCTGCCCCTCTCCTCCTGTGGAATGGTAGCCTTCAAAGAGCTGATGTGTCCTTGAATTCAGATGAGGAAAAAGCATCTGTGATTCACTCATTCTTGGAATCCACAGACTCTAGGATTTCTAGCCCTGCAGTTTTTCTCAAAAGTTCTCTTTTCATATGGAAATATTCAAGGTGAAGAATGCACATCAGGGAATAAAACTGATTTTACTGAAAGCACACACAGGAGAGGACACCTTCTTGGGAGCTGAAGAGAGGCAGCTCTGGTCACCTTTGCAGATGCTTCCAAGAAAAAGAAAAATACATCAGTAAATACATCAACACTCACAACTTTAAATTGCACATTTTTTCTGTGGAAGAGGAAAGCAAAAGAGGTGATTTGAGTCTATAAAAATTCATGGTAGAATTTTTTTTTGGCTGCAGCTCTTAACCAGAGCAAGTAGATGAACAAGACTGATTTCTGCATTTAGGAGAGTCAGAGATATTTTGCAAGTGGGTGTTTGACCTAATCCATGTGAAAGGCAGATGTCAGATAAAACAGATATCTCTTTTAGGTTTTGGCTAAGGAATATAAACCAAAAAGTTTCTTTCAGAAATCATCACCACAAAGAGGGGCTGAAACAGTCTTAGCATTTGAGGCGGGAGGAAGGGCAAATGGGCTGCACAGAAGGATGGAAATGAGGATTTGGTCTCCAGCAGTGAAAACTGTGCATTCTGCTGAGAATCTGCAAGCAAGACTGCAAAAAGGGAACTGCTCCCCAGGGACACAGCTGGGGAGGAAGCCTGGTAGGAGATCCTGGCAATCTGCTCATCTGCCGTTTCCTTTAGAATCAGAATTTTCACCATTTCACTGAGTTTAAGACTAGAAAGGGACATTAGATCATTTCTACTGACTTGTTGTATCTCATGGACTATTAAGTTTCACCCAGCTACCCCTGGAGGGAGCCAATAATATGGCTTAGTTGACTCAGGAGATTCAGCTGCTGCGTGTGCCTCTGTCAGAGAACAGAAGTAGCAGAAACAGTGCTAATACCCAAAGCCACAAGAGTGGTAAAAAACCTGATTAAACGAAATATCCCCAGATGTTCCTCACAAATGACTCATGTTCTCATTTGCAAGAGGGGACAGAAACCCCAGATGGTCCCTGCCAGGTCTCAGAGGCCTTCCTGAGCCTGGAGAATGTCATGGCATCTAGGAAGGAAGACACTGCACCCTCTCCAGGAAAGCTATTCCTACAGTGCTGAGCTGGAGATGTGACCAAATTATTCCCCATCGCCCAAACAAAAAAAAAGAGAGAAAAATATAGAGTTCAAGATGAGAAGAAATCTTTGAAAGCACTCAATCCAGCACACACTAAAATGAACAAATGCCTTTTGAAAACTGCAAGGTAGGTGTGGCCAGACTTTGAGGGTAATAAAATAGTGATCTCAGTTATCCCCTGAAAGCTATTAAAGATGAGCCCTGCAATGCCTGCAGCCCCAATATCATCTCCATGTGCCCAAGCCTCCTGGGACACAGAACCAACACCCTCACTCACAGCAAAACATACTCATTGACAACAGTGGTGTCAAGAAGCAGCTCCCACATGCTTGCCTTTGCTCACTTGGAGTGTGTTTGTGCACATGTGGGAAAGAGGAGGGAGGATATGCATGCATAATTAATCCTTAGCGTGCCCTGCCTGGAGGCGACCCTCACACGGTGATGGAGAACCTGACATCAGGTTGGCAAAGCTGGTGGAGTTCCAAGGAAAGAGAGCTGGTGTCTGCTGCAATTAGGATCAGCTCAGCTCTCCTCCCGAATGTTTGTCCTCACAGCTCTCCACTGTGGCGTAGGTGCCAGAGCGCATCTCTTCAGCACATCCCAACGACAGCATGTTCCCACAGATTTCTGGAGCAGAGGAAAGCCAAACAGATTCTACACTCCCCCATTGTTCCACTCATGTATTTAGCTGACAGCAGATATGGCCCACATATTTGATCAACTGCAAATCAGGCTGATGTGATATCACAAGAAATCCACGTTTTTCCTTCAAATATGTAAAAGGCACAGAAGAGTGCTCCCTTCCATCATTTCCCTGTATTGCTGCTCTAATGAACCTGGAAGCTGGGAAGTAGTGTTGATTTTTACATAAAGATCTGCTTTCCTTCCCTCATATTGAAACAATAATCTGTGACTGAAGAGCTGCTCATAAATGCATATGCTGATGGCTTCAATTTTTTCAGTTAAGTTTGCCTGCTTGACAAATGATAAGTTTCCTTTGAGATCAAATTGGATTTGGGGTTCTTCTTTCTCACATGCTGCTGAGTTTTTGGAAATAGAAATAGCATGGTGGTTTGGTCACCAAAAGTGAACAGCATGGATTCTCAGTCATTTAAGTGAACTTTTGAATTAAAATCATGGTGGTGGAAGATAACAGTCATGGGGAGTTGACTTTCATCTCTCTAAGGGACCAGCTGAAGATCCTCGCCCTCCCACTTGTGTACTTCACATCTTGAAACCGCTTTTTATTTTTCTACTAGAGTCTTTGAATCCAGTTCTTATCCAGCGTGACTACAAAATTGAAGAAAAAAACCCCAAATATCAAAGGTCTGAATGAGGTCACTGAACTTGTTGAAATGAGGAAAGAAGGAAAATGATGATGTTTGTCAAGACTCTACTTGCTTGCTTTATTTGTTTTTAAAAGTATTTTTCCTTTGGGATTGCTAATACTTTGTTGTGTCATGTAAAACCAAGAATTAAATATATTGAAGGTTTTACAGTCAACACAAACTATTTCTGAGCACTTTTAAAAGGAATTAGATGCAAATCCCCTATGCGGAAGACACTGAGATCAGAAGCATCCTTAAGAGGGTCTCATTTCTTCTGTGGGTAGAATTAGGTTATTATTCTAATAGGGACAGTTTGGTTAATGAGGGTCCTGTGGTTAACAGATCAGATTATGTGTAAGGAGAAATGGGTCCATTGCCAGCTCTGTTTCAGGTTTGTTATTTAATCATGATTTGGATCTTTCCTTGTGAGGCAACTGCTTTCCTCTGAGCCCATCTGTTCCAGTCCCTTTGGTCGGAGGCTGACTTTTGCACCATGCTCATATAGACCCAAAATAAGACCATTTCTGAGCTGGAAGCACTGATGCCATGCTCTCAAGATGTGTAAGGTTCTTGTTGTCTACTGCCTTCATCTCTCCAGAGTCCCATACCAGAGCCACAGCTTTTCCACAGCACTCCCTGCTTTCATAGCTTAAAACCAGAAAAGACGTGCAGAAGGGCTCAGGTGCCTGGAAAATACTTGGCATTTTTCAGCTCTAATAAGAGACTTGACCTTTCCACCTTGTCTCATTGTTTAAATGGGAGTGTTTTCCTCCATGCCAGTCTGGCTCATTTCTGGGGGACAGCTAGCAAACCCATTTGGGATACAATCTTCTGAGAGCCTTTTGTGGCACATTTTGTCTTTGAAAAATCATAGAATCATTGAATGGTTTGGCTTGGAAGGGACCTTAGAGATGTGCCAGAACTGTCTGACACTGTTATGAGGTCTGCTGGGCAGTCTGTCTTTTTGCTGTGTCCAGAAAGAACCCAGCAGAAGATGCTGCTGTGCTGGGTTCCCTTGGAGCAGCAGGAGCTCTGCAAAACCAGCTGAACTCTCCTAACCCACAACCCTCACCTCGAGCTCCCCTGCAGCTACTCTAGAGGGAAGCAGTGATCCCTCAGAGGGCCCCCAGCTGCAGATGGATGTTCCTATGGGACCCACAGACTCAGGAAGATCAGAGATTTCTGCTCTCATCTAACCTTCCGCAATGAAATTGAAAACTCATTGTTTGTCCTCATTGAACTCTCTGTGTCTGAAGCACAGACATAAATATAACAGCAAGATTACTACACATGAAAAAGCGACAGCGATATTGTAAAAGGAGATGAGGAATGAGGGTTGAACCAATTTTCCTTCTGCTTTTTTATTAGATGGCCTTTTCTATTATATTGGTCCTTCTGAATATAGTGCTGTACAAGGAAAACTAAGTACAGGATCAGGGTGTAGATTCTGCTGGGAAGCATGAACAACAACAGAGGAAAAGAACAAGGCACCAAACCCCCAGCACGTTAATACAGTACACAGCACGCTGCTCTTAGTTCACCACAGCATTTAATTCTGGGCTGTAAGCACTGAATTATTAAAACAGTAAAAAGAGGGGAGTGAGAAGCGGGAGGGGGGAAGATAAGCAGCAGCAGAAAGCAAATGTGTTACATAGAGAAGGTCTCGTTGCAGATGAAATACATTTTGTCTTCAATAGCCTCTTTTCTTGCCCTAATGCATTGTATTGGTTCATAGACATTAAAGCCTCAGACACAGTGCAAGCCTCAGGTTCTGGTGAAGATTTTATAAGGGCCTGTCTTGAAACTGTGTGCAGAACTTTACACTTACCAGGGACAAAGAGGTTCAAACAGAACCTCTCACACACAGGACAGTGCATCATGTCCTTGGGGGCTTGAAGTGGCAAGCAGTACCTAAACCCACCAGCTGTCACATTATTTATAAACTTTCACATTTCCTATCAACTTTCAGGGCTGCATTACAGGTATCTGCTGAGTTAGCAAAGCAGATGCTCCAAAACCTACGTGTGCTATCGCTGCCCCAAAAGTGCCACCTCTCCTGCAGTCACTGGAGCCATTAGTTTTCTGGGAAGAGGAGAGAAAGGCACAAATCCAGCAAACTCCACTCAGCACACAAGGATTAAGCTCAAGAGCACAACACTTTTGTGCTCCCTCGTTGCACAACGCGTTCACCTGAGGTCTGTGAAAGCACCGATGGTTTTGAAACATATTTAACATCTCAGCAAGGGCTGAGTTTGATGCAGAATGACAAGATCCTTTGACATCTGACAGTGCTGGTTTTTGTGGGCTTAAGTGCCTCCCTTGGTGGCTCTTTGCTATAGTCATGTCTTGTAGGGTTTTTATTTTCCCTTTTCACATTAATGTTCCGACCCATTGTGCTCACAGCTTTGTTCAGGCCTACTTAATGTCAGGGGGAATATTACCATTCCTTCCCTGTCATTAGAACAGTTTTAATCCTGTCTGCATTGCGAGGGCAAGAAATGATAAGAGTTACAACATTTTTATTTCCGCAGTGCCTCTGAGCACCAGGTTTCGCGGAAAATCCCAAACAAACAAGTTTAAGCTCGAGATCTTTTAAACCCAGTGGGAGACTGTGTTGTCTGGGGAGCAGAGAGGCAGAAGTGTGACAGATGGTGAGATCTGGACCTACGGTTTGCAATTTTATGGTCTCTGCTGAAACTTCTGTGCGAGTCGCTCACCGTGGGTGGTGGAACAAACAGTTTACATGAAGTGCATCCAGTCAGGGTGCCCAGATGGAGCCTCTGCGAAGGGGGGATACTTAAACCAGGGCTGCAAGCAGCTCTAGAGGCCAGTTCCCTCTCGTGGGAGGTGAAGACATCCATCCCTCTGAGCGACATGAATGATGGGGATGCGGGAGCTGGGAGAACACCTCTCTGCCCCATTGCTCCCACAAACCTGTGGGGACCTGGAGCCCCTTGTGAATGCAGCCCAAAATACCAAATACCAACCTGGCTACCCAGCAAGACCTTCAGCACAAATAAAGTGGAATCTGAGATTTTTCTTAAAAAGTCTTAGGTGAAATCTGTGTCATTTTACCAGCATGACAGAAGGGACTTTTACAGCTTCAGGCTTCTGAACCTGCTCTTGGACCCACAAAAGTTGTCTCCCGCAGTGAACTCAGAACTGAGGAAAGAACCAAGATGTGGGACAAGCTGCAAACCATACCACCAGTTATATAAAATGACCTTAAACACACATCTTTTGCCTAAAAGACCTTTGGGCAACCAAATCCCTTTAACGTTAGTGACAGGTGTTATCAAATACAAAGCAAAACTTCAGGAAAGACTTTCCAACTGGATGTTTTACTTGCAGAGATTGATATGTCACAGTTAAGATTTATGCTAGTGAAAGATAAAAAATCATCAGCTTTACACAGAGGCCAGTGAAGACACCAAGAGCCTCTCAGTTATCCTGCCATGGGACTGAGAAAATAACCTGGAAAATGGGATGTGTGGCTGAGGGAGAAGAATGTGGGAGCATCCTTAACATTAGGAAACAACTGACATCCCTCCCTGATATGCCTACTTACATGCAAACACCTTCCCTACTGGTTTCTATTCTGGGAGAATTTTTAAGCTGCTGAAGAAAGAGACTCTCTAGTGAGCTGCAGAGAGCAAGAGAGATCATGTAAAACACTCTGCATAAATGCAAATTGCAGGGAGGCCAACCAGAGCACAGGAAGGGGAGTTGTTGCCAACCTGGGGTCGTTCATCACTCCAGGGCAGTGACACTGCACACACAAATGAGGGTTCTGCCTTGAGCAGTCACTCAGTGTAAACCAAAGCCAATGACATGATTTAGGCAGCTACTGAGAAAACCCCACTGCTTCTCAGCAGAAACTTTACCTGTAGAATATTATTTAGACAGAAAAGCAGCGGCAGACTGGGGGATGCTAATATGTACCACTTCTGACAAGCATCAGAGAGACTTTTTCACTATTCAGCAGGGGATGCTCAACATTTCTCTTGACATTACAGAGAAACGCCTCTAATGAAATCCATTTGTTCATGAAACCAGGGTCACTTGCCAGCCAGGGGCAGGCAGGTCCTGCACAGAGAGGCACCAGGAGCACCAGCTTTTCAAGGAGTGGAAACATGCCTTGGATTTAACAAATGTTGTGCAAGACAGCTGAGCCATGGAAAGCTTCACACTTCAGGTGTTGGATTTGCTTCCCACAAGGAAAACTGGGGAAACACACCCATACAATGGACTCTAACTGCACAGCTAAAGTGAGCACATGGATGGCTAAAGCTATAATTAACCTAATTAAGGCATCATTTATCCCAGAAGCCTCTGGGGAAAAGGCAGGTGGAACTTCCAGATACAAGAGAAGTTTGGCAGGGCAGAGGCTGCTGCCAGTGGTGGGAGGAACCCAAATAAAATCTTTGAGTGGCAGAACAGGCAAAAAGAAACATCCCTGGGACAGGTTTTGTCTCTTGGTGTTCGCAGGAAGCCCGAGGTGCAATATAAAACCTGTGATTTACACCTCTGGGACTGTCCTAGCTAACCTGTGAGGGCTGTGATTTTCTTCTCTCTGTACTGCAACCCACTTTCAGTGCTGAACGTGGCATAGAGGAGTGTGCAGTGCAGCCTTCACTTCAAGTTCCTGATCTTCCTGCTGGAGTAAAGATTCATTTCCCTGTGAGAGAAATTCTTTCTGGCTGCCTGTATTTAACATGGCAGTGAACATCTGCAGTCATATTTCCAAAGAATATGTTGTGATCATTCCTCTGCACTGCTCGCCCTGGCAGTAGAGCAACATCAGCTGAGAGCCTTGGTGGCATTTCCAAAACATGCTTAAATTACTGAGTTGACTGCCATGTCTCTTTAAAGACGAGATGTTGGGATGATCTTTAGGTGATGTGGGTATGTAAGGAAGCCATATGGAAAATTAGACCTTTGCTGATGTATACTGAAACCTTGTCTCCTGAGACAACTTTTACCAGTGCACTCTCAAGGAAAGATGCTTTTCTGGCATTGCCTGTGGAGCAAGGGAAGAGCTGGGGTGTCATGTGCAGGTTTGGTTGAGAGAGGGTCCCCTGTGCAGGTGCACTTTGACAAATGTGATGGTGCAGCCGTAAATCCGTGGCTATAACCCACCCCTTAAACCTCTTTCTTGAACTTCTCATGTAAGTGTTGAGAAAATCGTCAGCTTTCTGCCTGATTAGAACTAATAGTCTGTGCAAAATAAGCAAGACAGCTGAGAAAACCTTTATTTCAGTGCAGGAAAGTTTTCTGCATTATAGTTTCCCTGGTAACTACATCAAGGCCAACAGAATTACACTGGGTCTAAGTACGGTCTAGTTTTGCCAGTTGGGAAACACATCATGTTTCCTGCAGGAGGCTGCAGGGATACAGGACCTGATTTGTGGGTGCACTCAGCTGTGACTCGCTTGTAAAGTGGGCTTGCTTCACGTCTGCTTGAGCACAGGTCACCAGGTCCTCCTCAGAAGCATCCTCAGGCATGAAACCAAAAGGAATTTGTGATAAAAGACCCTTAAGAAACTTTTCTTGACATCCTTATTGGAAAAATCCTCCAAAGCAAATGGTTGGGAAACAACAGAAACCTGACGAGTTGTGGAAGCTGGATGGGAGAAGAGGAATGGGGGAAAGGAGATGCAAGCTTGAGGTTCATTGATGGCAGAACAGCCATTTTAATTTCAAAATCAATTGGGGCTTTGAAAGAGAAAACCAAGGATGAAAGAGAGTGTGAAGGGGGGCTGAGGGCGGGTGCATTCAGAGATCCAAGGGTCAGGTGCCTTTTTCTGGCAGGTGGGGGAGGAAAATGGGTATCAGCCTCTGGGTCACTCTGCTTTTCCTCTCTCTGAATGGAAAAAGACAGTTACATTTTTTTCCTCTTTAATGCTGACAAGTCTTAGTTTGGAAGGGTTTTTCCAAACCTCACTGCCTGAAGCCTGGCAGTCTGTCCTCCACTAAGGTTTTTAACCTCATTTCACAGCTGGACAGACTGAGGCAGCCACCTGTGCAAAGACACACAACCATTTTGAGATGGGACCCAAGCACCCTCACACGGACCCCTCTTTGTCAGGCAATGTGAAGACCAGGCCCATTGCAGTGCTTTTCCAGCAGGGTGCTCACATTTCACCAGTGAAAAGCACTTTCCCAGTGGATGGTGCCTGCTCCACGGGGCACTCCCTGTCCCCGTTCGCTCCCCTCGCCCGTCCTGTCGGAGGAGGGAACATGCTGACAGCAGCACAAGGCAGCCCTGCAATGGTGTGATGCTCCTCCCCAGGCACACACAGACTTGGCATCTCACCCCAGGCTCGGGGATTTTGTGCCCAGCTGTTGAGTGGGCACTTTGCAGCAGCACTCGTGTACTGGCTTTAACACTAAACCCATTGCAATTCCTCACACAGCTCAAACTCACCCCTGCTGATTCATGCTGGGCTGAAGGGAAGAAGGACAACGTGACCTCTGGCCTGAAAGACTGGAGACCTTCCCAGAACAAAGCCATGCCCCCTCCAATGCCTTTTGTTTGGCTCTCTCTGTGTGATTTCATGGTTTATTAGCTTTTAAAAGCAGAAGGCCTATCTAATGGCTTGACTTCCAGCACGGCGCTGGGTGCCCAGCTGGTGGCTTTTGAGAAGAGTTGCTGCCAGGCATTGGTTTCTGGGCCAAGAAAATCTCTTCCTGTGGGGCAGGAGCGGTCTGGACCAGCAGCTCTGTGGACTGCAATTCAAGCCCATCCCATCTTCAGTCCTCAGTGGAGCAAAGGGGAGTTATTATCCCCATTGGCTCTGCCAGGTGGGTGCAACATGGACTGTGGGTCTCAGTTAAGTGAAAATGTAGGAGGAGAAGTTGGCCACCTTTGCCACAGAACTTGTCCTGTTCCTGCATCACACTGAAATGCCTTTTTTTTGCAAAACAGGACATCTTTAAGAAAGATTTAAAGACCCAATTTTATGGACAATCTATATTTTAGGATAATGCTTCTAAATGAAATTTTCTTCAGTGCTTATACAGACTCTTCATTTCTGGTTGGAAGCCTCCTACTTTATTTTCTAGGCATGAGATCTTATATTTGTTCAGCACCTAACACCTAGGGGAATTTCAAATTGTAGCTACTCAGTTTTTAGCCTTCTCCCTTAAAATATAAATACATTCTTGAAAGCTACAAAGCAACTGGCCAGGCTTTTGATGATCTTTCATTAAACAGAAAGCAAACATTCAAAAGGTCCATTGGACAAGCAAAGAATCAATTTATTTGAAGGAAAGTTACCCTAGACACCCCAGTTATTTTAGTTCATTTTACCATAAGAGCTTTGGTAGGCTTTACTTTTAGCATCTCTGAGACAAAACTAATGCCAATGGAACAGATCCAATAAAGAGAGGCAACAAAGCTAGCTGAAATTTATCATCACCTTCTTTTCCTCTTCAAATGAAAATTGAGGCTTGATCAAAAGTAGGAAGTTTCTGGTTTTGACAAAACAGCCTGATTTTCCCAGGGAAAAACAAAAGGGGGAAAAGTTTTACTGTTAAGTCAGAACATTAAAAGATGAATGCTGGGCTGCAATTAACCCTCCCCCCTGCTCTGGATCGTAAATTGCTCTACGAGCGCTGGCAGTGTTCTTTCCCCCTCGAAGAGATGCTGCAAGGGCAGTCAGCCAGAGCAGCAGGGATAAACCTGAGGTGAGAGGTGGAGAACATGGGGTCAGTGGAAATGTGGCCAGCGTTCACACTCCGCTGCGGGTGGGATGTTCAGCCGCTCCCAGAGCTCCGTCTCCTGAGAAACATACATTTATGTTTGTATTTGCACTTGCTCTGCACCCAGACAACCTCTGCCCAGCACAGCACATGGCCTCCGTCCTGTCCTGCTCACAGGGGGATTGCTTCCCTCTGTGCCACAGAGTGTCTGAGATGCCAGTCCTCTACTTCCCCCGGCCCCTCGAGTGCTCGCCTTTCCCTGCTCCGCAGGTACAGCCAGTCCCTGTGCTGCAGCTTTGTCCGTGCCTTGTCACCTGCCCTGGAGCACCTCCTCACCAGGCTCAGCAGGGCCCCACAGTCCTTCCTACCCATGGGGCACGGCTGGCTTTTCCCACAATCCTGTCCCTGCGGTGCAGGAGCCCTCCACATGTCCCAACACTGCATCCCACATGTGCATGGCCGTGAGCAACCCCATGGTGCTGCAGCTACGGGAACACACACCCCCAGGTGGAGCCCCTCCGGCATTCCCAAATACCTTCTGCCACACCCTTCCCAAATCCTCCTTTCCACGTCCCACCCGTGCACACGCACAAACACACAGAAATCCTTCCATTAGCTGAATCCCAGGTTTTCACAGCGCCGTTCTCACACACAGCCCTCCCTTATCACCCTGCTCACAGATGCCCGGGCTAATCTCTCTCCCTGTGCCACACGCGGCCACCCGCTTATCTTCTCTCTCTTCTACACACACACACACGCACTTTTTTACACAGACACTAATCCTTCTCGGTGTCACGCACCTCCAAATCCTCCTTACGACGCCCCCTCGCACACTGAGTAATCCCTTTCGGAGTCTCACGCACGCGATCCCGCTGACAGCATCCCTCCACACGCATCCACGGCACGCTCCACGCACACAGGGACTTCTTTGTGTCACACACCACTATCCCCCCTGCCTGAACCATATATTTTTCTCTAAGTCTGACACATGCATGTGAACCCGCCCTCAGTGCAGTAAAACCAGCTTTTTTTTTTTTTTTCAAGTGAGATAAACCAATGTAAATGACATATTTGGGGGTGAAACCTTGGATATTTGGGTAATTGGCCTGGAAAATGGAGATATTGTCACATGAGAGATTGTAAAGGATCTGGCGTGTTTCAGCACAGGGAAGCAAAGGCTGAGAGGGGATGTGTTGCTGTTTATAAAAACGTCGGAGGGGTAAACACTAGAGAAGAGCTATTGATGCTAAAGGACAACATTGGCATGAGAACAAGTGAGAATAAACTAGTCATGAATAAATGCAGGCTGGGAACCACAGAGAGATTTGTAACCATGGGAGGAGAGCAGCTTGGGTTTTGCTTTCCAAAGGGAGCACTGGAGAAAAAGCAGAGCTGGTTTCGTCTGCAGCATCATTTTTGTCTGAGTGCACAACCCAGCACCGGTGACCCTGAGGTCCCTTCCCGTGCTGGAATCACACCTTTGCACCAGCACATTTTCTATCAGCAGGGGTTAACAGTGCAGAAGCACTTTGTTTCTTGCCTTTTCCTCCTCATCTGCAGCAGTGGGGTGGGGAAATGGAGCCGAGTGGGAGCGGAGAGCTCCGTGCTCTGCACGGGAAGTGCAGGTGCAGCACCCAGGGATGTGTTGAGGTTCCTGTGGCAGGCAGAAACCACACTCGAGTTTCTCAGCACACATTTGTGTTCCGGGAGGACCCCGCCTCCACTGCTCGCCTGCCTCCCGAGACACAGAGCACCTGACACGTCTGATAGGAATCACGTGTAACACAGATACAAAAAACCACAGGGAAGGGAATGTTTAGTGGACCGCAAACTCTGCTGCATGAGCCATCATCCTCGCAGGAGCAAGCGTGCCGGATGTTTTCCTTCCCTACACTTGGTACAGCAGATGAAGGAGATGTTGGCTGGGCACTGTGAGAGAAGCAGCAGATCTAGATGTCCCTACCATTTGCATAAAGATGAAAAAAGTCTCTTTGGAAAGGGGCAGAGGAAACCAAGACATTTGAAAGTTTCTGTGCGTCTCACATTATCAAACGTGGAGCTCTGCCCCGTGGGACCGAGCAAACTCTGCTTATGCTGAAGTCAACGACTTAAAAAAAAAATTTGAGGTCTTGGAAAACCGAGAATTTATTAAAGTGTGGCATTTATCAAAGGGTGGGTGCCTTTTATTACAGTGTAGTGTGAGGACAACCGAGTGCCCCCCAGGCAGAGAGGGCTGCAGGGGCAGGAGGAGACTGGAGATGCACAAAGCATCTGGCAGAGCTTCAAGGAGCTACTTCAGTGATTCTCCCAGAAACCAACAGAGCAAGGGGGAAAGGAGGGGGCGAAGGTGGGAAGATGCCCTCCTCCATTCAGACTGGAGTTCATCCAAATGTTTGAATTGGTATCTTTTTTGTAGCTATAAAACTCAGAAGAGAACTACAAGGGAAATTTGGCAAATAGAGCTACTAACGTCTCTTCTTAAGAAGTCACACCCAAAAAAAAGCAGCAATTGTTTTTGGGTTTTTTCCTTCTGGAAATACCAAAATGGAACAAGAATATTTATTTTTGTGCTGTTTCAAGTAGCCTTAAATTTCCTTTTGCTCAGAGGAACTGATAAAAATAGTTTTATTTCTTTACTACTTTTCTCTCTACAGAGAGACGATGGGAAAACAGAGAAAAATGAAAATAGGTGGAGATTGGCATCACATGCTGGGGTTTTTTTTCTGTTTTCCTTCTGGTAGGTGGGAGGTAAGTGGCAAACTGGCAAAAAAAGTGTGAGCATACATAGAAGATCTCCACGTTTACCTTTTATTTCAGATTTGCAATGGCAAAAAGATAGTAAACATCTATTGAAACCACCATTTGCTTAAAGGGAGAAAAAAATCTTTTGTGGCAAAGACCTGTTTTGAATGAAAAAAATTTCTACAAGTTTTCGACCACCTCTAGACAGAAACCTGTGATTATCTGCAATGGTCTGGGGTGCAGCAATGGGGAAGAAAAAACAATGTTGAGGGAGAAGTGGTGTGTTGGCATCAGCCACGATGCAGTGCAGTGAGCACAAAACCCCAGGACAAAGTCAAAAGAGCCAATCGAAATTAAAGGATGGAGGAAAACCAAGAGAAGCCCTGAGTACTTTTAAACTAGAGGAGTAAAAACCATCTAATTTCCTAGCACACAAAGAGCACAATGAATGAGTCTCCTGCCACGGTGATTACAGGTCTCACATGTATGAGGAGAACAAATTTTCAAGCTCCTGGGACAGGGATTAAAGCTCTCAAGAAGCTGCCAGATCCTGTAAAATAAGTTGGAGATGCCACAAGGCTTTCTACTGTCAAATTGCATGGGGAGAGATCCTCCCTTGGTCCATAATGGCTTTGGACTCAGCCCAAGTCGGTGGTTTTTCTGTCTGCACACTTATTAGAAGGTGAATTGATGTGCAGGATACCTCATTTTCCTATTTAGAAAAGTCTGTGCCTGGTATGAAAGAGAGAAAATCAGTGACTGGATCAAGAGGCAGCAAGGGAAGTGCAAGTGTGAGAAGGGATAAGTGAGGAGGTCAACGACCTGAAGGCAACTCTGCAGTCACTAAGGGCTGGTCACTGTTTCTTTCCTTCGAAATGTCCTCTCTTTTCTCTGCTCCATTCATTAACTCTATGTTTTTTCACAGCCCTATTCTCTGATTTATTTACTTTATTCTCTCATCCCCCCTCGGATTTTGGTGTCCCTGCTCCAGTGCTCTCTTCCTCAACATCTCTTGCATGGAAACAACAATAATGTTCAACCAAGAGGTTGATTCAATGATGGTGGCATTGAAGTGTTCTTGAGACGAGAGAGATTATGCTTCTACTTCAGGAAAGATCCAGACACTGCAAAGAGGACTAAAAAATATCAATTAAAATAAAATTGTGAAAAGAAGAAAAGTAATTTAAAAAACACCAAACCAAAACCAAACCAAACCAACCAAAAACCAATCAAACAACAACAAAACAAAAAAGAAAAGCAAAATACAGCGTGTAAAAGAAACCAGCTCATGGATATCTGAAGGTGGAAACTAAGTGAGCTAAAAGGTTGGGTACAAGGGATAGAGATCATTTTAAAAACAGCATCAGTGGGGTTGGTGCTGAAAATGTCAAGGAGCAAACTCAAGCAAGAACTGCAAAATGTTGCGAAGCACAAGCACTGCAGGATGAGTTGTTTATAGAATCATAGAATTGTTTAGATTGGAAAAGAGCTTAAAGATCATTGAGTTCAACACATTGAGTTAACACTGCCAAGTCCACCACTAAATCATATCCCTAAGTGCCACATCTATATGTCTTTTAAATACCTCCAGGGATGGTGACTCAGCCACTACCCTGGACAGCGTGTGCCAGTGCTTGACAATCCCTTCAGCGAAGAAATTTTTCCTAATGTCCAATTTAAATTTAGCCTAATCCAGAAAAAAATTGCCACTAATGGGTGGAGCTCTTTTGGAATTGAAATCATATTTCATTGCTTCTCTTTTATGGAATTTATGTAATTTATCTCAGCAAATGGAATTAGGGAGATTTTATCTTTTAATTTTCAAAAATTCCCTGGATGGTAGCTTTGAGTAACTGGGACTCTGATTTCAGCTTGGGCCATTGCTTCTAGAGAAGGTGAAATCTTGACTGCAAGACCAAGAAGAACAGAGGCACTGTGGAAGTCTCAATATTTTGTGATAAATATTGAATACCTTGTTCTGAATCATCCTGTCCCAAAACATGACATTGCCTCTTTATGGAATGACTGGAAACATAAACAACCTTCATGATCCTGTTGTCTCTTTAAAAAATAAAATGAAAAAAAAATTTTAAAAAAGGTGGCATTTGCTAACGAGGCCATAAATATTGATGTCTTTCTGAGGTCCCCCAGAGCCCTATCATTTCTGCAACTGACTGATTAATAATAGATTAAACACTTTAGTTTTGCTTACTCTGGGCTTCGTAACTTTGAGTGCATCTGCTGTGTTGGTAACAGAAGGGCCTGGAGCGGATGGATCTGGCAGATATTCAGCAGAGGAATATGGCAGGAGTCTACAAATACCTTCAAGGGCCAAAACTCAACCAAAATCTATGCAGGGACATCAGAGGCTTAGAGTAATTCAGTGAGGAGCTTCAGAATGTGTTTACTACAGATAAGATGTTGTGCCTTTGGAATATCTGCAGTGTTTACTACATTACGAGTACACATGACATTACACGGTGGATGTATAATAAACTTTGCATTCATAACGTGCCTTTCATTCCGGGAGCTCAAAGGAGCTTTGGGCTGTGTTTTACCCAGGGCCAGGCTGGGCTGGTTTCAGATGTGCTGAGCAGCAGCAATCGTGCAGTACCTTCCAAAAACAAACTTCAAGGGACTTTTTGGATGTCACACAATGAGTCTGTATCAAAGCTGATGAAAGAACCAGGTGTTCCTGGCTTCTCAGCTCGTGTTCAAATCCGCTGGAGGCTGCTGGCATGGAGGATTTGTTCTAGCTCGGCAAGCTGTGAAACACCAGGGAAAATACCTGGTGTTACTCTCCTTGTTGTTATAATTAATAGCCTGGTTTATAGTGCTCTATTAAAAAGATCCAGAAAGCTGTACAAGAAGTCACATCTGCTTTCCTCAGCTCTGAATTCAGTGTGAGTTTTGCTGCTCATGAGTGCTTGTCACGCCAGCAGCATCACACAGGACTGTGTTTAATAACCTTGAACTTTGCGTGGGCAGAAGGGGCTGATGCACCGAGGGATGTCTTGCAGCCATACTCAACCTCTGTTGTTTCAATGGCAAAATTAATTCCCAAATTTCAGCTAAGTCCTCTACTCCTATGCAAAGGACAAAGATACCTTTCAGTGCTCCAAAGACTGCCCATTTTTGGTGTGAAACTGGAACTCAGTGAGTTGAAGACGCCCCCAGCAGCAGTGCAGGCTTTGCTCCTGTGTGGCTGCTGGGCTGTGGGAGGGGACCCACAGAAAGTCTGTGGACCCACACTCACACCTCTGACATGAAGGTCTCTCCTGAGCAACTGCCCCTGTCTGGATTTTCTTTTTTTTCTTTTCAAGTCTTTGCAAATAATTCTAAAAAAAAAAAAACCAAACGAAGGCAGGGCAATTACCCACAGGAAATCACTGCCATTCAGCCCTCTGCCCACACACACGTACAGACACAATATAACTCTGAACAGCAAGGCAGAAAAATATGTGCTTAATATCAAACATGAGTGAGGATTGAGAGGTCACTATCTGGGTATGCAGCATCTGTCTGCTCTTTGTCTGCAGTACCTGTGGGAGGACAGGATGGCCAGGTGTGTGGGGCAGCAGACAACAGCCCAGGCCCCCCAGGACATGCTCTGCACATTTGGGGGCACCCAAAATTCCCCCTATGCCTATTGGCTTTCTCCCAGTGTGTCCCCGTGCTCCGTTGGCGAGGGCTGGAGCCAGCAGCAGCGACACTGTTCTTTCTGAGCTAAGTAAAAGTTGAATAGATGCTCAGGTGTTTTGTTGATCAAACTGAACAAATTGGGAACAGGCACTTGGGATCAGTGGGTGACACATTCAAAGGCATGCTCCTCACGGGGGGCTTCCTTTGCTGTGTGCACGGCCCCGCTGTCCCCGGTACTGCAGCACTAGAGTCACACGCGCCCTCCCTGAAATGTGTAAATAGCTTCTGCAGGTTTCCCTTTTGTAAAACAAGGATTGCTTCACGTTTCTTTTCTTCCTAACCAGAGGGGTTTCTGCGCTACCACACTGATTTGCAACAATGCTTTGCTTGATGTCAGCTGCTCGGTGCCCAAAAGACATCTCTAATTGAGTACTGCCAGGCAGGATTCCCATGACTCCCGAGCCTCGGAGCAGTGTCAAGGGGAGGAGGAGGGCAGAGCAGAGCTGGAGCTGACTTTGCCATGGAGTAGAGAAGTGCTTCCCTGCCTGCTTCCCAGGCAGAGGCACTAGTGCTGAGTGGTGGAGCAAACTGCACTGCAGCAAAGTGCTGGAAATCAAATGTCTGTTGGTTTGTGCTTGTCAGATCAGGGAGCTGGAGGGTCACTGCAGGACTGCTCGGACCAGGAGTCCTGGGAGCAGGATTTCCTACAGAAATCCACGCAGGGAGGGGATGGCCTTTTTTATACACCTTGAAACACACCTTGAAACTCACCTTGTTCACTGGCAAGCCTGACCAGCAGGAAAGCCCATCTGCACTCCTATCGATATGATGCAGATTGCAACATCAAAAGCAATGCTCTGGAGAGAAGGGGTACCGCGTGTAGAGGCACATTCTTCCCGAAGAAACACGATGTAACAAGATTTCCCTTTGATCCTTTTCCCAAGCAGTTAATTCCAGCTCCCTGTGGGTGAGTGCAGACCTGCTGCTGCTGCTCAGCAGGTGCACGCCCAGGATGCAGCCCCAGCTCGGCACACACACCTGCAGAGGGACACATTCACTTGGCTCCCAACGTGTGACATGAGGTGACTCCTTCAGATACCGGGACATCAGGAAACCCTGCCTTCCTCCCCGGTAGCTGCAATCTGTTCCTAAAATGCAGTGCCTGTTTTAGCCAGTGTTGCTCTGTTGTCCTGATGAATGTTGGGAAGAAATGAAGCTCGGAGAGGCTGTGCAAGGGCTGCTGGAAATCCTCTGTCCACTAATGATGGAGTTCACTACAGCTTGCAGCACAAAGTTTCAAAGCTGGCTCTGCTCAGTGTGGGTAACAATCTGCCTTCAAATCTGCAGTGGAAGGAGGCCTTTGTGGGCAGTGTGCACCACTCTTTGTGTTTGTTTACTCATTAGCTTGCACACCACTGCTTCCCTACAGCAGCTCAGAGCTTTGTTGTGTGCTGAACTGGTCAGATTTCTTTTTGTAACATTCTTCATCTAGTTTTTCTTTTTTTGTTTTTCCTTTTTTTTCCCCTCTTTTTTTTTTTTTTTTTTTCAGAAATTCAGCCAAAGAAAACATGATGTTGGATTTTTAGTCCTTTACCCTTGGGCCTCATTATGTGTGTCTCTAACACTATTTATTTACATTTCAAGGGAGAGGCTGGTAGAGAAGCAAAAACTTGAGGGCTTCCCTACAATCTGCAATCAGCCACAATTTTCTCTGTGTACAAAATCCTGCATCTCATGCTGCAAAGTCCAGAGCTGTGATAGAGAGATTTCCCTGAGAGAAAATTCAGGGACATTGGGCAGCATCTCCTTTGCACCTTCTCTGGGCATGGCCTGCCCTGTGGATTAAAAACAAATCCATCAGGAAAGGACCTGCTGATCAGTGCTCTCCCTCAACCTCTCCACTCTCAATTTCCATCTCATCATTTTCCTTCCCATTTCCCATACCTTGTTTTCTCTGATCTTTAGCAGGGAGGACACGAGGAGGAATGGGGTCTGTGCTGTGCCCTTCTCCCACTTAGAACACACTTACATTCAAACTCATGAACTTTTCTTCTGCAACACATCTTCCTAAAAATACTCAAAATGCCAGCCCTGCTTCCAAGCAGCCGGTGACAGAAGGGCTTCTCTCTTTACCTTCATTACCTCCTTTTCCAGCTTCTCAGCAAACCAAAAGTAAACATTAGAGAATACTCTCTATCTGGGAAGCCCCTTGCTCAGTCCAGGAGAATTTCTGGCCTCTGAGCCAGGCCCACCATGGAGTATCTTACACAGTGCCTGCTCCTAGAGCAGGATGGCACCTCCACACTGTGGCTGAGTGCCACCATCATGGTGCTCTGATGTCCCTGGGCACAGCTGCTGTCACGTCTGGAGGCACTCGGTCACTGAGTGGTTCTCACATCTGTCCTCCCTGCCGATCAGCAGCGCCACACTTTCCCCAGGACGATTTTCCTCCCCAAGGACAAAAATACAATGTGTTGGGAAGAAACCTCCTTGATTCACACGAACAGCTGAAGTTCTCTGCAAGCCCTAATTCTGCTGCGTTAACCTGGTCCCACCAGTCACCCTACTGAGGCCAACAGGTGTGTTCAGGATAAAGGTGGCAGTAAGGACAGAATCGAGGGCACAAGCTGGGTCACAGGGACCGAGCTGGGCCCTGCCAGCCTCTTGCATGGCAGCTGGGAGGGTGGGAGGCACTGCCAGGCTGTTGTGTGAAGCAATCTGGCATGTGCAGAAAGGACACCCAGGCACCTGCCTCATGCCTACCCCCAGCGTGTGTCTGCCTCGGCCAGGAGGCTGCTCTGCCTCAGCAAAGCACAGATGGAACTGGGGTAGCTCTGCACAGGGCATCCTCCCCCTGTATCTCGCCAAATCCCACAGCACTTCTGCCCACAGGGACTGTGTCTGTCCCAGGAGGGTCGTGGTTCCCCCAGACCTGGGATCCCACACACTGCAGCCGGCCTCTCTCCATCTCTGGGAACGCACCGAGCCTGGGTTAGGGACACACCACACCTCCCATAGCACACACAAATATCTACAGCCTGCTCCTGTGGCTGCACCCAGAGTTTTAAAAAAGGACAGAACCATGAGGAAAAGCACTTGAGTCGTTGCTGGTGGCACAGGGACTCTCTGGAATGGCCCCTGCTCAGGAGGGTTGCCTGGTGGCACAGCAGGCGAGCAGAGGGGGCTCGATTCATGGAAGCCACAGACTGAAGCTACCCCAGATTCCCACAGCAGCACTTCCACACAGATCCCTTCTGCCAAAACCTTGTGTAAAGAGCCCCTGAAGTGCATCACGTTCTCTTCATGTTGGGATTCTTGTGCAGGTATTGGTGAATTTATTCTCCCCTTGGCAAACACCAAGGAAGAGGAATTCCTCACTGCGGTGCTGCAAAGCACAGATGTGCAGGTTTGCCATTTCCAGGCTATAGAATAACCTGGGAGAAACCTCTGGTCTGGCACCAGTTAGAGGGAAAACAGAAATAAGACCCTCTGGGAACTATCAGAGCTCTCCACTTCAGCTCAGGATTAATTTTACGTAAACTGCAGGATCTGAACCAATACAGGCCCAGGCTCCAGCTTAAGGCAGAGCAAACAGAGGCAGTACCACATCTTCCTGCTGGTCTGCCCAAGGAATAATCCCTTCTCAAACTCAGCCTGACCCAGGGCTGAGCCATCCACAGGAGGATTCTGTGCTCTCTGTTGGAATTCTTTTCAAGAATTTGTATTCTCTATGTAGAGAATAGAAACCAGCAACTCACATCTCTGGTGGTTTCAGCTTCTGGTGTTTTCACAGGGTGACATGGCTCAATCCCAGGCACTTCCCCATTATCCATCACTCGGGAAAGGTCTCAAATAGTTTCTGGACATGCAGTGCTGTAACTATTAATCTACTCAAGGTTTGGGGCCTTTTTCCTTCATTTTTTAACGAAAAGTTCCTCTTACTTTCAAACTACCTCCAGGCTGGTTTTGCTGGGTAATTTTTTTTTTTAATTAAAAGTGCATACATTTTTCAGCCAGAAATTTCAATAATTGAGCTGCAAGGAACTCCTCAGATGTGAGATCTTGATTTTGCAAGTGCCCCAAGGAAACAATTTGGGAAATCTGCACTGCAAACAACTGGGAAAATAAGTGGACAAGTTGCATCAACAGAATGAAATATTAATTAAAGGGAGAATGTCTTGGCAGCAAGAGAGAAATTCAGGTTGAAGGGATGGGAGATTGCATCCCCTGTGTGAGAGCAGTAATTTTGCAGCTCTCTTCAAGATGGAGATCCCCAGATTGTGGCGTTTGGGATCTCACAGGCTGCTGCTTCCTTTCCATGATTCAGCATCTGTCAGCTTCCCTCTAAGAGGATTTGCTCCTAGAGTGGTGTTACAGCAACTGCAGGAGACCTTGTAATGGCCATAAAATCATTTAGACAGAAACAGAATGCCTCCAGTGATTTAGCCCCTCCATCTCTGCCATAAGTGCTGGCCCAAATTCACAGCAGCAGGGACTGAGACAGAGCTTTACATAAACCACCTGCAGTGGCACTCAGGGGCTTTTCTCACTGAAAATCAACACATGGGGTTTCATCTCTGAGTAAGGGGTGTGGACAGACCTTCTGGCTCTTGTAGTCTCAGCACAGGGTTTGCAGGGGTGAATGAGGTCTAAAAATTCCCCACTCCTGGAGTCATTGGATTGAGTCATATATTTCTTTTTCAGCAAGGTACTGACTTACAACTTCAGAAGGGAAAAAAAATCTAAGAGTATGAATTTTAAGTGCTAAAAAGGGGGGGATTAATAAAAAGAAGCCTCAGATTCAACATTGTATTAAAAATGCATGACTTGTAAAACAAGCTTATGGTTTTGGGAATCTGATACCTTTTAACTGGATGCTTTCAGACAGCAGTTCTAGGCAGGAGAGAGAACAGTCGCTGCAGCTACCAAAGGCTCCTCAGCCATATCCATCCCTGTGAACTCATCCCATTGCTGAGTCCTGGCTCAGCAGCAAACTGCTGCTGGCTTTCAGCATCTCGCCCTGCCTGTGGTGGGAGGTCAGCATGTTTGGCTGCTGAGAGTCAACCACGAGCACATCTGGATGCACAGTGAGGTGTAAAGGTTGTGATCCATGTGTTGCACCTGCTGGGTGAATTCTCTCTGGTTTTGTTTTTATTTTTTCACAGAGAAGATGTAAGGGCCAGCAGATCTCAGGTTTTGACAGCACCCAGCCTAAAGAAATGCAACCCAGCAGGTAAAGAAAAAGCCCTTCATGAATTTGAAAACATGGGATATATTGTGCATTGAAGCACACTGTTTCCACTGGCTCTGGAAAGAGGATAATCCACACAGACTAACAAAAAACTTCAATTTGCCCACATGCAGAGAACGGTGCTTTATCAAGGCTATTTGGAGTTATTAAATGCTGTAAATATCATTCAAAAGAAGTGAGTCGGGGGGCAAAAACTGAGGGTCTTGGAAGGACTATGAGAGCTTGTAGTGGTTCTACAGCTGCACAGCAGCTCCAGGGCCATTACTCTTTGTCTTGAAAAGAAAACATGGCTATTTATGTAATCACTGGGCAGTAATATGGCCCTACGAAGAAAATCACTTTGCCTGAAAGATGCCTCGGTAATGCAGACCTGAGCAAACCCCACAGCTGTCAAGTCAAGTCCCTTTTCTCCCGGAGCAAAAATTCAGGAAGATTTCTGCGGGTGTGGCATGAAACATCGCTCCTGCATTTTCACAAAAACATTGAGATTTGGGCCAGGAGGGGCCTTGGGAGGTTGTACCAGCCACCCATGGACCTGGCTGACTGAAAGCATCATTGGCAGAGAGATCTGAAAATGATAGCTACATTTCCATGCTCCGGACTGAACCCCAGCCCACTCCCTTTCTCTTCCCTGCCACATGCTCTAGGGCTTGGGACACACCTGAGTCCCTCACAGCCTTTCCCCAAGAGGTCCCTGTCTTTGCTGAAATGCACAGCCCAGAGTCAGACACACAGCCACTGCTGCTGGACCATGCTAAATACCTCGACAAGCTAGACTGAACTGAAGGATTTCCTAAATTAGTGGGCCTGTGTTCTCCAGTCAGATTCTCTGATTTTCCAAAGTATCCAGCTTGATTTGGATAAACATGTATAGAAAAAAAAAATGAAAAAAAATCCTTACCACGTTCCTTTATCAAGATTGTGAAGAAATAAAAATGGTTTCTGAAAGAATTCAGGGAGAAAAGAGAAATCAGCACCTTCCTTTCTGTGACTCAGTGCATCTGGTGTCACTTGTTACTGACCTGAGCCAGAACATGGAATCAGGAATGCAAGAGATCACACCTGAAGGATGAGATTCCAAGTAGGAGCCTTTGTGGGGAAGAGAAGTGCCCTGTTCATATAATTCTCTTTCATTTTTTCAGTACTTTTTCTCCTACTCTAACACAAACCCCCGAACTTTTCTCCTGAAAACTCAGGGGAACTCCGAATCATCCACCCTTTTGCAAGACTAGCAACAAAACTCACAAGCAAAAACTGACTTCTGATTCACAGAGGTGTAAATGAGATCAAAACTCACCCAGAATGATTTTTATGTTGCATAACCACTTCCATGATTTTATAATGGAGATAGCAGCAGGCAGGGTATGCCAGATGATGAGCAAGGGAGCACTGTTGGCAGCAGGGCAGCAGAGGAAAGCCTTTGAGGTTTCCAATCTCAAAATAAACCTTCTTGGAGATGGGAAGAAAAGGCAAAATCCACAACACAGCTGGCACAGCACAGGTCACTCCAGCCCGTGTGGAGTGGGATGGTGCAGCTGATGGCAGGGGGACAGCAGAGACTCTGATGAGCTGTTTCAGCCTGTTCCCAGTGCTGTGTCCCGGCTGTGGCATTTTACAGAGTGCCGGTTTAGCAGGGCAGAGCCACACCCACACCATGAAATGGCTCTGAATTAGCACTGCCCGTCGTGTGCTGGGCCACTTTGATCCTGGAGCCTTTACTTCTGGACACCCGTCAAGGATAAAATCAAGGGCACAGACCTACAGGCATGAAAGCACCTTCTGAAGCCCATCACTGCTGCCCCGGTGCTGGTGGAGCAGAGACAGCTGCCCCCAGATCTCCCTGGTGCTGAGACTGAGTTTCACAGCTCATCTCAGGGTCCCTGAGTGTGCACAGACACCAAGGTCACGCACAGGCTCTCTTTGGCACGAGAGGTACAACCACGAAGCTGCTGTTACCCTGCCAGGGGTGCTCTGCACAGGCCAGTGTGTGTGGGGAGAGGCGGGGAGAGCGCCATAATTACCCCCAGCACGGCCTATTCCAAATATCATAACTGATACTGCTCTATAACTCCAAACTGCTGAGTTTAATTAATCTCAGCAGCTTCATTAGCACAACTGCGTAGCGAGGTCGGATGCTCCCATCCAATTCCAGGGATCCTCAAACAAAATGGGCTTTGTGGCTGTGCATGTGGGAGGTGCAGAGATTGCTCCTGGAAGTGCCTCTGCCGGGGCTGGGCAAGGGGATTTCGAGGAAATGGTGTCACAGCCAAGGCAGGCTCAGGTCGCTGCCGTGCTGCAAACTGCTCTCTCCTGGGACACCTGCTGGAGGTCAGGAACGGTGTTTGGCAGCCACAGCTCCATCTGCCACAGACTGAAAGTAATTCTTTGCTTCAGACGCAGCCCCAGTGCCCACAGTCAGCCCTGCACCCTGAGGGGGATGCACAGCACCCTCTGCTCTCATGGAAACCCCCCAGCCCTGACGTGCAGCTGATGTTTTGTCTTTCTCATCACCTGCGCTCCAACTCCTTCAGCTTTGCAAGATCCTCCTTCAGCTCTGATTCCCACACCCACACCACTTCTTCCTGAAAAAACAGCCTGGACAGGAAAAAGAATGCAAAAAGGGGGTGGTTGGTGCAGTATGAAATGGTCCTTGGGACGATCATTATTAAACCAGGTTTGATTATTTTCAGATATTTCATATATGTATTTTCTTATCTATTTCATAGTAATTGGACTGAAGGAATTTACACAAAATCCAGGAGGACCACAAAAAGCACAGATCACACAGGTACCTGGATCCAAGAAGCTGATTAAATTTCTGCCACAATCCCCTTTGTCTGCAGTGGCTGGGCACAGAAGCTCTGTGCAGGCAGAGGGACACCCTGGATATCTGTGAACGTTTTGGAGACTTCTCTCTCCCACCTTGCACAGGGCTCTCCTCAGCCACAGAGCTCCCGTTGCAGGATCTGCCACTGGTTTTGCCCTCTCTGCCACCAGCAGCACTCGGAATCTGCAGTTCTGCCTGCTCAGACCAATAAAACACTTGTGAACCCCTCCCCTCACCATTCTTTCAGTTACTCAGCCCTATGAGACATGCTGCAAATGAAGGAAGATGGAAAAGGAAGGTTTTCGGTGAAATCTCATCCAATTTCCAGCCTGCAAGCAGCTGCAGAGGTGGCCTCTCATGGCCCTGCACCTCTGCAGAGCTGCCCAGAGCACCACAGGAGCAGTTTTTTGGGGCCACCTGAGCTCTGTCTTGCACTCAGGGCTTTCAAAACCATGGAACTGGGGCTGCTAGCCCTAATCTGCCTTTTTAAAAGCAGGTTAGGGTGCGCGGAGGTGTCTCTCAATAAGCTCCTGGTCCTGAAGCAACAAGGACTGAACTCCAGAGGGACCCAGAGGATGGGATGCACAGATCCCACCTTCCTGCTGCCGACAGACTGGAGTGCAGCGCTGGGCATCCCTGCACGTTGGTGTGAGCATGTGTGTGGGGGACTGTGAGTTCTGGGAAGCAAGGCAGAGGGACAGCACATCCTAAGAAACCGCTCGCAGAACATGGGGCCATATGTTTCTGGAAATGTCAGAATAAAAATCATTTTAGAAATGGAAAATTACTTCTCAATCCCCTCACATTCCCATAATACTGCTTTCTCTCTATTTTAACGCTTGGATTTGTCTTATTAGTAAAGCAGGAACAGAGCTGAGGAAAGATTGGCAGGATGGCTTGGGATGCTGCCACCAAGAAAAGATGGGCTTGTACCCAACACCCCACAGCCCACAGGAAATGGCTTGAGCAAGGTTATGGAAACAGGTTTGTGCTTAAACGTTTGCAAGGTCAGATCTTCAAACGATTCTTATTTTTATTCATCAGATCCTCCCTGAACACTTATTTTTCTACATAATATCTCCTGGCTCTATGCTGATGCTACTCATTTAAATACACATGGAAGTTATGTATAACAACGACATGGAAAATGCAGTGCTCTCCCATTAGGGGCATATTTTGCCATTCCTGCTACCTTCCAAATCAATTACTTAGGAAGAAATCATGCAAAAGGCTAAGGCAATCCAAAGAGACTTATAAAGTTCTTATTCTTGTTACACCCAGGATGAAGTTACAGGATATCTTAACTACTCCCATATGGCATAAAATTTGAAGCAATAGGCTATTGTGATACAAGATATTCAAACGAGCTACCAAATCGCTCCCTTTGGCTATCAGCGAGGGGAGATGAGTGGATGTACTTTTCTTTTCTTTTAAACATGAAAGTAAAATCAGCTCCATTGCATATAGGACAAAATGCATATGCAGAAAAGGGGGGACTGCCTTGTTCATCAGACACAGGAGAGGCTGTGGGAACTCTTGGAGCTCTGTGTTCTTGTCCTGACAGGAGACTTTCTCCCTGAGGACTTCAAAAAGGCACACCTTTACCTTTGCAAAAGAGCAAGAAACACGAAAGGGCAAGGGAATGGGGGAGGAAACTGAGGGGGGGAAAGTGTGGCAGTTCTGTAATCATGAGACAAGAGTTTGCAGTGGAAATAGCGACCATGAATAATGCAACAGTTCTCCCCCTGGAGAGAAGGAGGCCTCAGAAAAATGATTCCTCCAGATCTAATGGCTGAAACAGCCCATTACAGGTGCCATGTCTGTCTCCATTTGCATGCCCCTTTGATCAGATCCTGGAGATATGAATTGTGTGCTGCTCAAAATTAGTACCACAAGGAACTTGTAGAACACAGCAAGCCCTGCAATGTGTAAGGTCAGAGAGTTTCCAACCCATGAAAGGGCCAAAGAGCAGATAAAACCCTTGCACATGTCCCATGGATACTGTGGAATGCAAAAAGGCATCAAAAGGTTGAAACAACTTTCAGGGTCATGGAAGACTTGAGGCACACCAAGGACACCAGGACTGTGCAGCCTAAAAAAGAGATGAATTCCAGGGGGTTGGTAGAAATGCATAAAAGCAGGAATGGTTTGGAGAGGGGGGAAAGGTTAATAATAACACATGCTCTTTATTTCTCAAAAGCCAAGATTTAGGGGAACGCCCAGGAATGAACAGGCAGTGGGTTTGAAAGCAGAGCTGCATTTTCCCAAGCGATGCAGCATTAAGTCCTGGAACTCCGTGCCAGATGAGTCTCAGTATAAATGAATTTTGAGACCACTGATATTCAGGGGGTTGCTCTCCTGCTGGCTGTTAAACACAATGCTTTGGATGCAAACTCTGGCAGAGGAAACTTTACCTTAAACAGCATCAAAGCAGGAAGCAGTATCTTTTATACTCTCCCTTAAATGGCTTCTATACCCAGTTATCAGGCAGTGCACTGGGTAGCTCAATCTCTGGTTGTGCTCAGTGTAACACCTTTTGTGTTCCCATGTTATGTTCAAAAAGAGGTGCCTCCTCTACAGCTCGTGACAAGTAAAACCAGCAAATAAGGACTTTTATCACCTGGCATTTGTGTTACACTCCCTGGGATTTTCAGCTCTTGCTCTCCAAACATGCTCTGCATGCTCAGCCCTGAAGGGATAAGGGTTAATTCCGTACCAGCTACATTCATCCAATTTTTTAATCCATACAAACACTGTATTAAAAATAGGGTATGAACCTTAGAGCCAACTTAAGCCTTTTCACTCTGACCTTCTACAGCAGCATGTGAGTGGGCCTTTCATTATTTCTAGGAGAAAATAGTTTGTAAAAGATATTAGAGCAGTATACTGGAAGTCCAAACCCTGATGGAGTATGACGTGAAATAACTTGTCTGATGCAGCAGTTTGCTCTCATCTACACAGAAAAGCCTCAAACCAGACAAAGCATGAGTCTGCTTTGGCTCATTTCTTTAAATAAGCCCCCAGCTTTCACAAAAGGTTTGATTTCCTCCTTTTGTACCTGGCTTCAATGATGGTTAAGCTCTCAAAGGGCTGCTATGCTTGGCAGGCATTGTTTTTTCTGATGGATATTACACAAACTCCATGCACAAATTCACTTTTCCTGCTCTCCCTCCTCCATGTTAAAAATGACAAGCAGATGAGGTGTTAACAGGAAAGAGTTTATCATTGTAATTGGACTATTCACACAAAATGCAGACTTTGGCTTTATCTTTTGCATAATTAAAATGTTGGTGTGCCTTTAAAAATATAACTAAATAGAGATATCTTAAAGATAATGATCTAGTTTCTATTTTCCAATGATTTGAGGAAGGTTGGATTTGGTTTGGTCTTGTTGGTTTTTTTGGTTTGATTTTTCCAGTGGGGTTTCCATGTTTATCCTCAGAAAAAACACACTCTTCCTGATGATTACCTGTGGTCAGGTTTGGGATCCTGAGGCAAGGGGCCAATTCTGCTCTTGCTTACTTGGAGTAGTGCCATTAAAAGCTCTGACTACTGCCTGGTGTAACTGAGGATATCCACAGTCCATGCACACACTTTCAAAAGACTGTTTTGATTGATTACGGATGAGAACAGAGCTTCCTGGGAGGGATTTTCTGCTCTGTGGGTTTCTCTGCCCACACCAACAGTGAGTGCTCTTCTGACTTGAGAAGTGCTTTTTCCTTCCTCAACTGTTCTCCAATGTGAATTTGAAAGTCGTGCATGGACAGACTCCAGATTTCAAACTCATACAGCCCTCCATGCCAGAACCACCAGAGCCTCAGGGAATGTAACAAACACAACTCATGAGAACAACCAGATGACAGCTTATTAATACACCCTGAATGTTTTCTACTTGTAGAGAAGACTTGCACTGACAACACGGGGAGCTAACGTGATTCTCCGAGAGAAAATCTCCCTATTGTTAGAGGCAAGACGTAGATATCAGCTCCACTTCTGTTCCACCAAGGGTTAACTGGACTCCAGAGCGGAATGCAAGGAGAAAGGAATGTGGAGCAAGATGGAAGGCAAAAGGAAGGAGGATTCGCATCCTTCTCATAGAATTAATCAGCAGCTCTTCTGCCATCTCCCAAACACAGGAGCATCCCCCCTCCTTGGAGAAGTTTCCTTCCAAATCAACGACAGGCAAAGTGCAGACAGCGGCAGAGCTGCTGCTGACACCAGCAGGAGGATCCGAGACCCGAGTGAGAACACAGCCTTGAGGATGAGGCTGGGTAATTTAGGTACATCACAAAGGGCTCATTATTGTCCCCTGAAGCGCTCGGTGGGACCCAGCCCATTGATGTCACTGGGGCGCCTTCCTCTGACTCCGTCTCTCTCGGATTCTGGCATCACGAATCCTTCTGCCTGGTGCTTCCCTTTGTCCTTTCTGTTCCTTTCTCTCTCTCTTCTCCTTTTCTTTTCTCTTTCCTCGCCTTTTGTTCCCTCCTTTAACAATTTTCAGTCAACCCCAGGGAGACAGTCCCACTCTTATTTGCTAAAATAACCGTTAGTTAAATGACTGACATTTAACGTGGTATCTTAGGCTTCAGCACTGCTCCGCTGGGAGAAGATGCAGTGATGAGTGTGTGGGGAGAGGGAGGAATAGGATGTGGATCATACTTCTGAGAGCTTTTTATTTCTTTTTCAGGCTGTCTGCAGACTCCAGCAAACATCATTTCTGCTGGAGCACTTATGGAGAACACACTTCTGAGTGGGAGACAGACAGAGGGCTGTCCATGACCTATCAAAAAAACCCCCACTAAAGCATAAATCAGACTGGAGCCCTACCACACTGGAAACCTCATCAAGTGGAATGTTATCCTTTTTTTGATTACCTTCTTTCATGCTTCCTTTGGAGTCAGTACTGCAAAACCACACTGAACTGCACTGGCATTTCCAAAAGGATGCTCAGGACTGGAATAGCAGCACATGGTGCTGGTCAGGATTTAGGTGTTTTAGCAGAGCTTGGACACCCCTGCAGTAGATGTGCTCCTTCCACTGAAATCCAGGCACATGCCATTGATCCTGCTGTACCCCAGTGCCTGGACTCACCGTGTGCTCCTGCAGTCATCCCAGCAGAGCTGTCTGCAGGGGAGCCCAACCCAAGCCAAAAAGTGATTTCTGCAGAACTTGTCAAATTCCACAGTAGAATAATGCACAGGGAGGAAAGAAAGAAAAAAAGAGAAAGACAGTGTACACAAGGACCCGAAGTACAGCAGCTTTAAAAAATAACAGCAATGCAGGTGTAGGTCAAACTAAAGATGATGCACTGGTCTGTGTCTGTCCCAGGGCTGAAGTGGGCTGAAGGACAGGACTTACAACTGATTGACACCATACAGACACCTCAGGGCTTTTCCTCCCCGCTGCGTGTAACTCTGCTGGGACCTCAATACCTATTACCATCCTTGCTGCTGCTAAGTTTCCTTTCAGCTCTCCTGCTCACAGAGGTGAACTCAGAGCAAGCTCTCGCCACAGAGAAGGGTGAAATGATGCCTTTGAAAACACCTTTAGCAAAAGTAACCATCGGTGGTTTGTGCTGCTCTGCTTTGGTTGGGAGACACAGATGGACATTTGCACTCCCACCTGAAAAATACTCTCCCTCATCTGGGTGAGATTCTTCCACCCTAAAGGTTTCTCCTCCCAGAAAGAAAGGCAATCATCCATCTGCCACCTAATTAGCAGATGAACTATTTATTTGACTTGTCATCTACCTTGGGAATTTCACATTATGGAGCTGTCCTGTGGGAGAGCTTTTCTAAGATAGCTGTTAAATGAAATGTCTGAAAAGCAAAGGGAATTAGTTTCTCTACCACCACCCTTGTAGTTTCCCCATTTAATTGCCCCCAGTTTTGTTTTGGAAGTTTATAACAGGTAAGACAAGCTTAGAAAACAACAGCAATAACCCTTGTATGTTATTATGACAAAGGAGTGAGGATCAGAATCATCAATGTAAAGAAATTTTATATCTGATGGGAGATCAGCTCCCAAGATGCCATTTTGCTGTAATCTCCTGGGGAATCAATTTTCTGCCTACGCCTGTTCACCACACGGGAGAACCTCCTGTAATATCCCCGCATGCTAATGCACAACATGAATGTGTAGTAAAACACATGTGCCATGCCTCTGGTGGGAACTGGAGGCACCCAGCAGGAAAAAAAAAACGCCAAAAAAACCCACCAGAAAGCCTCCTACAGAAATTCCAGACAATACAGTTTTGCTTTCTTTTCCCAGTCTTCCAAAACGGAAAGTCCACAGGATCATTTTGGAACCCTTCCTCAAAAAAAGAGTACTAAAGGGATTCCCATTTGGCTTGGTAGGTAACTATGGGTACATGCAAAGAATTACTTTGCAACCCACTCAGATTCTGACAAAAATGTGGCAGAGAGCAGGGAGTGAGCAGTAGTGGGGATTGTGTGTATTCATTTGGGAGCAAGGAGAACGTGGGTGTTTATCATGATCACCAGGTGATGACAAGGCAAAAGGTGTCCTGAAATCCTAAACAGCAGCTGCTTCTCCTCCACTCTGAGCCAGGCTCTGACACAGGCACAGCAAAGCCACCTGACTAAACCAGCGGCTCTGATTTTTAACAAACACCCGATGGGCTTAACAGTGCTGATAAGTTGCACAATGTACTTATTTGCTGTCTGATTTGTAAAGGTTTAGGGCACTGTCTACTCAAGCCTCCAAGAGAGCTGGGCTGGGAACACACTGCAAAAATGAAAATGGTCTCCCAGAGCATAACCTGACTGCAGAGGCAGCAAACCCCCCAAAACTCTGATTCTACAGAATTGTAAAAAGTCATTACTCCAATACTCTGAATAATGCCTCCAATTTTTAATAAGACAGCTTTATAATCAGAAGACATTTCCCACCTTTTCTTTCCTTTGCTTTTCCCTGTGAAAACTTCTCTGTGAATCAAGTGTCCCCAAGATCTCTTCCTCCCTGGGTACCTTTGGTGCAAGGTGGACAGATGAAAACTCATACCTGTGCCATCTACAGGAAACAGGTAATGGGAAAGGAAGGAAAGGGGCCAGAGAATCCCGTTTTTTTCCCTTCCAGTTCATTTTATAGTCCGCCCTTGGTTGATTTATACAAGAGAACAGAAAAAGCCCAGAGGCAAGACAGCTCATCTCTCTGTGACTGAAAACACACTTCCAACCCAACCGGATCTTGGGGAACTTGGTTGCAGGTTGCCCTTGGACTGTTCTGCAGGAGATTTTTTTGGTAAGCTTTCAGTTTGAAGTCTGTTACTCATCCCTTCAGCTCACGTCACGATGAAGTCCCTTGCAGAGAGCAGGACCCAAAAGTAAGCTGCTCAGCATCCTGTGTTGTGCAATTTAATTTGGAAAATTGCCTTTCCTGCACTGGTGCCATAGGGTGCTCAGCTGGAGCCCATACACTAAATCCTGCCTCCCCGTGGAAAAACAGCCTGGCAGTCCCAATGACACACTGCAAATGCAGCTCTGCTATGAGCTGCGAGCTCACGTTGGGAAAGGTAATGCCATTTCTATCCCACGTGCAGATTTTTTCTGGAAAAAAACCCACAAAAGAGGCCTGAGGTACAAGGATCTATGGGGAAGACTGACACAAAGCCTTCAAAGGTAGTGAGAGAATAAGCTCCTTTGAATGGATCCCAGGAAGCAGCCTGTCAAAGGACAGGGAGAGGTAGGTCATTTACCCTTCCCTACACAAGCAGCTTGGAAATGTGCTGCAAAACAGTGCAGCCTTAAATATCCTAACCCAGAATTGAGCCTTGGCTGTGCTTTCCAAAATGAGGCACAGGAGGGGACAGAAGGCACCCAGGGGCTGCTGAGGAGTGAGGAACCTCTGTGAAATGACCAGACAACACTGGCCACTGGGCAACTAAAACCCCTCTGCCACAGGGCAGAGCAGAGCTGCAGCTCTCTTTCTTACAGATTTAATTTTAAATACACTCAATACTTAAAAAGTGGTGGAATCAAAGTCACTGCAGCCTGGTAGACACCAGGATGGATCTTTCTGTCCAGCATCACCTCATGGCTCTTTCCAAGACATCCCACAGGCAACTTTTTGCACCCCCCTATGTCATACCCACAACTGCAGCTCCAAGCACTCCTGGCTGTGCCCTCCAGTCTGCAATTTCCCTTCATGGGCTGCCCCAAAACAATCCCTGACATGGTTCCTGCCCTGCAGCTGAGCCCCCGCCGCTCACTCCTCAGAGCTCCTCTCCTACTGTCCATCAGAATCTGCCTCCGTGGGATGGGAGAACATTTGGCTGCAGGGATATTCGCCCTGCAGGTTTGGATCTACTTCACCCACAAGGAAACTCCCCAGAAACAGGAGACTGCTGTCCTCAGCCAAACTCCACCTCAGCCTTGTCAAGAGTTTGTTCTCCCTGACAGCCTCTAATCACCAGTTAGCCAGTTTACCGAGGGAAAATTTTTATCCTTTCTGCTAGAATTCATTTTTATGACACCTACCATAAGAGACTTAAAAAAATTAGGCATTAAAATGGTTTATAGAGGGTATTTTTATAATCCACTAAGCTGTTTTCCATTTCCACTGATATGACATCTCTCAGCTATAATTCATAAATGCCATCAGTTAACAGGCACAGAATCTTATCCTAAATTTCTCCTCTCGTATGCTTTTCCCATTTAAACTTTCTGTTAAATCTTTGCTGTGCTGCTAAATCCAGAGAGATTTGGCCATAGCTGGGGGGGAAAAAAGTTTAAGTAGCTAATTAATGTCACTGGATTTGGGGCATCCTATCAAGAGAGAATATAGAGGAAGCATGTCCTCAATAAATATTTTGAGCATTTAAATAAAGCTAATGCCCTCACCTACACAGGAACCTCTAATATCCTCAGAAAATAAAATTTTTTATAGGCAATAAGTGGCTGTTTTCCCACACAGGGATGATGAGGACATTGCATCAGGTATATTGATTTCAGTGCATCTGGCTGTCCCAACAGTCATTTTTATTATTGATTGCAACTCAGAAGGGAGTCCCTGTGGGAAGCACCTGCATGTGTCAGGGTCTATCCACCCAGGGGACATCCTGGGAGAAAGAATTTATTTACAGCCCTTCCAGAATTCACTTCCTACCTTGATAAAACCACAGAAATGCCTAACAATAATTATAATTCTTGCGGTAGTTAGACATATTCTGCTTTTCTCTGCCAAGCTCAGAGTGGAAAACTCCAGGTCTCGCCACAATCACAGCTACTAAACCACAGCAGGAAAAACAAAACGGAATACACATTTCTCTGTATTTGTAATGCCTCCGTTGTATCTACACTGGGTCTGCTGGGAAATTTGAATTTGGGTGGGATTTGAAATTTGGGCTGCATCCAGTCCTTTGGTTATGGAAAGTCCTGCATGGGAAGATGCAAGCCCAAAAGAATTGAGATTTTTTTTATTTCTTTAACACGGGCATGAAGATATCTCCTGGACTCTGTCTAGGTTAAGGATGGCTCATGGTCCACTCAGATTCCTTAAAGTCTGATGAGTTTCCAGTCACAACCAGTTAAACTCTTTGGGTGGGAGGGAAGTGCCCCCAGGCTGCCTTCCTTACATGGAGGGGAGAGGAAGTGTGGAGGACACAGAGAGAGAACAAGCCACTTGCCCACTAACATTTCATCTAATGAAGACCTAATCCCAGTGGGATGAGAGTTTTGGGTCAGACAAGCAGAGTATCCATGGCCTTTAACCATTTTTTTCCAAAGGAAGTTTCAAAAGAAAGGCTCTACTCAATAGAAAGCTATTGATAATCTTTCTCTGGCCTTAAAGATCAAAAAGGGAAATTAAAGGTACATTGCCTGAGCTGAATGGAAAAGCTTCATCCACTGCAGTGCTGCCTGGTGCTACACAAAAGTTAATTCAAGAGAAGCCATTCTCCCCTGTGCAAGGGTCAATATTAAATGCATCACTCTCAATTTCCTCCCATCGGGGGATTAAACGCTTCCCTGTGGGCAGCAGGACAGACGCAGAGCTGGTTCACTCCCTCCTCTCCCCAGGTGCCTTATCCACGTCCCTGTCCACCCCCAGCACTGCCCTGCCCCAGCCCTGCCAGCCAAGCTGCCTGGCCGGGCGGGCTGGAGCCCAGAGCCACATTTGGGGAGGAAGACGAAGACTGAGATGAGCAGGTGATTCATGCTCATGCTCTCATCACTTGGGGAGTGGAGATGAATGAGCCTACGCTGCCGACGTGAAGGACATTTTCCTGCTGTCATCACAGCAGAGGGAGAGCAGATGGTGACAAATACGGACTGCGGCCACTCGGCGTGGCCCCTTGGCACTTCCACTTCTCTGCTCCATGACAGAGTCTGCCGGAGGAAAATCGTGCCCAAGGATCCTGCACGCAGAGGTAGTCTCTGCTCACCCACTCAGAGCACCTACATGGCCTTTACCCATATGCTGCTGCCTGGCACTCCCAGGAGAAGAGGAGTAGTTCCCCCATCACTTCCCAGACATCACAGGCTGCTGCTCATGTGCCAGCAGACATGAGAGAGCTCTGAGTATCCACCAGAAAGCCATCCCCACTTGCCGAGCACCTGTGGACCTACACAAAGAGGGACCAGATTCATTAGGAAGAGCAGGAACTGTAAATATGACCCTAAGCAAGAAAATGAGGCCAGCGTGGGTCTGAACAGAAATTCAAAGCCATGTCCTCTCCTATGGGCAAGTGCTCACTCAGGTCTCCCCCCTTATTTATCAACTGGCAGCCACGGAAAGCACATCCTGCCTTCTGAGCACCCAGCCTTTTCCAGCTGAATCAGAGGGAATCCAGGTATTCTCATGCTGGCTTTGGTGTGCCTCATTAATGCCACTGTCCAGTCTCACTGGGAGAAAACCCCCACAAAAACAAACAACCCAAAAACCAGGCAAGAGGATGGGAGAGTATCCCAAAATCCCTTAAAATATAACTTCTCCCTAAAGCCACCCCTCACATGCAGTCTCACACACGAGAGAAAGAGCTGCTGGCACACCCGAGGTCTCACAGGCACAGGTAGGTCACTTGAGGCTGGAAGTCAAAGTCTCCCTTGACTTCAGGACGTGTCTTTGGAGAGATTAGCCTTTCACTCTTTGCAGGAAAGCTGACACTGCCCAAAGCATCAGGCACTGCTCCCTCGGGACCTCAGACTTTGTCCTTTTCTGTGCTGGTGCCTGCAGGAATTGCAGAGCCCCACGGTGAGAGCGATGGGGCGCGGGATCAGAGGAGACATCTCACCGCTCGCTTCAGCTGCTGGCTGGGGATGGGACTGAACTGCAACAAATGTTCATTTAAAGAACACGTTAGAGGCTGCCTCTAATGCACTTGCCACAAGCCTTCAGCTCTCATTTATCATCTGTGCCTGATTCCACCACTTGCCTAAAACTCAATACACCCTTTTCAAGATTTTTATTTTTTTTTAACCATTGGTGTCTTGGTGTATCCCCTTGCACAATTTATTTTCCTCTGACTTCCTGAGGAAAGAAATTACACGAGGAAGCTGTTAGAGCTCCTCAGCCGTCTGATCTTGGCAGGACATATCTCTGACAAAACAGAAAACAAGATGCAAGACCGATGCATGATCTTGAGGCAAAGTCTCGCTCTGGGAGAGATGAGGATCTGAGGAAGGGGATCAGCTCCCACACAAAGTGTCCCACAGCACTGTGACAAACCAAGGCAGAGAGGAGGAGCTGAGTGCACCCTCCAGAACAGCACAGCCAGGCTGGGACCAGCCAGCACTGCCCTTTCCCCCTGTCACCCAAAGAGCAGCAGAGCCAGAAATAGCCAGAGATGGGTTCATCCACGCATGGGCAGGAGGAAAGTGGACCATGGGAGCTTGGCTGCTGTTAGAGCCTGTTCTGCAGCACCATCACAGAGCAGGAGAGCAGAAACACACGCCTGTCATGAAAAGGAATCATTGAGCTGCAATTCTGGTGTTGGCTTGTTCTGTCAACCAAAAAAAAAAAGTGGTTTGCATAAAATAATAATCCTATTTGTGCTATGCTTGAAACATGCACGGGGACACTAGTGTCACCCAGAACACACTGTATCACAGTTAGGTACTGATGCTCCTGGAGGAAGCAGTAAACAGTAAAATGCCTTTAAAAATCTGATTTTTTTGGTACCTGCAGGCCTAAGCTAACAATCAAGACCCCAAATATTTGATAAACAAATATAAGGCTGAAACACTGCTATGAAAACTTAATAAACTCCTGACAAGAGGGAGATGCAACAGGTGAACAGTAGAAACCTCGACAGCCATGAGAGGGTTACGACATCTTGAGCATGGGGCTTGGCATGGTTGGAGGCACAGAGTGGTGCAGAGCAGCCAAGAGGAAAATCCTGCTGCAAGGAAAGGAAGAACGAGCTAAAATCAGGGTGGACCATAACATTTCTGGGAAAAATCTGCCAGAAAGGTAAAGACAAGCAGCGATGGCATCACAGGTCACAAATCCCCTTGAGTTTCTTTGGATCAAGTGAACCTTCTTTAGAAAAAGCTTGATCCACAATCCAGGGAATTGACAGTGTAGAACCACGTATGTGTAGCCCTGATTCCCCATCACGCTGAAAAGATGTTTAAATACCAAACCAAACTGAGACAAACGTATTTTCTTGGAATAATTCCTTCATGCAGATTGAAGGAAGAACGGATAAACCACATCAACCAGCTGAACATGAAAACTGAGGAAAATATCTGCAGAGGGTCTCAGTGCCCCATCACCTGGGCACCCTGCACGTCCTGAACATCCAGCACATCCTGCCACCTCTCCTGCTGACTCCGACAGTCAATTCCCTTGAAGAACACTGTGAGCCAAGGATTTTAAGCAGCCAGGAGATAACAGCAGCCCAAAACACTGGTGTGAGCTCACAGCTGCTTCAAAGAACAGAATTAAACGGGCTTTCATCACATCACTGATGTCTATAGGAAAGGAGGGTTGGATTTGGAGTGCCCACATCAGGCCAGTCACCATCTGCACAGACAGCACCGTGGCATCCTTGCCCAAGGCATCAGGGAAAACACTCTTTGGCAGGGCTGCTCCGACTGCAGGGACTTGTTTGGGGCTACAGGGTGGTCCCACAGCCCACTGTGCAGCCCCACACTTTTGGGAAGCAAATGGGCTGACAGCAGAGGAAGCAGCTCTGTGCTGAAGCAGCACGAAATCCAGGCCAGGCAGCAGCAGGTGCTGCCTGTGGGTGGGATATTGTGCATGGCAGACTTAGCCTGCCTGGATTTGCAGAGATGGGTTCCATGCAAGGGGGCTGGAATAGCCTCTTCACCTTCCCTACATCAGTACTTTGGGCAAAATGCTCTATTCTCACGGAGAGAGAAGCAAAGGAGAAGCAGGAGAGAAGCATCTCCCAAGGAATTTTTCAGAGCAGGGCTGCTCTTGAACTTCTCAGAGCAGAGTGCTCTGCTGCTAAACATCCTTCTCCTTTCTTCCTGAAGCCGGGAAAAAGAAATCTTAGTGAGGAAGGAGAGTTCTTCCCAAAGATGGGCTCATTACTGGGTTCCAGGTGCCAACTCTTAAAGCAAATTCTTTCGATCTCACACAGCGTCTCTAAGAAATGATAGATTGCACTGGCTCTCTGCTCCCTGATAATAAATGAGTTGTTAGCAGAAGTAGCAGGCTCCCAGATCCATTTGTGATCCAAAGGGCTCACAGATGCTTCCCATTTTCGCAATGCCAAAACCACAGAACACCAGACAGCAAGGGACGGGAACGAGCCTCCTGCGCCTGTCTGCTTGCCACTCTCCAGTGGCTAAAGGGAGACTGTCAAGTGCAATTTCCCTTTGATTAAGCCTTTTTTTAATGTAAATTTGCTGTTGATGAAAGTGAAGAATTTGCTGCACTGCCTGAAGACAAGGAGATCTAGGGAAAACAACCTCACCCCTGCATGCTGCACCTCTGCAGCACCTCGTGTGCTCTGGACATGAATCATCTCATGGCACAGGTACCCTCAGTCCTACAGCTACACACCTCATTCCTCTGCACAGCTGAGACAGCACACCTTGGATGAGAAACACACCTTGGATGAGAAACGCACCTTGGATGAGACAAACACACCTTCACCAAAGGCTCCCCACCCCAGGATGCTGCTGTACCTGAATGTCTTGGCCCCGATTCCCTCCACGACACTGCTCTAGATTTCACTCCACAGCCCTGGGGATGACTTTTTTCTTTTTTTTTTCCTGTTTGTTTTTAAAGTTGTTCTGCTCAACTTGCTAGTTTGGATTCACACTCTTGCCTTCTGTCCTGAGACAGGCTTGAAACAGGAAACGTGAACGCACGTTGCTCTCCAGCTCCTCTGAGATTGCTGCCAAATGGCAATTAGAGCTCATAGCAGATTGGGATGGGATTCAGAGTATCCCAAGATTTTCAAGTGTGTTTTGATGTAGAGCTTTGGGTCTGATTTGTCTCAGCTGCTATAGGATGCTACTGTAGAAATTACTTTTTTTTTTTTCACAGGTCAAGCAATGGGTTGTTTTTCCTTTCCCACAAGATTGTTTGTTCCATTGCCACAAGGTTTAACTGTGCTCTTCCCATTTGAGCTAGTGGGGTTTGCTCAAACCCCGGATGCTGTTTCGGAAATGCCAGAGCATCTGAAGGCATTCCTCCTCTGGAACTGCTGATACCAACCCTACGATTCCCCCAGCACCTAGTCCTAGGGACAGGCACTATCAGCCAGGAGTGTACCTACAGGAGGAGGGAGAAGGAGATCTGCTTAAAGACAGCAAAAGCAAACCCAGGCATGGCTGTCAGAGCACTGCAAACACTCCTGCCAGCAGCAAGCCCATGAAAAGTGAGAAATAGAAGAGGCCAAGAGGATACAAGCACATCACAGGACAACGGCAGGCCCCTGCCCTTGGGGGGCCGCTGCAGTGCGGTACCAAAATACAGAAGGAGAACCTGAGCAGAGCAGTTTCTGTGCCATGAACATATGTTTTCTTCACTTCTCAGCAATACATCAGAATAGCACAACTGCGAAGAGCCTGTTTGCAATGTGATGCCTGCTTTTATCAAAGCCTTTACAGGCTGCTCGCAGGGAGAGCAGCAAAATGTTTGATATTGCTGGGATGTCACCTTCAGCCGAGTATTGAGGAATTAGCAGAAGAACATAATGCAGCTGCAGACACTTTGGGATAGGATTCATCTCACCTGCCTCTCAAAGTCTCATGGCAAACTAAGCCAAAATCAACACAATTCTGTTGCTTTACCTGCTACTTCACAGAGGAAGGAAAAGTCCAATTAGAGGGCATGTGGCGCATGTGAGGACTCAAGAACAAGCTTTGATGAGCTAAATATTCTCAGAGAAGAGAAGTTTGAGAATGGTCACTGAGAGCTGCTGTCTGAGATGCTGAGTTGGTATTCCCAATGCGGTGCGACTGCTAAGCCTCACTAAAACTGTGATGAAGCTTGAATGAGAGTTTCCTCTTCGACAGAACAAGCCTGTACCCCAGAGTAGTGCTTGTTTCTCCAGAACAAGGAATGATATAGGCTTTTTGGGGAAGGGCTCATCTCTGAAGGTGTGTGGTTGCTCTGGAAGCAGGGATGGAAATGCAGGAGTGACCTCACGTCCCACCTGAGGGCTGCACAGAGAATTCACTGCCCTCAAAGTGTCAGCACATAGAGAAGGGAACACAAAGAGCTGATTTTCCAGTCCGTGTGTGGCTGTGAATGGGTGACCTCCTGCAAGCCCTGGGACTGCTCAGGGCTCTGCGGGTTCAGGAGAGGTGCTGGTATCTGCTCCCCCCAAGGTCTCTGTGAGTCTGGCACACGAGGCTGCTAAGGTGGAGGATGCTATGATATAGATGACTCAATGTTAGAAATCTGCCTGACTTCATCCACACATTTCTTGCAGGTCCCCAAACAAATGATGACTCTTAACGCCTGTCAGCCGAGGCTAATCCACGTCCCAGACTCCTGGGACCTGAGGAGGTCTGTTCCCTGACAGTGAAGAGGCTCCACGCCCCTCACAGAGGCTCCACTCTCCCCACAGCCTCTGTCTTTGTGGTCCCCACAGGACAGGGACTCCCAGATTGCCATCCCCACACCCTGAAGTTGCAGGCAGTGGGTTTCGGCCCATCCATAATGAGCTGAGGAGAAGAGACCCCAGAATGAAGACAGGCTGGAAGAATGAATTAATGCAGATTAAATCTGTGAAATGCACTCAGATCTGCCTTAGCTCGGGACGCACTGGGCACAGCTGCCATGCCCGCCTGTTTTTCTGAGCTGGGAGCAGCACTGCTGCACCTCTCCCTGCCTCCTCTTCGCCCGCTGCCTCCTCTTCGCCCGCTGCCTCCTCACCCCTTCCCCCACTGCGGCCATCTGGGCTTCGGCTTTCTATTACTTCCTTTGGTAGTTCATTAAAGACATTAATCACCTTCTGCACGAAGACATTTCTCCTGAACTCCCTGCAGGCCAGGCCTCTTTCTCCACTGCAGCTCCGCTGGCTGCTCCAGCCCGTGCAGGCACGGTGCTGGTGGCTCAGGCCTGCCCCCGTTTCCCTGCTAGACACCAACGGGGTGCTCGCCCCCGAGCCTCCCCTGCCATGCATGCTCTGACAAGAGCTTCCTTTCCAGCTCACCTTCACCCCACAGCGGGCTACATCTCAGCATTTGTTGTCTCCCTTTTCCCTGGCCGAGCAGTCCCACCCCAGGAGCAACGCACGACCTTTGTGTGTCGCCTGCGTGAAGGTGGAGGACAGGAGTAAGCTGAGTTGTGGTGCTGATCAAATAGGAGACACCAGCAGCTCCAGCGCAAATTTGAGCAGAAGGAGGAAGAGCCCTCAGAAAGAAAAACCTTCCCTTGCTTAGCTAAGGGCTGAAAAGAGAGAAGGGAAAACTCCACCTCTTGCACATCCACAGCCCCTCCAGAGCTGCTGCCTTGCCCCTTTCCCGTGCTGTGTCTCGTACTCCAAGGTTTCTTCATCCTCTGTCGTCCCTGTGCGCTCTCTGTTGGACTTTGCTTGCCTGTGCTTTCCTCACAAGCTCCCAGGCCTGCTGGTAATTTTTTCTGCTGTTTAGCTGCCTGAAGAGCAGTTCTCCTTCTCACGGATGGCACTGAATGGGATGCAGGTGCTGCGTGGAAGGAAAACCAACAAGGCTCAGGGTGTTCAGGGGAGGTTGGCGGGCCAGCGGGAGAAAAAACCCATCTGAATCTGTGTAATCACTGATGCCTTTTGCTTGTTGAGGCTCACTGCTAGCAAAGATCAAAGTGAAGTGTTTGGGAGGGCGGAGAGGTGAGAAATAGCCCTTGATTTCATGTGAGATTCTTCCACACTGCATCCAGATTACTTACAGAGGTTTCTGTATCTCTCCTCTGACCTCCAGCCCTCAACCTTTCATCTCCCTCTCACTTCATCTCCATTAGCATAGTGGCAGAATCAAAGCCAAGACTCCTGTAGCATATAGAGAAATGCAGACACATATGCCACATCCACACGAGAATCCTGCCATCAGTACAACTCAGTCTTAGACATCAGTTGTTTTCTTTTGCACTCCTCCACTCTGTCAAAAACAAATAAAATCAAAGAACAAAAAGACCCTCTTGAAGAAGCCAAGGTTTGGCAATTTTTAGCTGTCACTCACCTCTTCATTGCCTCTCACTGCTGCTTCCTCAAGGGGCCCCTCAGTCCGGCGAAGCAAAAGCACATCTGAATTGCAGCCCTGGGTGAGGATTGGCAGGGTCTGCTTTGCAGACAACAGGGAAAAGAACTGATCTACATTAATCAAAATAATCAATATTTCAAGAGGTTTTTGTCTTTTTGTGTTGTTTTGGTGGTTTTGGTTTTTTTAAGGGTGCCCCAGAGAGGATAAGTGGGTCTGGCTGCTAAAAGGGCAGCGTGACAAAATCAACTGGAGACTCGTTACTGTTTAAGCTAATGAGAGATCAGTTCAGTAGGTGAGCAGGGAGAAGTTTCTGCTGGATAGCACACTGTTATTGCCTTAAAAATTCAGTAGTATTTTGAAATATTTTTTGCTGGGATGATGGTGGATTGCAAATGGCTTGGTTTGGCCCCTCTGCTGCACCTTGCCTAACCCCTGACTTCCTCAGGTGTTACCAAGGGGCTTCACGTGGAACTTTTCCCTGGGAAAAACAGTGCCCTGTTTAATTTCTGCACAACTAAAGTAAGAGAAATAAAACCTTCTCTCTTTAAAGGAATGCAGCTGAAATTAATGCATCTTTGTCTTCAGACTTGTGTTAATACTGCACCCCAGAGAATTTGGATCTTCAGAATTATAAAGTCTCCCTGACTTATTGCCTCTTTAAGGAGCATGTTGGTTTTGTGTTTGCTCTGAGCTCCACGTGTTACTGAAGCTAACTGGGACCTTTTCCATTTCTGGTGGCAGAGAGCTGCTGCCTTTGGGGCCCTAACCCTATTAAGGGAAATGTAAACTTATATATCTAAAATTCCCACCAGTTCTGGAAATGAACAGCACACTCCCCCACTCTGCCTTCCTTGCAGTCACATGAAGATTTCCACTCTCACCTTGCTAATAATGCCAAAAAATAAAGCCTGTTACTGGCCTAGTAGAATCCCTATCACTTGAAAAGGCTTTATTTTTAGAGAAGAAAAGATAAGCTGTGAGTGGAAGCTGTGACTGTCACACAATGGACAGGTCTGGCCTGTGCTGCTCACTGTTTCTCAAATCTCTCCTCTGCCTACTGCAGAGCCCAAATTTTACTTCTTCACTCTCTTTTCTGCTTGTCACTAGCGCTGGGATCCTTTCCAGATGAGCAGATAGATTTGCAGGTGTGAAATTCCCCTTATTCCTCCCTCTGATTTTTCCTTATGGCGTCATATCTGCTTTTCTCCCCAGGCAACTCTCCCACCACCCAGGATAAAAAAAATTAAATACAGAAAAATAGTCATGTAAACTATAAGCGCCCTCATGGCCTTTGAAGAGATGGACACACCAGGCTGGGGGACACAGTTCCTGATGTGTGGTGCCAGCCTCTTGCAGGGCTGCCTCTGTCAAGAGACAGGGGAGCCCCATCAGTGTCTCTGCTGATGGTATAGGCCCACATTTACCCAAAATTCTCCATGTCCAGATCTGTGGAGAAAGACAGACAACCTGCCCTGTCCTGGCAGTCATAGTTGGGGAAACGGCTCAGCACTCATGTTTTAAATGCTTTTCCTTCTTGGAGAAATCATGTGGGACAAGCTCCTGGGGTTTGCAGTGGTGACTGTGACCGCTGCGCACCCAGCACCCACCCCAGGGGCCTGCAGAGATGCTGGGACACAGGGGGCTGGTGTCACCTCCAGGACCTGCTCCCTGCTGTTTGGCAGGATTTCACCCACCAGCACACTCCAAGCTGCTGGCATCTCACTAAACAAACACACACTTACTAGAAAGCTACAGCCCATTCCTGCCCAAAACTGAGCAACCTTAACCTCAGGTAGATCTAACGTGAGTTGATGCTCCGTGATTCATCTGTCTGCATCACATCTTTGCCTATGACATAATCTAAGGAGATGTATCTCCTTGTAGTACCTGTTTTGTATTAATCAGACCACATCTGATCATTAAATCCATGTTTCTGTTGCCTTAACTCACATCAAATAGTCATAGCAAGCATCCTGAGCTTTGCAGGGAAAAAAAAGAAATCCCAAAGCACTTACATGAGATTTCTGACACTGTGAAAATAAAAACAAGTCTAGCAACACCACAACTGTGACAGGGCTGGGCTTATTTAGACTGTGGAAGTTTAATTATAAAAATTGCATTCTAATTGATTACTGCTGGAATAATTACAGCAACACCTTTACAAGAAATGGCGACCATCATATGTTTGTCAACAAAGAAGCTTCCTTTAAATTCAACACACAATAATTGTTTAATTAAACCAAATTTAGATCCTCATTTGAGAACATTCAACTGCTTGCCTATTCCTTCCTATCTCTGAGAGGTAATTTAAGGGATAAAAAGCAATTTCTATAAATACTCGATCTATATATGTAAGTATCCAAGGAAAAGAAGAAAAAGAAAGACTTCATTTCATAGCTGATCTGGATGTAAGCTTGCTGCTGTTGATAAGAACATAAGCACAGAGTGAGTGATCACTCCAAATCCCTCTCTAATTGGTGCTTGGAGGCCTTCTTAAAATATGAACAGAATCCAAACTACATGTTCATTTTCTAATTTGCAGAACAGATTCAACTGTTGATTTTCTAGCAGCACCCACAGCATATAGTCAGTATGAGGACCCATGGTACCTGTATCTGTGCATGCAGGGAAGGAGAGGGATAAATTCATTGTTTTTCAGTCTCTTTACAAGTTTTCTTGCCGCTGCAAAATCCTGTTGCTCTCCTGTGCAGACCCCTGTGTTTCAGGTGTGCAGCTCCTGAATGCCCCTTGTCAGCAGCCCACCAGCCAAGCACACAAAATCTGACGGCTGCCTCAGCAAAGCTGCAGGGCTCAGCGATGAACAGGGGTTATTTTAGTCACTGGTCATCCCTGCAAAGTGGCCTGAGTTTTGCAGGGACAGATTTACCAGGCCGGTGACTCACCTTGTGTGAGCCCCCCTCCCAGGGCACAGCCCGCAGGGCAGGCTGTTGCTGAGCCATCCTCTTCCCAGGACAGCCAGAGCAGCCTCCACGTCTGCCTGATGCTGCCAGGCTCACCTGGGGACCTCAGCCAAAGGCTGAAAGCAGGAGTCCCTGCACCACAAATTAAATAAAGCTATGGAACTGTGGCTGAAACAACTCATATTCCCTGAGGAGCTGGGCTCAGCACAGGATGGGGATGCACATTACACTGTGCACAACTGGAGGCTGAGATGAAGAATAGGAGAAAACTATTCCCAGCACAGGTTGTCTCAAGCAAGAAACCTCTCATCCCTCTGCTGTCAACAGTACACAGTGCTCCCATCCACTGTGGACCTTCCAGGGACAGGAATTTGCAGATCTCTCTTAAGTTGCAAAGCTTGTGTGCCCTCATATCTGGCACAGAGCACCCTTCTTCCCACCCCTCTCTACACTGACCTGCAGCATCAACCCTGCTGTGCTGGGTCTGCCCTGAGTGCAGCCAGACATGGCAAAACCCAGTGTGGCAGGGTTTGCTAGAGACTGTGTGGAGGCCATAAAGCTCTTTTCCAAACATGGCTGGAGACAGAACCTCTGAACGTGCCTTTAAAGCTGATCAGAAGGGTTTTGCTCTGCTACATTACCAGGTAAATATTTCAGCTACATCACACCATCATTTTACCCTTTATAGTCATCTGGCACTGCTGTGTAATTCTGCTGAAGGAAGGACTCTCCATCCACCCTCCTCCCCTAAACAATTTCCTTGGCCTTTGAAGAAACAGCACAAAATTAGAAAGCCTCCTAACCTTTAGTTAAGAACCCTCAGAGTGGCAGGTGTGTATTTTCATATGGGTAAGCCCCATCAGGCACTCAGCTGCAACCACGGAGCGTGTTCATTACCAGCTATTCTGTGGGATGGAATGAATTCAGGAAGATATTTCAGTTATTGAAATGTGCCCGTGCCTCAGTGATGCAACAACATTAGCATCAATCCTGCACATGAAACAGGAAGTCACTACACATTGTATCTACAACCTCTTCTAGCTTTCTTAATGATTATGGTTTGCTTAAAATCATCACCTCCTGCCGCGTTGCGCGCAGGGACCGCAGGACCCGCACAGAGGTTTTCACAATCACTGCGTAACGATAAAAAGTCCACATCTGAAAACAGCAGAAATGCGAAAGTTATTGCTGGGCTGTCACAGTGACAGCCCAGAGACTACAGCAGCCCCTGGCTATTCTGCAGATCTCTCCCTCGGATGGGTGTCACTGTCAGCAATTCGCGGCCGTCGCGGCGCGTCATTAACGGCGCTGTCACCTGGGCACGGAGCTCACGGTGTCACTTCGCCCACTGTCACGCCACAGCTCGCTCATCCTCACCAGCGAGCAGCTCCGTGTCAGGCAGAGGCAAACAGGGTCACAGCTGATGCCGAGATACATTTTGCACACCATCTCCTCAGCCAGGCTGCTGTCGTTGTGCCGCACTTCATCCCGCCACTTCATCGCCACCCCACGAGCTGCCCAACACGGGTGTTGCTGCTGCTGTCACCACTGGTTCTTAATATCTGTTCTGTGTTTTGAATGATGCTGCTTCAGGCACTTGCCATAAGGACTACATTTAGCACACGAGGCTGGCTCCCAGCACCAAGCAGGATTTGCAGTGGTGCTGGGACCTACTAGTCTTGCTCAGATGTCCTGCTGGAGACACAGGCAGGTGAAGCATCAGGTTCACAGGGTCCAAACACCCTTGGACTTAACTGTCATAGAAACAGGTGATGCCAATGGCGAGGAAATGCTGTGTTCTCCATCTCCATGGGAACAAAACCTGGTACTTTTAACTGGTAGCATGGCCAGTCTTTTCTCAGAAGATAAGGACCACTGTGTGGGCAGGGTTTTTTATTCTCTCTAAATAAACAGATCTTTCTGCTGATATCTAGTCTTGGCAACCAGGCAAGGAATTAGCTGGAAGATGAAGAATGAGCTAATTTCTGACAAAAGTTTCACTTCAGCTCTAGAGTACTAAAATCAGGTCTCCTAATGGCCTGTTTTCTTTAGGTTGAGGGGTTTTTTTTCAACCCTAGGGTATATGGAATAACACCTTCTTTTGTGCTTACAAAACAAATGCTGCCTTCCATAGTCTGGAGGAACTTAGGAAGTTTTTAATTATAAGAAAAGCAAAATGAGGACAAGTGAAGTTGGACTGTGCAGAGTGCTCTGCTGGTCTGATCTAGGACAATGTGCCCTACATAGAGCTCAAATATAACATCCTTTGGGAGGCTGCCTTGCTTCCATTCAGCTTTTGTGAGACCACCCCTGCCCCCGCAGCACTAATGACAGATTTCTAAAGCATAACTGGTGTCATGGTCTTGCCATCAAAGCTGTAAACAAAACCATTAGTGGCAGGCATGGAGAGAGAGGGAAAGCCATGTGCAGATGGAGAATTTCTTTGAGTGATATTCTTGCAGTTTCTGCTTTCTTCCTGCTATCAGCTCTGAAATAGCTCATCCCCAGCCACAGTCAGCAACTCTACCCCAGGTGGGTGACGTTTTCCCTTGATAGATACAAGGTCTGGCTTTTTTCTTCTATTTGTCTGGTTTCCCTGCCAAGAAAGTGCCATTGGATTGAGCTGAAATAGTTGCTCTTCCTTGATGGAAGCCTTGTAGTTGGCAAACAGAGGGATATTAAGGAAAATAGAAAATCTTTAGATATGCCATTAGATACTGCAAAGAAAATGTGGCCAAATTGTTACTTCTCTCTCCTATGATATACCGGGCAGGAAATTCCTGAAATCTTGTATTTGCAAACCCTCCAACAGAAAATATCACAACTTTTTTTTCTTTTTTCTTCAAAAAGCCTCATTAATTCTCCTCTGGTACATTCCTGGCTCTTTCTTCCAGGAGATCCCTTCTGTGCATTTCTGAGCAGAGAGAACAGCTTGTGTTCACCTCTATCCCACACAGCTAAACTGCAGGGGAGATGTTTCAGTGACTCAAGAGGACACTACGGATGCGAGCCAGCAACAATCCAACAGGGTCTACAAAGGGAAGGCTTCCTCCAGCCTCTCCTGACAGCCCCTAAACACACACACAGGCTCAGGGAGTGTCAGCAGCAGTGTCTGACACCAGGTCAAACCAAGGAATTCTCTGTGCATCACATCCCGCCGGCGTGAGCCCCTCGCCCACAGCGCTGCGCCCTGTGCTCCAAGGGAAGGAAAGGCTGCCACAGCAACCACAGGACTGTGGTATGGGTTTGGTTTTCATTTGGTTTCCTCCTGGTCTTGTTTTTTGCTGCTAACCTTGGCTTTACCTATCAGGCCAGGGTTTTTTTGCCAATTATATCATATCATGAGAACAGTACAGACAATGTGCTGTGCTTCAGCAGGGTGCAGATACAGCCTAAGATCAATTCTGTGGTACAAACTCATTCTTTAATACCTGTTTTTAGAGCCAGTGAATTAATTTCTTGAAACTAGAACTCTCTTACCTCTCTGTCATTATTAGGCATGCCCTTATTGTGGATTTGGACTCCACTTGCACCAAGCTGCTGGTTTCTGCCAGGTCTTTCTTAAATTACAAGGACAGATGGTTAAACTGGGGCTGAGGAAGAAGTTGTTCACACTAAACAGAGATTTCTGTGCTCTCTGTGGGTGGAAAGGGGTGTCTTTGTTGTGTATCACAGCTATGGGAAATATGGGGATGAAACCTCAACATAATGAGTTGGGCAGAGGTTCAGGGAAAGAAGAGGAAATGAAATGTTGGGGGGTTTATACCACCTTGGATGCAATGGAAGGGAAAACACAAGACACACTGGATAACTGCAGCACTACCTCACCCCTATTCCTCAGCACAAACCAAAACAACTCAGAAACCCTTTGTCTGTATGTTTGGGGTTTTCTTGCCTGGACCCTAAAGGCGAGCTGCACATTTGGAGCAAGAGATCCCATATTTCAGACAGGAAACAAACCCAAGTCAGGAATAAAGCACCCAAAGTAAGGCAGAGCACGGTTCACGCTGGTACTTACAGGTGTATGTCATTTCAAAGCTGTCACTGATGTTCACAATGTCGATCTGGGGAAGGAGCTTAGGGGGTTCCGTGAGCTGAGACAACGCAAACCTGAAAGCCGCATGTTCCTGGGACTGCTGATTAGGAAATAACCCCCCTGGGGAGAAAAACAGAGCAATGAGAAGAAAGGTCTTAAGAACATTCATACTAGAAACATCATCAGTCCAAAATATTCCTGTGAGCAGAGCCTACAGCTCCGCAGCCCGGGAAGTGCCTCTGAACTCGGAAATCCTCCAGCACACAAGACCCAAGGGTTTCGTGCCCACTGCGGACAGGTTGGGGGCAGAAAACCTTTCCAGTAAGTGTGTTATGTAACCCTGGATCACACACAGGAGCCCTGATGCATCCCCAGGCCAAGCAGCCCGCAGGATAGGGATAATCCATGGGGTGTGGCTCAGCCTCCTCACCCCCGAAACTTTGAGCACGAGGAATGGTAATGCTGTCAATATGACCTCAGTGAAGGAAGAATGAGAGCCTTCCTTCCTCCCCTCGCTTGTCATGAGGCTCGGTTTAAGCCCTGCTGACTGGGAGGAGAGGTTTGCTACCGGAGGGTGGCAGGGGACCCCCCACACTGTGGGACTCTGGGGCAGCCTGGCTGAGCCTGGCCCAGCGGGCACAGCGCTGGGTGGATGGGAACAGGGCAGTGAGAGCCAGAGTGACACGGGACTGTGACCCAACAACTGCTGCTGCTGCTGGAGGTCTGTTGCACTGAAAAGCCCTGAATTTAACAGGTGACAGTGGCCAAACTCAAACTGGGCAGGAAATTTAAAGCTTAACACTCAAAGGAATCAATCTAAACAGAAGCACAGACAAGCCCAGAAGCACAGAATGATACAAACAGGAGAGGAACTGGGACCGGGCTGGACCAAAGCTCAGAGCCTCTCTTCCCCCATGGATCTGAAACAAAGTGCAGCAATAACCCAGCCCTAGGGAAAGTTTCCTGCTGCTCCACCAGCAGGAACCTTGGCTTGCAGCAGATCTCTGCACAGCCTCCAGAAAGATGCTATTAAATTCAGCCTGTCTTGTAATCTATATGCATTTAAAGAGAGCGCTGCTATTGGCATTTCAGGAGGAGGGAAACAAAGCACTTAGCAACAAGGGAGAATTAAAATAAAGCTGCAGAAAGTATCAATGCCCAAGATGACTTGAGGAAGAAACAAATAGGCAAGGATCTGCCATCAACGTCACTTTGCACATCTTTAGTAGAGGGGGCATCTCCTTGTGTGAAAAGGGCTATTTGTGCACCAATATCCCCCCACCTCCCCCGTTCCTCCCACCCCACAGCCTAATCATGGATATCAGAGGAATCAGATGCTCGTAGCTAAGTTGTGTTTGTTGAAAGGCAAAAAATCTGGGATTTTGCACTAATTTGGGGTAAAGGGGAGACAGGAAGGGAGGGAGACAACGATGCAGCATTAACAGCAATAAAAGCACTGATTGTGCAGCTGGACTCAGGCAGGAGTTGCCTGAACTTGGTGGATTAGCAATTGATTGGCATTGTAGAGAGAGGGGAGGCGGGAAAGAAAACCGTCATGCACGGGAAGGGAATTTGGGGCTCGGTTACAAACGATCACCAATAAAGATCAATGGGAGAGTAATAATAAACCTGGGTAAGGAGGGAGAGGAGCACTGAGAAGTTACAGGAAGGGAGGAAGGAATCAAACAGGCACTGCTGGTGTGCAGGGGAAGCAAGTGGCATGAAATGGAAAGACTTCCATGCGAGATCTTCTTCCAATAGCTTTGCCCTTATTCTTTAGCAATAACAACAGAGAGCGTGTTTGTTACCTCCCGTCCCAGTTACCTACAGATGAGAGCATCCTCACAAAAATGTATCATGCAACCGCCGGTTTTGCAAATGCAGCAACACACAATGGCAGCCCAGGCATTTCTCAGGGCAAGAAACAAGATTTTTTTTCATACTTCCTCCATTTCAGAGGCACTTTACTCCCTCAGTATTGGGGTGGGTGTGTGTGTGTGTGCAGGCATTTTATTCCCAATCCCCCCCTCCCCAAAAGCCAAATTGGTCCATCTCTGCTCCGGCAAAGCTGGTACCAACGCACACATCCAGCCCTCGCAGTTCAGCCCCTCGCTCTCTCTCTCTCACACACACACATTTTCCCTTTGCAAGCACACGAACGGGTCAGTTTTCCCCCACCACCCCCTCTCCACCCCTACCCGCTCACCAGGGACCGTCACCCCCAGCCCCGCACTCACCTATCTGGATATTGTTGGGGAAATTGGCCCCTAACACCGCCCCTAGGAAACTGGTGCAGAAGAAGGCAAAAATGTGCTGCATATTCCCTTTTGCATTGGCGAAAAAGAAGCCCAGTTCCAAGCATAGATTTGATTTTTCCCCCGCTCTGCTCTCTTTAGCTGCCTCTCTCGCCTCCCCTCCGCTGCGCCTCCGGGATGCGCGTCCCCCTCGCTCCGAATCCAGCGCTGAGACTGCCGCTGAGCAGCGCCTGGCAGCAGGATTAACTGAGCCCCGAGAGAAAGAAGGAGAGCCCGCTCCTCATCCACATCCCTCCCCCGCCACACACAACACACACGCACACGCACACGCCAGGCGCTTCCACCCAGCTCCTTCCCCTGCTCCCAGCCGGAGCTCAACAGCTGGGTACCGCATCCCCCCCGACCCCAGCTCTTCCCCCGGGGGCCCTGGCTCGGGGCTCTAAGGGCAATCCCCACCTACCCCTAAATTGCCAGCTTTCCCCCTCAACTCCTCTTTGGCAGGAGCTCAAAGGAACCTGTGAATCAGTAGGTGGCAAACTCCTCTAGAGAAAGGGCTGAAACTCATCTGCCTGTGATCCATCGCTTCCCAACCTGGGCTCTCACCCCTGGGTCCGGGAGCTGAGCCGATCGCTCTCCGGAGCCTGCCTCATTAGGATAACAAAGAGGGTCCTGCAAATGTGCCTTGGAAGGAAGGATTTCAGAGCAACAAACAAGAGATCCTGAAGGATTAAAAAAAAGGAAACCCCTCATCATCTTTGTCATTGATTTTTCCTGCCCACTGTTAATGTATGAGGCTTTTCACCACTGCACTTGATGTGGAAGAATCTGTACTCACCAGCACCGTCAAACAGGGAATTCTTCTGAAATTAGGGGGCTATCTTAGCCTGGATCATTTCAGAAGCTGTTTCATGGCAGTTCTAGCGAGGCTGGAGCTTATTTGACCATAAGCAGCTTTGCTCAAAAACAGAAGGACGAGTAAAATAAAGGTGAAACCAACAAAACCCAGCTCTGAGGCACAACTTGGGATTTGGAAATTTTTGAAGGAGAACTGTGGTGAACACAGAGCCATAGCCACCTCAGAAAAGAGAGAAAATTCACCCATTTCCCCCTGAAGTCCCAAACCAAACTTGAGGCCATTCATGCCAGAAGCTGACATCCTACGTCCAGCCCCAGAGATTACACCCTTGCTGTTTCCAGCCTTGATGCGCACAAGGGGTCCATAGCAGAGAGGAAACAAAAAGAAAAAAGGGATATTTGGGGCAGAATTAGAAAAGACTCAGATGCCCTGTGTCCTGGTTTGGGGTAGGGACCTTTGCCCTGGTCCCCTCTCCCCATCTCCAAACACATGTGGTTGAACTGGAGGAACACCAGAGAGTGGTGACCGGTGTTCAAAGGTCAAGAACTGCTCCTGCATGAGGAGCAGCTGGATAGATGACACATTGCAGAGTGGGATAACTGAAATGGGACGTGGCCAAGCCTGCAGAATCTGCAGCAGCACAGAAATGTTCCCAGTTGGCCGCAGGACCCAGGTGTGACATAACTTTCTGGTGCAGGGATAACACTACTCTTTATATCCTCAGGCATTTGTTTAATCTCTGCAAATAAAGAGTTTGGGATCTTTAATATCTTCCTAGACAGTTTTATGGATTTCACTGTGACTTCTAGGATGACAAAATGGTTAAACACCCACATGAATGCCAGAGTTGGTGTGGGGTCTCACAACTGTACTCTCACAGCTTTGCATCAGAGAGGAGTTGCACTGATGCCTGGAACTCGGTGGCCTCTTACAGGACAGTCCGTAGAGTTACACTGCAAAAAACAGAGCCCAGGAGATTTGCATCTTCCTCATGGCGAGCAATGAAACATCCTTCTAGGATGGATCTTTTTTCCCCAAACCACCCTTCCCCAGGTGACCAGGCAATGACTCTTGGTGCCAGGTTCATTAGAGATATCATTCAGGCACTCAGGAACCAGATAAAGGCATCCAAAGGATGCCCTGACCCTGTCTCACTGCCTGGGTGACCTTCAGCCCAAAGTCACATCCAAGCACAAAAAATTCCCATCTGCTGTTGATAGGCGCGCCTTCACCAGACTTCCATTTCACTCCCTGTATAATTTAAGCAATACCGATTTGAGGCTAAAATAACCTGCTGATAGGTTTTATGGGATCTTGCTTTCCATCCAGAATTTAATAGAAACAGCTGCATTTGTAATCTGAAGAAAGGCACTGAAGGATAACCAGTGCAACAGAAAGATGCCAGCACGTTTTCCAAACTCCCAAACAGCCGATCTGATAACAATAATAGTAGCCATAACAATAAAATATTATAATAGCTTGCAGAAAGCTTGCACAGTCGCCTTAATTAATAATGCTGCTTTTGTCTATAAACCTCTCAAAATGCAGGTGGCTTAACAAGGGGAACCTCACCACAGTGTAACAAGATAAGTAGTAATAAGATCATTATTTTAAGAAGGTATTCATTTCCGTTTTCCCTACAGATAACAACATTTTATTCGGGGTTTGTTAGCATAAGGATGTTCAGAATTAACTCTAGGTGCTCTGAAGGTTCTTTAAGTCAACATGAAAGCAATATAACTTCTGAACTTCTGGCTAAAAACCAAACTGAGTCTTGGGAACATAGATGAAATTCTTCAACTTCACAAGAGTAGTCACAACAGAAAGACAGATCAATCCACCAGTCTTCTGAAAGAACACAGCTGAATTATCTTGATTCCTGAGAACAACTGAAGGAGCTTATTTCTCCTTTCAGATTTCAGAAAACAATGAAAATCATGCAATACAGAATACAAGCATATTGCACAGTGCCATCTTAATCAGGAGCAACTGAAAATATCAGGGATGGAGTTTTTTGAAGACCTGTATTTTGTCTCAAAGGGTTCTTAAGACATAGGTGGGACAGTTGGGTATCTGGTGGTCAATAGGGAACATCCAACATGATTTTGTGGGCTTAATTCATGCAAAAGTGTAAAGAATTAGGTAAATACACATCTGGGGAAAAAAAAAAAAAAAAGAGTGTGTCAAACTTAAGAAATGTTAAAAAGGCATTTTGAAAGAGTGTAGCTGGTTCACTTCAGACCTTTGCCAGACATGAGAATAAGAAAATGGCAATGCCAGAGCTACTGCTCCCCTCGTGTTCTGTCTGCAGCTGATCTTGCTGTGCTGGGCAAGAACCTTTGTTCTCACCCATTTCTGCTCCAAGGTTTTGCTTGGAGCCAGAGAACTTTGGCTCTGAGAAGGATGTCTGCTGCCTCCCTCTTTGCTCTGCTTTGCATGGCTCGTGGTTGTCCACCCGAGCAGCGTGGTCTGCCCTCGCTATCAGAGCTTTTGTTTCCAAGATGGGAAATCAGTGCTTGTTGCAGCAGATAGATTTCTGTACCAGAAGCCTTGAAAAAAACAAAGGACTCATTCACATGCAGAAGCGTCCAGCCTTGAAAAATGAGGAAATCAACAGAACTCGGCATCCATTCGACCTCCCAGCAGAATTGTTTCCCCCTGTGCCCACTGTGTTTTACATGATGCTCCTGAATGTCTTTAAAGAGGCTATTGAAATAACTATTTCCAAAATTCCTTTTATTTTCTAGCTGGACAATCTCTATAGGAGGCTTTTTATAAAGAGCAAAAATGTAATTATAGTGATTAATTTAAATAAACTCCAAACAATTCAGAATCTCATATGGTTTTCACAGAGCCTTGGCATAAATGAATGCTGATGGAGTGACACCACATTGCTCTGCCTGCCTTGGTCACCTCCATTTTCCTATTTTGGATAATGTATGGCTCAAGAAATGATTATAGCACAGGCTCTGAGAGGAGAGACTCCAGAATCTGAACATCAGGCATTTGCTTCGATCCTTAAATCTGGAAGGTATTATTTACACTGAAAACCAGCATTTACAAACTCTATTCACACAACAATTTTTTGGTAGAATCTCCTTGACAAAAACAGCCTCAGCAATGTTTGGTATCAGGTAGAAAAATCTTCCCTCATCTTCAATGAGTTAGGCTGATGTGTCCATGGACCCTCTCTCTTTTACACAGCAGCTGGAGCTGTCAAATGAACAATTTCGACACTGCAGAAGCAACTCAGAGAAGTTAAGGGAAATATGAGCTTTCCACTGCATACCAAAATGGGAAGATGTGGGACAGGAACAACTCTTGAGGTGATGACAGCTCCAAGCAGGTCCTGAGTGATGCCACAACTCTGGGAGATGATGTTTTAAGGTCACCAGATATTGTTTATAAATTTACTGACTCCTGATGGGGAAAGCCTGATGCGAACAGAAACTGGGGAAAGCCGGCTTTTTCCACAAACTGTACGAGAATGTGCTTCTGTTGTCATAATGATTGGCCTATTACCATATTTATAAGAAATTCTTGCTCACTCTGGGATAATTAAGTAGGTAAATGGACTGGAAGATAAACCCGTCAATCAGAGTGGCACTGCAAACACTGTGCACCCTTCAGCTGGAAATTCCTGAGCAGCAGCTGGCAAAGGGAGCTGAGCCTTGGCTGGGAGCAGCCCCCGGCTGTGATCAGTCTGGGGAGGGCTGGGGGCTCCAGTGCTGGATGGGGGGTCTGGCTGGAGAGGGCCAGGGGCTCTGTTGGAGTCAGGGAAGGGAGTAACCTGTGCACTCAGACCGAGTTGAACACGCTACACATTCAGATCTGGAACTTTGTTTTCTGAAGTTGTTTGTCCCAGCGTCCAGCTGACCTGCTGAGGGTGGGTTTGTGTCCATCAAATGGACTTGCAGTGCTCAACCAGGGACTGTTCTATAGAGGATGATGCAACCAGTCCTGCATGGGTAAATATCTCCATGAGCACTCACGAAAACATTGCAATTCTCTCTGTGACAAATCCCAGCTGACCCCTTTACTGACTCCCCGGAAAGAAAACTTTACCATCTGCAACCCCAAACCCACTCTCTTCCTCATACGTGGAAGGCTGCTAGCACACATTTTTTTTCCTCCTGGTGAATGGTTGATTTATAACTACTTATAGAATCACTCTGTGCCCTAGTCTCAGTTTACGCTCTTTGCTGAGTCATAAACATAAATCAGAGATGTGGGTGGATCCCTGTTTGTTATTAAAGCACCTTATGTTTCTCTAATCCTCACCAGAGGAAGCAGAAATTACTGGTAATACATTAAAGTTACAGTACCTTGTTGGAGAATATAAAATTCCCCCAGATTATTGCCACAGATTGGTTGTCATGTTATTTTCTCATTGAATAGAAAACCACGTAAATTATAAGTATTAAAAAAAATTGTTGAAAATATATACTAGGAAATTATTTACTGTGAAAAGGCAGACAGAGGGGATGCAACCTCAATCAGAGATTCTGATCATCAATAATTCAGTCAAATGTTCATATACATGATAAAGTTTTCTTTCACTCAAAGTACCCAAAACATTGTGAATGCTCCAGATGAAGTCAAATAATGATAGAGGTGATTATGCAGTTTAGTATTGATATACGAATCAACCCTCATTTTTAATCCCTGGCATCAAACTCAAGATGTGCAGAAAACAAACGTGAAATGAGGAAGATAAAAGGATGCTGATTTAGGAAATTTAAAAAAAAAAAAACAACAATCAACAAACCAAAAAGCAGCAGCAGCAGCAGCAATTGCCACAATTCAAACAGCCTTACAAAGATTCCGTCATTGCCATCTGGCTCCACGGCTCTCAGGCTGCTTTGCTAACACACAAGATAAACAAACATGTGGGCTGAGCTTTAGGGTGGCTGATCTTGGCCTTTCCAATAGTCAAAGGACTCAAAGTTTTGAACTGGAGTGTCTGAGTCGAGAAAAGAAGCATCAATTTCCAGTCCTCGCATCACATCCTACTGGAGCAGGCTGCCAGCTACCAGCTGGGAAGGGGGAAGTCTGTACACAAAGGAGAAAACTTAAAAAATCACCAGAATTATCAGTGTCGTTCTGTCATGAATTTCTGCAATCAATACAGATATTCATGTCACTTCTCTTCATGCTCTAATTTCTACCCGTGCTCTGTCTCGCAGGGAAATGAGAATTTCAGTGTTGGATCAAATCACACAAAATCCCATCCTGAGTGTCTCAGCCTTGCACACAGCATGGTCTGCAGCACATTTGCAGTCTGTATGTATTAAATGGGTTGGATTTCACAAGAACTGACTGGAGACAGACACCTCTGAAAAGTCTACAGAGAGCTTTGCACATGTGAACCCTGCACAAATAATCTGAACTCCCTCAAAAGACTGCCAGAAGAAAACCTCATTGCAATACAAAATATCATTATGTAATTTTATATGAAAAGTTGTTTAAATTCTTAAAGGATGTGAAAGCAAAATGTTTTTGGTTTCAGTTTAGAAGGGGAATAAATTGGGATTTGCAGAGTTTCTGAACAAACAGGACATCAGGCACACATTCATCCTTGGAGAAACTACAGAGGAGAAACGGAAAGGCTTCAGGTTGGACACAGAAAATCATTAGAGCTGGAGAGAGGATAATGCAGACTGGCACCACTCAGCTGGAAGGAGTTGAATGGAGAATGAAAAGATCCAGGTAGTCAAAGCACTGCCTGGCCCAGACACCCTCCATCAGATGTGTCTTTGATCCTCTTCCATAGCTCCAAAACCAGTTTTTAAGTTCCACCAAGTAATGTTCTACAAATGTGTGGCAAAGGTCCACAGCAGAGGGATGTCCCAGCTTCTCCCTTCTCTGTCAGAGCATCTAAGCCCTCCATGGCACGGCCAGGCTGTCACCATGACAGGGGACATTGCTGCCAGCTCCAGAGGTGGGTCACTGCAGGGAGAAGGGGTCACACTTGGCAGCAGCTGTTGGTCATCCCTGTGCAATGGGCTGGTGCAGGGGCACTGACTGCTACACACTCTCACCAGCAAGGTCTCCAGCTCAGCCACCACTGCCCGGCTGCTCTGTTTGGACAAGGAGCTGTAAAGCTTAGTGGGTGCATGAGGATCTGTAGGTTATCTATAATTTCTCCTCTTCATCCTTTAGACACCAAAGAAATGGCTGTGAGATAAGGATATCTCTGAAATGAATGTAATTTTTAAAGAATCATCCTGTTTTCCAGGCTGGAAGGGAGAGATAAAGGACACAGGCCCTGTTACACCAAGTGTTTCTGGAGGTGGCCTGTGTTAGGGACTTTTTGTACTCATCAAGGTCTGAGAGCCCTGAGCCTCTCTGTACATCACAAGCACAGATCAGGGCTGTGTTACAAACAAAAGGCCAGACTCCCTTTGTACTCCCAACAACTGATCAAGACAGAAGGAACAGCACACAAACACCCTCTCACCTGGCACACCACAAAGTTTGCAACCCGTTGTAGCAACACCTGCAATTAGAGCGAGTGGGAATCAGAAGAGAGCAGATCATTAGCGAGAAAGGAAAAGGAACAGAGCTGAGGAGCTTCAGTCAGAAAAAAAAAGAAAAAAAAGAAAAAAAGAGCAAATAAGATTTTCTTTTCAGGAATATAAAGAAACAGTAATTGCTTTAGAAATCTTATACATTTCTGTGCATTTGCTTTGGATGCAGTCTAGGACTACTGGGCAACTGCACTGAGTCATGTTAACTCGAGAAACCTGAGCTCCTGTTAAACTCTGCAGAAGCAGCACAATCAACCTACAGCATCCTGTCACCTTGCCCACAGAAAGCTTCGATCATCCTAATCAGCTACTAATGGCCAGTGATGGAAGAAAAAGAACATTTATCCGATCTGAGAGATTGGCAGTGGAATCAATTTGCCAGAGCTCCCAGAACCCACAAGAGGGCCGGGACTGGAGCACGCTGTGTCTCTGCCACAGGAACTACAGGAAAGTCCCCAGGCAGGAAAACCTCGTGTACTTGTCCCCTGCCCACGTCTCGTAGGAAAGCCCCCAAGAGCTATTGCCATCTGTGGCAGTGTGATGACAAGTGGTACACTGCCTGAAACGACACAGGGAACCACAGACATTTGGAAGTGATTCAGGTGAACATGGTGCTGCTTTGTAAAATGAATAATACGCCAGCGATGGATTTGAGAGGCTCGCTGCTAGCAAAGCTCTGGCTTCTTCTGGACACTGTGCAAACAGCCCTCGTGATGGAAAGGCAGGTTTCAATCTGCTTAGAGCTCACTTTAACTCCAGGGCTGAGGGTAAAAAGAGAGACAATGTGGAATGCAAAGACCTGGTGACCCAATTCATTAATTACAGACTGCTTTCAGCTATTTGATTCTGCTTTGCTATATGCATCTCACGGGCTCTTTCCTATGTACATCTCTCTTTTCCTCCTTCCTGCCAAGAAAGAGAAGCTATTTAGACTTCCTATCTAGTGTGATGATATCATCTTTATTTATAAATGTTCATCCTTGAAATAAAAGGACGGGGATGATGGTGAGTGTTATGCATTTGAATTCCTGGCCCAGGGTTTGTGCTGCAGCTTTGGGAGTTTAGCTGGCCCTTGCTTCCAAGTCCTTCAGATGGTGAGCCACAGGTGCTGGGAGAGCCATCCCTCGCTGGCTGCATCCACAAAGCCATCCTGCCTCCTCCAGCTTTTGCAATGGAGCGTTTTCCCCCCAGAGTTGTGATTATGAAATGTCACCGTGGAAACAGTCGGAATATAATATGTGCTTGCTTGCTTTCCCCCACCCTCCCTCCCCTCCCACCAACCTCCTCACTTTCTGAAGTTATGTTTGCTGTGCAGGAAAAACCCTTCTTGCTCCTCTCCTTCCCCCTCTCAAACCTGCAAAGGGGAGTGTGTGCACCTCGCAGTCGCCCCCAAAAATATCCCTATTCATTAGCAGCTCCTTGGTGCCTGGTAGCAAGGCAAAACCTACCAAACTCCACTGGCTGTTACTGCAGCTACCAGGACTTTCTGCCTTCCTCTGTCAAATAATAACTTCTGTAAAATGGCATCATAAAGAGGCTTTGAGCCAGTAGGATCCTGGTCTGCTGTTGCTATAACTGTCCCTGCAAGAAAGCCTCTGCAGCAAAGCACAATTCCCCATCACACACCTCAGCTGTCCCCTCTGCTCTGCTGTCCTGTTCCCATTAGTGCTATAATGAGCCTACAACACGGACACACATCTTGGTTTTCTGTCTTGTGTCCCACCACCTAGAGGCAGGTCTTTAGATGATGAGTCCTTTGTGCTCTGCCTATGATAATAAAGCACGATTTCCCCCTAATCATGATTTCTTCCACGATTCTCATCAGCATCACAAAAGGTCAGAGCTGTCCACCTGGGAGTGGAAAGGTCAATTCACTTTGGATCTGACACGTGGTATCTCGTAGCTCCTGGAATATAATCAGCTCACTTCATATTTATTTTGTGTGACTGCAGCACTATAAAAGAGTGGGGGCTGTTCCAGAGAAATCTTCAGTCTCTTGTAAGGAATGTGCAAGCAACCCCAAGGGAAAATATGAACTCAAGAGAGTGGTGCTGAACAGACCTCTCTCTCCGGCAGAGAATGCTGGTTTGGTTCTCAAAAATCACATCGGGGATTTAGATACCCATCGGTATTTGTTAATTTTTATTTAGATGCCCGCTGGTATTTGTTAATTTTAATTAATGGGAACTGCACATAAAAATCCCCCAGGCAGTTCTGGCAATTTCAGGCAACAGGGTTTTGAAATGGACTCACTTGGAGGGACCCTTTCCCATGCACCAGTCATTAGAAATGCTCTGAAGATACTCCCCGCAGTCAGGTGTACGTTTACAACAAGACAGTGGGGGGAAAGCAATAATTTTTCTAATTCAGGAGAAGCTTTGAGCTTCCACTGTGATGTTCATGCACACATTGTTTGCCCAGGAGCTTCACAGCCATGCCTGCACTGGCAGCCAGGTGATACTGTCAGGGGTGGGACGGGGACACAAAAAGTGGCTTTTGGCTTGGGAGAGATGGGAAGCCAGGCAGGAGCTCCCCTCACTGCTGGCTTGGCTAGCCCTGAAGGAAGGCAAGGGACATGCCTTGCTGGCTTGACCAGCTGGAGTTTATGACCTCATTACTCCCTACAGGGCCCTACAGGTAACTGTGAAAGATTCCTGCTGGCAGTGGGAGTCCCAAGAGCTCTCTGAGGCTGATGCTTTTCACTACAACACACAGCTTCTATTTTTCCCCCTATAGCAGCTGATTTGTCAGCACCATGGAGATGGGGATGCACCCTATGATCACAGAGCAGGTGTTTCCTGGTCCTCATGCAAGCCACAGCCTCCCCATGCAGTGGCTTGCAGTCACTGTTGTCCCCAGTACTGTCTCACCAGCAGCCCCATGCACAGAGCAATGCAAGCTGCTCTGATAGCGCTTCACCATAAGATTAGCTCAAGGAAAAAAAAATTAGGTCTTTTGGGTGGTCTATGCCTGTATCTGCAATCTGCACACATTTCTTCAGCTGCTTTGTTCCTTTAATGACGATCCAGGAACAGGCAAAGGAAATCCCTGAGACGAGCTAATGGACACCCCTCCTACCCTGGTCTCCAAATCAGCAATTCAAATTGGCAGCGTCTCTCATCAGAATTGTTAATTCTCCACCGTGCGACAGCCTCCCGTAACTCCCGGGCTCACCAGGTGGAGAAGAATCACACAGACTCTCGATTTAAATACTGCTTCTATTTCTGACGCGCTTTCAATTACCTGCGAAAGTAACCGGATCCCTCCCATCCCCTCGCCCTCCTCTGTGCTGATAACCACCCTCCGCAGCAGAACACCTTTCTCACGGGGAGGTGCAGGAAGGCAGCTCCAGGAGAGGAGCAGCTGGCCCGAGATCCAGCTGTGCTCAAAGCCTCAGCAGCAACCGTGATGGCAAGGAAGCCCTGACATCCAAGGCCACGTGCCAACCTGCTGCCACCACGGGGGCACCCCAGCCTGTGCAGGTGGAGAAAACCACTCGTGTCCTTCCTCTTGGCTCTTGTGAGCCTGGGGCTGCAGCTGCCATGGGAAGAGCCAGAGTGCAAAGGTTCCCTGGCAGTGACCAGTGCTCACCCTCTCACCTGCTGCTGCAGAGTTCCTGAAAAGTTACTCACTAGGGCAAAGACATTTTTCCACAAAACATTTTTCACATGTCCAGTGCCCCTTTTGGAGAGGAATTGAGGACATCTGCTATTTTAACCCTGATTAGATTCAGATTTTTTCTTTAACTATGACAAATCGCTGTCCCCCGTTTCTAGACTGTTCTCATTCAGTATCAAAGCAGTGTAGCTGATGAGGGAACCTGGCCCGTTCATACCTGGGCACCAGTTAATTACGGAATTTAGACAAGACTGTAACCTTAGGCAAGGTGAGTTAGGAGTGGGAGGCTCAGCTATGGCACTGCTGCCATCTCCTGATTTTACACTCATACCTAAGCCTGTCCATCAAAACAGGGCACCCCACTTCCACCCATGGTTTTCCTACTTCAAGAGGTAAGTCAAGATATGGTATTAGCATGTATTCAGTGGCTAGCCTCACTGTTTCAGACTTCACCTTCCAGAAAATACCGTTTTGTACATTATTTTCCCCCCTGTTCATTTCTGATTCCCCCCCTCAGATTATCACGGACAGGAACATGTTTGCAGAGCACACGGAGTCCTGGGTTTGGTACAGACATCTGCATCCAAACAACTTGTCCACAGTGGAAGGAGAGAAAGCACTTCAGTCATTTGCACAAGGCTGTGTACCAGCTTAGTGTGAAAAGGCACAAATCTGCTTGTCTCCAACCTACAGGGCTGTCTTTTGCTCACAAGGGTCCTTTAAAACCACTTCAGGGTACAATAAACAAACAGAAAGTGTAATATCTTATGAGTCTTCATTTGAACTGTGAGTGGGGGTAAAGCGCTGCAAGACCTAAGACACGGCATTTTATGTAGTTGGTAAAAGAACAAAGATGCCTTTGACAGCAAATTGCAACCTTTTACTGAAAAATCCTCTCAGAAAATTGGTGTTTTTCTGCCTGTCTGCATTTCACAGAAAATAATTTTATTCCTAGTGTTTCCTTTCTATAGGTTTGGAAATCTGAAAACCCTCTGGCTGAAAATCTTAAAAAAAGATCCATGGGGAGGGGTTCAGACAAAAATATTTCATTTGCCATTTTTGAGTGAAAAGTCAACAGCTTCTACAGCACGTCTGCCACATGATCTTGCAGGCAGATTTGAGGTTCTCCATGCGATGCACAAACAGAATTGACATTATGGAGCTCAGCACCAGTGTTTTCTCCTTCATGAGTCTTTGCTTTGTACAATCATGTGGATTACAGCTCAAAATGAAGTCTGTGCTGGGGAAAAAAAAAAAAAAAGCTCTTGGTCGCAAAATCCACAGGAACAAGGCTTTTAATCAAACCACAAAGGAAAAGAGTGGTTTAGGCAGAAATGTGCAAGGCTGGAAACACTTAGGGAGTGAGCATTACCTTGTAGGCATTTATAAGAGTGGTAGGAGTGTGATCACACAATTCCCATCTCTCCTCCCGTGACAGAGATCCATCCCAAGGAATTCCCACTCCGTGGTGAGCTGGGTGGTCAGGCTGCTCCCCACCATCCCCTCCACACACGGAGCACAGCAGCCTTCGTGGGGTGCAAGAAGCAGCATCCAAGCAGTCCTGTAACCATGACAACATTCAGGATCAAAAATACACACATTTCAACTCCTTGTAGTAAAAAGGAAATATCAATAAAGGATGGAAGCCACTTTCTGCACATTTCCGTGTTCCTCACAAGAAAGTCTTTGGGAATATCCTGGCTCTTTGGAATATGAAAATAAAGGAGGCAGAGTCCACATCCAGTACTGACTGCTTCAGGGTTGGTTACTCCTCTACTCTTTTTTTTCCTAGTTTAAATAAGGTATCTGAATTTCTTTAGCTCCTTTGCATTTTAATGTTCATCTTAAAGCCTCGGATAGAAAAAGGAAAGTGGAAAAAACAACCTTTCTTTGAACCCCCTGCTTCCTGCTAAAGTGAAACACTCTGTGTGAGGAGCGACAGTCATTTTCCTGAGCACACAATGCCTGTGATTTGAATGTCAGCCCTGCAAGCATGATTCCATGCGGAGATTCACTTTTTACATTCCCCAGCTGCAAAAGAAGTTGTGCAGTTCCATCGGTTTGCCATGCTGATGCTAATAAACCCCTCCAAGTCGCTATGGCAACGAGGCTAATTAGAAATGGGCTAATGTTGGGGTTGATCCTTTCAAATTTCCCTAGTCTAGGCTGCAACAAGACTGTTAAAGGGTTAAAGGACTCAGAACTCCCCACTTTAAGAGAAAATATGAAAGAGAAGTGTCAGCTTCCTTGTGAAATGGGACCCGAATCTCTGTGCATTTACACCAAATGTGCTTGCATGGACTGTGGCTGGTGTGGAGAACCATGCAAGAGTGCCAGAAGGGAGCTCTGCAGCCTGGGAGGAGATTCCAGCTCAGTTACCTGAGCAGAGCCACAGCACAGCCAATAGCTCTGGGATGCCCAGCATCAGCTTCATTTGAAAGGTCTACAAATCACTCTGGAATAAAAACATCCTTTTTCTCCTGCTACCCATTCTCATAACAGTGAAAAGGATCCTCACTGAGCAGCTCCACAGGGAAAAGACTTGTAAGGGGAGGAAAAAAAGCACGGGACTTCACTCAGTGTGTCAGCCTGGGAGGGCTTGGGAGGGGCTTTCAAAGAGCTTTGTTAGGGGGTCTTGTCGAGTGCTCCTGCTCTGTCTTTAACAGCAGGAGCATCACATCATACTCAAGGAGATGGCAGAGTTACCAGGGCCTCTCCTCATCATTGCTGGCTCTGCATTAGGCAGGATCAGGAGAGCAGACAAGGGTGAAATGGGTAGAGAACAGAGAGCTAATCACTCTAAAGATGCCTTTAATGAACTTGTCCTGAATGAGGCTGACACAAAGTGAAAAGATTGGGGAAAAAAATGTTTGAGCAGCCAATATGTTCTGTAGGTGAGCTTTGCCAAGACCAGCACTGTGCCTCCAGCTCTGTGCAGGACCATGGCATGGCCATGGGCAGGACCTGGTGCTCACGTTGCCAAGTCACAAAACATTAAGACTTTTTTGTCAGCATTGCATAAGGATGCTGCAAAAGATAAATTCAGAACTGGTGGTGGCTGGAGCTAAATAAATAGAGACTTTGCACCTATTACTCCTATTCTTGTCAGGCTTTTAGACAAGATTCAAATTGTAGTACTGCCAGTTCTGCACCGCTCTTTTGAAAAACTACCAAATGTGCTGAGGTCTGATTTCCTTTTAAAACATATTTTAAAGAAGGAAAACAGTGAAATTACAGCTCATGTTTCCTATAAAGGTATTGAAACTTTAGGTAAGAAGAAGAAAATGCATAGTTTTTAAGTGTTTCTTTTGAAAGGCAAAGATTGCTGTTTCATAACAGAACCTCTTTCTTCACAAGCAGAGCTATTATTGCTATAAATGCCAGCAGAGTTTCAGAGGAGTGGTAGCAAATGCATCAAAATATACATTTAAGTCCCATTCTACCTCCCAACAGGGTCCATGCCAGGTTTGCACCTGATGGGAGAGGCAGCAAGTTGTTTTGGTCCGTGCTACAGGGACGTGCATACCTACACTCCTCACACAGAGGTGCTGTGTCTGAAGTGGTTCTTCTACATCGTGTTCAATAAATTCATCTTTTCTGACCAAAGAGAGAAACTATCATGAGAGACTTCCAGCATGCTAAAACTGGAGTGAAGAGAGATGGCTATTCCACAGTTTACGCAGAAACTAACAAGCTCATTTCCAGATTAAAATTGCAAGTAAAATTTGCAGTGCAGCCACTGAACTGGGCCCAGGCAGGAGAGGACAGTTGATCACAGCCAGTCAAGCAAACACATCTGAAGGTGCCACCAGCCCTCAGCCAGACTTAATCTGCTGCAACGTGGAATGAAATGGATTCACTCACACCCCTGCTGAAGAAGGGCTAGAACTGACTAGACAGTAATTTTTTACAGCTGAGCTGAAGGCACTGCAGCTTCTGGAAGTGCTGTGACCTCAGTGCTTGGCAGCACAAGCATCTGTTAAGAGAGCTGGAACTTTACTTTTACTTTGCTTATGCTGTTCCATAGCACCTCAGTCAGGTCACTTTTCTTCCTTCCTTTCCCACTCTTTTCATCATTTTACAATGAGATAGGAGCGGTAGTTATCTCCTGCAAAGTGCTCTGCAAACCCTAGCAACTTGGGGCCTCTAGGTGCTACTGTAATACAAATAATAAATAAAAGATCTGAGTTTCTTGGTGACACAGAAGCTCGAAAGAGCGAGTTGAACCTAATTTCCCCCATGACAGAAATGTATTGCTTGAAGTGTGGCTCTGTCCTCTTTCTCCAGCAGTTTTCCAGCGCACTCCCAGGCAGAGGGAGAAGCCAGGCAGGCAAGACCTCTCCCACCCATGAGTGACCAGCAAGACGTGTGCTGCTGCTGCAGCCGGCAAACATCAAGAGAAATGATCAAAAATCCAATGTTCCAAGCTGTGCCTGCTACTGAATATCCTTTAGGGCTCATTGTTCCAGCCAGCCCTGCTGTGACTGGATCTTTGGCATGTTAGACTCTCGTTGAGGTGCAACAGAATCTGTAGGAATTGTGAAGCCTTCAAGCTGCAGCTCAGGTCTGACAGGAACCTTTGGCTTCTTCAGTCTTCCTACACACTTGCTGAAGCTGTGCAGGTCATTGTGGAGTGGGGTTTGTGCTGGACCTTTGAACTGCTGGTTCTTGCCTTGGTGAACCCCAGAGAGAGGCTGCTGAGTGTGGGTGAACACTGAACACGGGAGCAGAGCAGCAAACCTGAGATTTGGCTCCTGAATAGGAAATTCCTGAGCTCAAGCACTGCCTTAACTTGTGGTTCCTCCTCCATCTCCCCCATTTATGTCCAGGCAGGAGGAGAGGCTTCCGTAGCACCTTAGGCAGACCGCTGAGGTGGCTAAATCAGGGAATCAATCCCTTTCCACTGCCCAGAAAAAGCAAAGAGCAAATCAAAGCTGTGGTCCAGACTGCCAAAGCTGAAGTGTGATGCACAGTCTCAGGAAATGTAAATATGTCTTTCCCTGCATAAGAGAAAATTAGGGGCAGACCCAATCCCTTGAGTATTTCTAAAGGCATCACAGGCAGGGCTGTGGCTGCAGACAGCAGCCCTGGCTCCGTTCTGCATCCAAGAGGAACAGGAGGGTAACAAAAAATTCTCCTGCTTCTGTCCCTGCAGCATTCAAGGGTGGTGAGGAATGCAGAGCAGCTTGGATATGGAGCAGCCTCAAGCCCACTCCTGCCCTGCTGGGACAAACACAGGGCACAGAAGGGGGAACCTGCTATCACTAAATGCTGTTTTGAGTCAGGGGGCACTTCCCCAGTAAAATAACCTCTAGATATCCACTTTGTGCAGAATGAAACATGAAGAAAGATGAATTTAAAATGTAAAGAATTATTTTACTTATAACAGTCTTAGCCGATTTTCAGGCTTAGGGGAAACTCCACCTCTGTAGTTACTTATGACTCAAGGGTAAAGAAAAATTTGTCATAATCACATTTTAAAATGTGATTTAAAATAGCCCTTCATTTTCTGCTCCTCTCAACAGGCTACTTTGTTTCCTTCCTGGCAGGTATGGTTTACAAGTGAAATGCAAAGCAGAATTGCTTAAAAAAAAAAAAAATGAAAATAATTGCCAACCCTAAGCCACAGCACTCTGCCCACTCAGGAGCAGTGTGCCCCTGACAGGCTGTGCTCTGCCAGGGCCTCCTTCAGCTGATGTGCCGCCTGATGAGTGTGAGAGGTTAATGTCCCCTGCCCGGAGACACAGTGAGCATCGGGAACCTCATTTAGAAATGGCAGTGTCTGCTTGCTCCTGCATTGTGTCTCCTCACCTTTGATGGGCTCAGAAGAGGCTCAGGTGTCATGGGACAAAGGGCTGGTGGTGGTGACAAGCAGCAGAACCTAAAGAACTGGAGGGTCTGACCTATTATTTCTAAAGGAAACCATAAGGAAACATCCCCAAGCCATGACTCCATGTCGAGTTGCCTCCAGGACGTGGCTTTTCTACTTCTGGGTGAGATGGGAGCTCCTAGGGGCAGTTTTACTGCCTGAAGCGCCTTCCCCAGCACCTCAGAGCTTTGGATGCTGTGCCCTGCAGAGCAAACCACATCCCAGGCACCAGCAAGGAACACATTTTCACCCAGCAACTCCTGCACTACAACCCAATTCCTGGCACTAGAACTGATCTTTGGAAAGGCACCCAGTATTTACCAAGAGGTTCCTGGTGATGCAAACTGGTTCACTGTATGTCTGTGCTTACACCAGGCGTGTGGATATCAGTATTCAGCCACATGAGCTTCAGGAGCCAACTCTGGCAGTGAAGACAAGAATTAAATGACAGGCTCTTCCACCTCAGCCCAACTGCAAGGGACATGGGAATACTGGCACACAGAAGCTTGTTTTCAGAAAGCCAGAGCACAAATGACTGAAAAAGACTTTGACACACTGCTTTCCTAATGCTTTTGGTCGGGCATGTTTTAAAAACTTGGCTCAGGGCTCCAGGCTCTCTTTCTCTCTCTGTCTGCCACTGGAATCAACAATTATAATCTCTCATGAGTCTGTTGCTATTAAAGATTAAAAAGGTTGATTTTGAAATCTATGGATTTCTTAAGGGAACTGAGAGCAGAGACTGTGCTGGAGTTCCAGGTTGTTGCTGCCTGGGCTCTGTGCTGGATTTAGTGGTTGTTTTGCTGTCCAGTGCACAGTGAGACACAGGAACAGAGACATCTCACAGCCTGGCCATCCCTGCTGAGCTGCACTTGGTCCTGCCCTTTCCTGCAGGTGTTCTTGACACAAAGCCAACCTCACCAGGTGTTTTTGTAGGAGGCAGATTCCTCTGCCAGGGTTCCTTGTCTGCCATCAGGCATTGCATTAATTGGGGCACTGGGTCAAAACTCACAAACTTGGCCCATGTGGAACAAAAACTTCTTGGCCTGTCATCTGATTCCCTCCCTCTTACTGCTGTGTTTGCCTTTGGGAAATGCACTGTGAAGCTCAGAAGTGTATTAAGACAAGCTATAACTACTGGATATAGTGTTGGCTTTGACTAATAAATTCATTAATTGTGTATTTTTAGGGTGTGTGATGACATAATTTAGCCTGGGATCATAATCTTTTATAATCTCCTGTTAAACAAACAAAGACAGCCAACAAAGACTTTTTCTTCCCTGAAATTCCCTCTTTGCCTAAGAATATGTCCCATCATCCAGAATTTATTTTGCACTCCTTGCAGCATAATGGGTCCATTTGGTATAATGCTGCATTAGCTAGCAATCATTTCTGCCAACTTGTTACCCATTAGATTCCAAGAAAATCTTGCAGCTGGTACAAATATCACCCTGAAACATCAATTCCCATCTCAGCATCTTGGTTTTTTCCCCCTCCTCATGCTATGGATGAGCAATGCTGGAAGTGGATGATCCAGAGGTTTCTGGGAGGAAGGTTCCTGACATGTTCCTGAAGTGCATCTCTTGCCCTGGGAAGCTTTGTTCCTTCAGAGGAGAGGGGGTGTGGTGTCATCTAAAATCTTCTGGGTTGAGAGTTGCTACTACAGTTGCACCTGCTTTGGCCCAGAGAATACTTCCAGGACTTGAAGTTAAAATCATCTTTTTTCTAATTTATTTTTGCTTCCACTCACAATATCATACAAACTCTTTTCATCCCTTCTCATGCAGCCCCATCTGCAGCAATAATGAACACAAGAAATGTTTCAGGACTATCAGCACTTCTGCTGAGTCGAAGCCCATTTATGGCCCCAGTGTAAATCCACAGGACTAAAACAAGTGGAGTACTCTTAACCCACATGCCTTACAAGCAAAAGACCCTCAAAAATGAGAAAATTCAGATTTTGCAAATGGAAAATATGGAGTCATGGAAGGTGGGCTTCTATGACTATGCCAATTTTAAGAGCATAATGCTAAAGAGATTAAAAAAGCCCCACAACTCTTCCAGGAGACTTATGAATACTTGGAAATGCAGTTTACAATGCCATTTAATATATTTTTTCTCATAAGCTCTGAAGGAATAACCTAAAAATACCCAAAGCCTTTTTATGTATTTTTTCTATAAGTTACCTACTGTTCCATGAAAAAATTGTTTGTGACTTAAGAATGGAGCCACTGTCACAGGAAAGGACTGCATTAGGCATCATCTTCAAACTGAGGTCTGAAAGAGCTAGCTGAAACAGAAAGGACAAAGAAAGGAAAAGCTTTCAAACCAGATGTTTGCTTTGAAATCTCATGTTGATCTTCAAATTATCCCACTTTCATTCAGGAAATTGTAGAGGATTAGAGTGCACTTTGCTGAAGCTGGAAATTTTGCAAGAGCTTGCGTGGTACTGACAAGTCTTTTGAGGAGTAAAGCAGCCTCATCTTTTGTGTTTTAGCACTGAGGAGGAGTCTGGGCACTCTGCACCACTTCTGGTGCACTCAGCAGCAGGCAGCAGCGTGTGCTGCCCACGGCGTTCACACCACCCAGCCTGGCACTGGGCACTGGAGCTCCTGGTCTCTGTCTGGCAGCCAGGTCTGCTTTGTAGAGTGCACATCAGGGCACCAACCAGCCAAACAACTGCATTGATCGAGTCTAAGTGGTTTCACGGGGATTCCCCAAGGAGAAAGCAGCTTTTTCTATGGCCCAGGTGATATAAGTCAATGACACCCCAAAGACACTGTAAGTTTACTACTTGTTTGCCAGAAGAAAAGTAATTTTATTATTTTTTTAAACCATCAACTAAATGTTCTTTGTTTTTAAGACCACAATTTTGTATGGCTTGCTACTGGAAAGTAGGAAGGCTTGAATTTCTAGATTAGAGACAGTAACACTGCACGTACCAGTGCTTTGCAATAATGCTTCATGAGGATTCCCTTGGACTTCATAAGGCAGTTATTGTTGATTAAATAGTAATTGATTTAAAAAGCATATTAAATGAGGACTTATGAGCAAATAAAAAACAATTTAATTTATGAAAAATTGTTACACAGTTGCTATGTCTCAACTATTTTTGAACAATCAAAACATTAACATTTCAGATGTTAATACCTGAATACAACAACTCCAGAACTGTTAATTCAGATTGCTGTCATTTAAACCATGGAAAAGTTGTTATTACAAGCATGAATCCTTTGCACTGTGTTGCAGGATTTTGCTGGTTTGTTGTTTACTACTGGTGAGGGAAGAGGTTGCTGTAGAGGTTGATTAGGAACTGCACATCCTTTCTCCCATGTTATGACTCACAAAAATTTTCAAAGCCCACTGTAGTGGGAAGGCTGCTGACTGCAGATGCTCTTGTCAGGTCCTGGATAGAAATCATTAGCAATCCCACCCTCCTGTTGCTACTCAGGCTCTCGAGTCCCTTCAACTCCCTTTGGACTCCTCTGCAGCCAGAGGGGGAGAGAGCTGAATGAGCAGAGAGAGACACAAACCTCTTCCACAACAATATTTGGCTAAAAGGGAGTTAATAGGGTAAACAGGGCTGGTTCTGCTGAAAAGCAGCAGCAAAAAGCCAACTGTACCCTGTTGGGTAGAGCCAAGGTCAGAACTGACATAGTGAGGCTGAGATCTGTCACAGAGGGGAAACCAAAGAGTAGAAATTTCCCTGACATGGGAGTAAATGGGGGACAAAAATAGACAAATCAAGGACATTGCATGGAAAGCATGAGATTTAAGTAAAGATAACACAAAGTGTGAATCGAAATAGTCTCATGATGAGTAAGAAAAGCTGAATGTGGAGACAAGGCCTTGAAGTTGACTTAAGATGCAGGTAAATGTCTCTGAGAGCAGTAGATGAGAATCTCTTATGCCAGAAGAGTAATACAGCTGTTTTGTAAAGCCACAGGCCTTGGAGCATGGGCATCCAAGAAGCATATCAAGGGAATTTGCTTCTATATCTTGCCTATTCAGAAACAAAGGATGAAAACATGTTTTGCCACCAACAGGCCTGTTACTGTCATCTCAGTAGCATTCCAGGCTCCAAAACAAACTCCAGAGGAAGTTGTTCTTATAGTCACAGGCTTAATTAGAAAATGGGTTGATATGTAGCATGGATTTACAAGGATATATCTCACCAACCTAACGTGACTCATTTCACCATTTCCCCAAAACCAATTTCAGACCTGGAGAGAAGAATAAGGCTGACGCACAACTTCTTTGGACTTTGAGAAGTTAAAATGAAGTCAGATACCCACAGGGTTTAAGATTTGTCTTTTAATGCTTCCAGAATGCAAAGCTGCCTGCTGTACAGCAAAAACCTGTCAAATACTGATTTTCACTGCACATGTATCTATTTCTATAATAGATAACCCTGAAAATAGGGGGAGGAGAGAAGGTGCTCTGCTACTGGGCAATAGGTTCTGGATCCATCCATTTGGAATGTATTCATTTATCAGACTTTCTTCTTGAACAGGTCAATGCTTTCTTTATCAGGGATTTATTTGAACAGGCCTTTGATACATTTCTCAGACTTTGTCAACCAGTAAACCAAAAACCTTTACTTTTACTGGATTAGCCACTTCCACTGTCCTGATTTTCGGGGAGTGCTTTTGGGTTTACTGCTTTTCCTGCTGTTTTCCTTCATTTGGTTTGATATGGTGGTATATATGACAGCTAGGCCAGACCTTCTGTCCACCCCTCAGGAGTTCTTTGCCAGCCTGGCTGAGAACAGTCCCTCTCCCTGGGGTCATCTGGACGGGCAACCAGGTGGGCACATCCCCACCAAGATCTCTGATCTTCCAGCAGTGGCTGGTTCTGATTTGCCTCACGTTTATAAAAGGCCTTTCCCCCACACAAAACTGCATTTTAACAACCTTCTGGCAGTAAAATTTTAGGAGAAATGGGTGGGAATGGCAACAACCATCTGATTCTAGCAGCAGGTCAGCATGTGCACAGGGATTCAGAGGCTCTGCCCCACTACACCTCCTTTGTGCTCAGAGAAGGATTTTGGACCAAACAGTTACATGAACAAATGCAGCAAATGCTCATATCAGGGCCTGACACTTAGCAGGGCAGTGTTTACATGCAATACATGGCAAAAGGGCATCATCTTTTCTAGCCAACATCTATTAATGACAACTTCTGCACTGGTTATTGCATCGCACGTGTTGGGATGGGTGCACTGAGCTCCACACAAGGAATCTCATCTCAAAGTTGGCTTGTCTTTGGTTTAGTGACAGTTAGTGCTGGGTGCTGCTGGAAATTGTTTCTCAGGTGCTCATGAAATTGGTGCCATCCACAGTGACCACAACAACGGCAAACCCAAGATAAAGTCAAATTTGGTCTCTAATCCAAGTGGACTTTCATCCTTTGTGGTTACTGCATTTCTCTGATCTCATAGTAAAACCCTACTTTGCCTTGTAAGCTGAGAAGTGAAATTTTACCATATCTGAGCTTTACCATATCCCAGAGCTTCTAGAGGAAGATTAAATACTAAATACCATCCGTCTGAACTTAGCCTACAGCTATTTGCATGATCACATAGCAGCCATGGTGTAAATTCCTGGAGAGGAGCTACATTGTGCAGCTCTAGATTTGGGCTATCACAGGGGCTCTGATCTGAAATCCCAGCTTATCCTCTAATCTATTACTGCACTGTTCATGAGGATACATTCACACTATCTGTCATCTAAAACAGGCTAAGACTTCCTACAAAATAATGTGTGCATTAGAGAAACATGATTACTTAAAGCACAACTAATGGTCACCAGTTCTTCACACAGCAGCCATTTAATGATGCTGAGTAGCTTTATGTGAGGCTGATGGACACAAGTTGCCACTTTACTTTCAAATACATAATGGATTGTCTCATTGAAGGGCCATATAACTGAACATCTCATTTTTAAAATGGGCTATAGAAGCCCATCCAATGTTCTCAACAAAAGGGTAGAAAATTAGAGGACTCAAGAAGAGAAATGGAGTGGGAAAAGGTTGGGAAAACACAACATCAGCTAAGAATTTGCTATTGGCTTGTCTGTTCCCGAGTGGCACAGTGTGGACACGGGAGCGTAGAGCCCTGGCAGAGACGTGTGCTTTTCTGTTTTCCTTTTCTTTTTTAACCGCAAGAAAACAGACTTGCCAGGAAGCAAAGAGCCCTGTGAGAGGCTCTCCAGCCTAAGCTCAAACCAAACCAAAGGACAACCAGCCAGGAAGGCAAGAAATCCACAGGCTTCCAAGCAGGAAAGGGAAGCACACGGGATCAGCTCTGGGAAATGCAATCCCCAGCACGGTTCTGTCATTGGCTCACAGGATCCCTGCTCCAGCTTCTTCCTCTCCATTACCAGTTCTAGAACTTGAGGTGTCTGCCACCATTCTCTTCAGGGATGGGAAACTGGGGATTTTCGGAAGTGAACGTTAAGGGTTTGTTGAAATGGAGCTACACAAAACCCGAGTGTGACCTATGCAGACAACTCCCTCCTCATCTTTGGGACAAAGTAAAAAAAGCAGGAAGGGAGATGGGAGTCACAGGAAAGGAAATGTCAAAGAAATCACTACCTGAAAAAAAATCCTTTTTTTTCCCTAGGTTTGAGTTTAGAAAGAAAACATCACCTCAAAGTTATTATGACTTGGGGATTATTTTCATAATTTACAGAAGAAATGAGATGGGAAGGGAAAGGTAATTAAATACCTATTCTTTTTCAACAGTTGCTTTACAAAGCATTTCAGCTAGAGTCACTCACAGTGGGCTCTTATAGATTAAAAAACCCAATGTGAAAGGTGAAACAAATTGCAGCAATAATGCAGGCCCAGAAGGAATTTCAGAAAGAAAAAAAAAGAAGTGACACTTGAGAGCTTATGAAAGCAAAAGCTCACCCTAAATCCATGCAAGAGCCTGAACTGAAATTGCAGACATTATCCCATTTTGATTAAATTTTGTTGAGTTCAGATCCTATTTGTCACTAGTCAAATGAATCATGTTTGATGGAGGCCCACTAGGCTCAGAGAGGAGTCTTACAACCAGCAGCAAACACTGCCAGCTCCTCGGGCATTTTAAGAAATCTTTGTGTAAAACCTTGGTCTCTCTAGCCTGTAAGGAAAATTGAAATTGCTGAGGTCAAGATGCCAGCCTGAGATGGATGGTGTAACTGATAATCCAGCTAATTCATTAAAGAAAAAGAATACATTGAAAAGTAATCATTGCAGTTACTTTCTAGATTCTTTGCTACTTGGAAAAAATTAGAACCAATTAGCTACCTAGACATTTTCTGGCTAACCTCACTGATCTCCTGGGGCCAGCTCCAGCACAGTGAGAAGGGCTGTGTATCTTCTCTGAGGATAAAATCATATTTTGCTCAGTTCCTTTGCATCAGAGCCACAGAGCAACGCCACATGTTTGATGTTTTGTTCTCAGTTTATGGAGCTACATCCCTGCCTGTGGATCTGATCTGATACCTCATTCAGGGCCTAGAAATGGTCCCCAGCTCTTTGCACCAGCTTTTCACATGACTAAAATTGGCGAAAAGCTGTATAATCAGTCAATCACCAGTCATTCAGAGTTCAGAAAATCCTTTATGGTTGGATTTAGGAGGGAGCAAGCAGGGCTGTAACTCTGGAGGTTGCTCTTTCACTCCAGATCAGCCAAACCCCAGAGCAGAACAGCAAATATGAAACGATGAAGCACCACAGACAGAGCAGCAGGATTTGATGCAGCTCATTGTGGCCAGTGGAGAAAACAATGATAATTACAGCAGTGCCAACTCCTGTGCTTAAAGATGCACAAGGAAATAAAATGGATTCTTCTTCAATTTCCCACACTACTGCCCTTGCCTCTGAAAGAGCTGGCTCGCAGTCAGCAAATGAAGTGCTCTCCTTCAGCTGCTTGTCACCTCTTAGGTGGCAGAAGGCAGCACTTTGGCTGAAAACGGGTCTGTGCTGATGACTCAGCTGAAAAGTTCAGTGAAGACAGAGAACTTTTAGACCGAATGTTCTCGGTCACTCAGTGCGAACAAGAAGTGTTGGAAACCAATGTTTCCAGTCACTGAGAATGGCTGGAGGTCAAGGTGTGTTTCTGGGAATCTCATTTAGATATGCTGCTATCGGGAGATTTTTAGACATTTTTTCTGATTTCATTTATTTTTCTTCTGGATACAGGACAGAAGAAAGAGAAGTACAGATATCAGCCTAAAGCAAAGCATGTTTGGATATACTGAAATAGACCCAAGTAATCTTTCAGTTACATTTCTGCAAACGTCCAGTCTCTGGCTAAGGTGAGACCTTGCATTCACCCACTGCTACAAAGCAGCAGAACACAAATCTTGTGGATTTAGATTCCAGCACACCTCTGTGCTGTCAGCTACAAAACAAATGCAGACACAACTACAATTAGAGCTAACTTTGCTAACTGAGATTTTAGCCCAAACTCCATTTAAATTACCCTTGGTTTTGCCAATAATCTGTATTCCCTACCCCTAGTCATTATTCATTCTCTGAATCTGATTTTATTTTCCTGTCTTTCCCCTGGCAAATGCTGCAGATACTCCCAGCTTGCAACAGAGCCATGCCTGAGAGATTTTGGTTGCTTTGTTTGTACTTCCATCTATACATCCTTGTGTTTCTGCAACACAAATTGCCTCTCAGAGTCATGCAGAAATGTACCTATTCGAGCCTGCCCTGCCCCAGCACAGCCAGCACCACGCAGCTCCTGTGAATCAGCAGAGATCAGTGCAGACCTTGCTATGGCAACACTTCAGGGGGCTATGAGGGAACTTCTGTGAGTCCACGCTGGCTCTCATATTGTCATTCAGGTCCCCTGGTGAACCTTTCAGTGACATTAAATGGCAATTATACATTAAAGAGCCGCATCCACCATGTTCTTTGAGAGTTTTGAGAGGATCAGAGGCAGCTGATTGCTTAAGGAACACGTACTGCCTGGTACTTTCTGATTTTCTCATCCATGTCTTTAAATACAACTGATATTTTTGTTTTCACCTAAATTTAAACATTCTCTGATCCATGAGCAGGAGACTCGCTTAAAAGCAGCAACAGACAGAACATTTTTTCAGGGATATGCCATAGAAGCTAAAATATCTTTTCCAAATAGTTGTCTAATGCACAGAGATGCCAGATAGACCAGCAAGGAAGATGCAATTAATGCTTAAAACCAGTGAAAAGCAGTAGCTGCTGCTTAGAGATCACAGTTCTGGTGGCCATATGACTTCTGAAAACAGTTCAGATCTTGACTATTACTGATAAATATCTGCATAGATGGAGCAGGGGCTCTTACTCTGATAGCAGTGTACTTGGGTGCTGTCTGAGAAAATGAGAATAAAGGGCATCTGGTTTGAAGTGGAGAAGGCTGATGCCAGAAATTTTGCTCTAGTCCTCTTGAGCTTTACAGTTCATTTCTCCACTGGCTCAAGCAAGTCCAGAGCTGATATTTCTCAGAGCATGCTGCAGGGCTTACAGTAATTTCAAAACTCTGTGTGTACGCTATATTCTTGGGTTAGGAATGCCTTCATGAGGAGCTTTTAAATCTCGGTACACACTACGTGCTAAGGCTATAGAGTTGAAATAGCTGCACATTTTCATTTCACAAAATACCTGCAAGCTTATTGTTTGGGTGTAGATATAAAGCACTGATTGGCAGTGTGAAGCAGAAGGACGTCCCTTTGGTGGCCCTTTTACTCCCCTCCCCTGGCCTGAAATCAGCTTGGTTGCTGTTCTGGAGTGGGCGTACGAGAAATGCCATGCAAAGAAGCGGAGCCAAGTGTTTGGTTTGGAAGCTCAGGCAGAACGTGTCACATCTGAGCTGTGTTGCTCTAATTACCAGCTTTGTTCCCTCAATTTATGTGCCTTTTGCAGCAAACAAATGATATGTCACTAATCATGCAGGCAGTGACAAGAGAGACCTGGTACAGCTGTGCTCAGTGGTGTGGTAGATGCTGAATTCTCTCCTGAGGTTTGGTTGTTACTTCTCCTGTTTTAGTGAGGACAGGAGCAGCTCTGATATTCCTCAGTGCGGACCTTTCTTTGATTATGATGTCTCAGGCAAGCGGCAGATGTGCCCTGCATTAGGGCTAATTAAAATCAATTAAATCATTCCGGTGTAAGCTGCAAAAGAATAGACTGGAGAAGGGAGCTGAGGGTCTCCTGAAGAGCAAAGGATCTGAGGCAGAGGAGAAACGCGTGGAGTCGTTTTGCTACGTGTTGGATACGAGTGCTTGGGAGAGTATCACAGTGGTATCTGGGCACATTCCCCACTGCTCTTCCTTCCCACACTCCCTCACACACCATTCCTCAATACCATCTGCTGGGTCCCCCACAGCTTGCCTCGCCACCAGCTGCTTAGCAGAAGGTAGGACAGCCCAAGAAATGAGGACACTGGGTCTCAGCCTGACCTTAATAAATGACTGCTCTGACTAAACCCCCCAATTTCCCTCCGTAAAATGGAGTTGACGACACATTCACCCCGTACTGCACCCCGAGCTCCACAGCAATTCCTCTCACAGACATCTCTCAGGAGGTTTTTGAGTCCTTCACTCTAGTGCACAGTTGGAGTGGGAGAAGGCAAAGTCTCTCTGAGGAGGCAAAAAACCACAGAGATGGGAGAAAAGCTAGGATTTGAGTTCTGCTTACGTGGCACAATAAAGTATCAGGGAGAAGAACCCCTGCTAGGTGCTAAAACACTTGCTCCTGGTCTGTCAGAGGCTTCTCTGTATGGGCTCATTGCCTCTGCTTAAAAATAGACTGAGAGCCTCGGCAGTGCCACCACTAACACTGCGATGTCACTCCTGGGTGTTCAGAGCCAGCTTGGGCTTCCCCTGCAACTGCTCTGAGCTGTGTGGATAGAATTTCTTCCTGGTTTTGCTGACAGAAAATACCTCACCTGGATTGTGTGGCCTACCCTGGTTTTGTTGCCACCCTTCCTGGCAAGAAACTCCACCGTTACCATTCACATCAGTGTTCCTGTGTGAAGAAACTAGGATGAACTTTCAGCCAGGTCTCTTTGCCCCGACACTGAGAGCACCCTGGGAGCTTCCAGGCTCACTAGAGGATCTCCATCTTTGCTGGCATTTGGGGATAATCTGAAACACAAGCTCCTGTACCACCTCTTCAAATGCTCAGCAATCTGTAGAAGCAAGAGTTCCTATTAGCACTTCTTTACAAGAACTTGCACTGTGATTCTTGGGCTGCAGAGACGAATTTGACTGTACCACGCACATTTCTGGTAGAAAGAACAGCCTTGCCAGAGAAGGCACTTTTTTTTTAAACAGGGAGAAGTCCTGTAACTCACAGCTGCACTTCTCGGTGCTCTGCAACATATGGCTCAGGGCAAACGAGGAAAAGCTGGACAATTTTCTTTTCAGCCACTTTCTACGTGGTCAGTATCCCATTCTCCAGAGATCAGGTCATGAAACATTCATCACCAAAGCCAGAGTCTTCACTGCAGCACTAAGCAAATGATGTGTCCTTGTCCACCCCGAGTTTTAATGGACTGGCTATCTGAGTGCTTGAGATAAAAATCCCCTGGCCTAATTGAAGAGGTGAGTGCAGCTGACACAAACACTGCCCAAGCCTTTGGCATTGCCTTATTGTTCCCTGTGCAATAACAAAAATAAAACCATAAATTGGCTTCATTCATGAAGTTTTTAGCTCCTCACAGCTGCCAGCAAATTGTTAAAAAAGCACTAATGTTAACTGCAGAGTGCAGATGGTGGGACAGACCTGGCAGACTTTAGTAACCATGAGTAAGGACACGCTGGGGCAGGATTGTAATTAATTTCCTCTTTTTTCCTACCCTTACAAACCTCCATTTTCAAGGCAGAAAATCCTCCCTGAGACTTTGCATGCCGCAGAGGCAGGGCAACTGCCAGTGAAGGGGTGGGAATTGCCCTGCTTCAGGTGCTAGGCACCTGCTTATCCCAGATTAATCTGTGGGCCACTGAAACAGATAAATAGCTCTGGGAGTTATGCAGGACCCCAAAGAATCACTCACTCCAAGAGTGCCTTCTCCTTGCACTGATCAATATTTGGCAAGTGTACTTGCAGCATCCTAGGTAGGTACATAGTTCTGCTGCCCCTTGTCTGATTTACCAGGCTTGGCATCAATCCTCCTGCCTTTGAGCACAAAGAGACAGTTTTATGTTCTCCATCACAAAAAACCGCAAACAAACACCTCCAGAAGGTAATTAACCCTATGAATATAAGAACCACCTTCTGAAAGCAAGGTTTATCACTGTTGCCTATAAAGCTCAAGGGTACAACTCCCATCTCTGATGTTTTGGTTTAGTGTTTAAATCAGATAGCAGCAAATTCAAGTCCTTGGAATCATGCTCGTACTTAGGGCAAATCTGAAGTGATGCTAAGTGCTGCTCTTCCACAAATCTGCTGAATGGACACATGTGTATGGACCATCCAGGTGCAAAGTGTGCAGTCCCCAATAGCCTGCACTTTTTCTTTCAAATATTTTTTTCATGAGCTTCTATCCTCCCTGTGAGGTTTGGAGTAAAATCCTCTTTGCCTGTGTAGTCAGGCAGGCAGGTTTCTGCAGAGGGGATGCATGGCTGCATTGCAGAACCAAATCTGTTCACTTCAGCGAGGCTGAGCACTCTGCAGCTGCACCACCAGGGTGGACTAGCAGCTGCTCTTTTCCTACTGTCCCCCTCCAGGCTGAATTTTCATGCCAGGACCCTAGTAGGATTTCTTCCCCATCTCAGCCTTGGATGGGAGCAGAGTATTTTCTTGTAGGGGGCTGGAGAAGCCTTCACTTCACCTCTGGTGGCCCCTCTATCAACATGTACTCCAAAATTATTGAGGAATAAACCCTGCAGAAAGAATCCAACCCCCACACTGCTGCTGGCTGTATGATCTGAGATTGCAGCCTGAATCTGGCTGAGGGACTGTGGATTTCCCCAGCCCTGTTCCAATCCAACCCCCTAGGCTCACCTCCAGCCCAGCCTTTCCTCACAGTCTGGAAATTAGCAGAGCAATTAGATAAAATGAAGCACCTAGGAGCTGTCCCAGCACAGGTTTTTTTTCATGGCATCATATGTAATGGAGGCAGCCTTTCCTAGATTTCACTGTGACAAAACAGGATATTTCTATTAGGTTCTTGTTTTTTCACTCACAGCCACCAATAATCCAGTTTGGTCAGGGGTACATGGTTGTCACATGTGCATAACCATAATGCACAATGCACAGACACAAATAGCACCTACCCTGAATAAGAAATTTAATATTATGCTGTGAGACTTCACCTAAATACTACAATGATCCAAAGGACTTTTCCTTTTTCCTAAGCTATTCTTGTTTACAGAAGAAAATATACTTCATAATTTTACTGGTGATTTTGAGGGTAACAGATACATTTGTCAGTACAATAGTAGGAGACTTTATGCCCTGCTTGACAATTCTACAGAAAAAATAATCCCCTTTGCTTTCTGCTGTAAACTGCTGCCATCACACATTTAAATGAGAAAAATCCAATAAAGCAATAATGGGGTAATGGTTGGTTGGTCTTGATGGGAAACAAACTCCTCTGTCACTTCTGTGCGTGCTCTGTTCCTTCCTGGGCTAAGGAGACCCACACTGAGTGTGACCTGGTGCATTAGTGTCACTCAGTGTGTTCTGTGTGTAGCATTAGGGCAAGGAAAACACTGTGAAAGCTGTCCTGCTTACTCACCACTGCTGATCCCTCAACAGTCTAACTTCTCATTCCAGCATTCAGGTGTAGTGTCACACAGTAAAACCCCCCACGTGGCTTTTCTGACAGATTTGTTGAGAAAGAAAAAATTCCCCTTCTCGTTCATTAGAGGGCGGCACCAAAGCGTGAAACTTCCATGGTGGAAATGCACAATCCCATCTGTGCAATGACTCAGTTTCACTCACATCATGTAGGTGTCCACTGCTGTCACTGCCAGTTTGCAGAGAGCAGGTTATTCCATGACAGTGCTTTAGGGGGATTAGCAGCTCCTGCCAATACTTCCACCATAAGGAACCAGAACAATGCCCCAAATCTCACATCTAACCCTCGCATAACGTCATGTAAAGACCACTCTTCTTTTTGTCAGCCAGCACTTTCATTCCCACAACAGGGACTGTGCTGTGTAGGCTCTCCTTGCTGAAGGAGAGAAAAAACATTCAAGGAAAGTCATGTCTTGACTGTGACTCTGCACGGCCAGGTGTGGGCACACATCCACTCATCTGTCTCTGCTCCAAAATCTTCAGCCCCTGGACTTTGGGAGCACATCCCAGAGGGGCTGGCTGCTGGCACCTGAGGACTCGAGGCCATCACACCTCGTGTCCCTTGATCTTCTGCTTCACCTCCCCTGCGTGGCCTCTGCTCCCCCAGCAGGGAACTGCAGATGCAGCGCTCACTCTCTCCTCCTAGGCAGCAAAATCTGGGCCAGATTTTCAATGGAATTCCTGGCCAGACGTTCCAGTGCTTAGCACCCATGAGTGGGCCTGAATTTTGAAAATACTCAATGCCTGGCAGTTCCCTGCATGCTGTCTCCAAAAACCTGCACACCCCTTCGTGCGCTTCACCACACGGTGCCCTCCACGTGCCTGAATTTTGGATGGGATCTGCAGCTCAGAGTGGCACTAACACTGTTTTTTTAGTCAAGAAAAACAAATACTGGAAGGGAGTGATGGTACAGAATGAAAAATCTCAATCCAGCATTCTCTCTTCAGGGTGCAACTATGTGGAAACCTGCACGTGAACCTACGCACGCTTCACACAGTGTCTCATCCTAAATGAAAATGGGAAGGAAGGAAGAATACAGCAAGTACTGCATCCAGAGTGATAAAATGATTGCTCTGAAGAGCAACACATGGCACCTTTTGTTCCTGTGCACCTAATCATCCACCTACGTGGGTTTTTCTTTCTTATACACTCACCACTGAGTCCTCTGCTTGAACCCTTGTGCTGAAATGTGATGGAGCACCAGGATGTCTCCTGCTCCCATTCAGCAGCTCTCTGTGGCAGGATGTGATCTTTATTTTTGCAAATTCCAAATAGCTCTTTAAACTGACTTTTTCTTGAAAAGATACAATAGAGCCTCCACAAAAACATAACATTCCAAATAAAAAGAAAAAAAAAAGTTTAGGTTTTAAACGAAAAGACCCTTAACTCCCTGAGTCACTTCTTATTTCAAAATGGAAGAATAATATTATGATTATGACAAAACAATCAGTAAAATTACTTAACAGTAAAAGGACGCACTTGGACTAACTGAAGCAATTCACTTGTCTGTGTTGAATTAACCAGATTGTTAAAACTGAAAGAAAAAGAGGAAGATTTTTTTTAAAGTTCATTTTGACGCATACCCACAAAGAGTTGAATAAAGCTAACACCACCTACTCCAAAAGCAATCTGCATCCCGGGGAGCTGCTGCTTTGCTTTGGTTTTGTTTGCTTGTTGTTTTTACTTTTTAATGTCAGTAGGACAAATAATATCTGCCTTGTGTGCTCAATGTATGTGGGGTTTTTCAAAAAGTGCTATTTGGTCTGTCAGTGTGCTAAGAAAGCAAAAGTATTGTCTTCGACTATGCTGCACTTCTATCATAGTACAAACAGGCATTTGGAGCCTTATATTTACTGTCTCCTTGTGTATCATAAGCAGTAGTAGAGTTTATTCCCCCAACATCCCTAAGTGACAGAAACATATTATCTTCATTTTATACTCTAGGAACTAATGTCCACAGCAGACTGAGTTGCCTGAAATATCGATGGCAGTCTGGGACAGACTCTAAAGATTGCTCTTTCCAAGCAGTACAAATAGTCAAAAATATTGCAAAAGTCAGTGAGTGGTAGAGTTAATTTTGTCCTTCTCAGGATAAAGTAGCATGGAATTTGGCTTTTTCTAGCACTCCTTATGCTTAGGGATCCCCTGCTGTATTCAAGGCCAAAGAATCCAAGGACAGAACACCTGTAGTGCAAAGGCTGCAGAGGCAATTTTGGCAGCCAGCACACACCCAGGATGGTGCAGCTCTGTCCTGTGCATCACAACCAGCTTCTACTTTGAGGTGAAATATTGGCCAAGACATTGGGATTATCTTGTGGCAACAGCATCATGAGATTTTTAACTTCTGCCTGCCCAGTCAGGAGGGATGAGCTGAAGGGATCTATATTTAACATCTCATCTAAGGAACGTCACCTTTATTGGAGGAGCAGCCTCCCCAGCTGCTGCAGTGCAGTGTCACCCTCGATCTGTGCCTCAGCCGTGATGCAGGACCAGCTCCTGACCTCCCAGCCCAGAGGCAACAGCACTACCAGTTCCACGGAGCTGTTCTGTCACTGCGATAACACTTGTGAAGGTGAAAGGCTAAATATCTCAGGATTTTTTTTCCCCCCTTTTGGGAAACTATGCCTTAATATAATCTGGAGATGCCAGTGATATATATGATCAACCAAGGGTTCCTCACTTGCTGCTCTAGAAATATAGCATTCTCCAGACACACAAATTCAAAAGTTCAGCAAAGACCAACCAAGCAGGGAAAAGACCTGTCCTGGGTCTGGGTCCCAAAATCATGCTGGCTTGCAAAAGGACCCTGTTTTATTCTGCAGCTCTGGAAGCTGCAGCACTGCTGCCATTAGCTGCTATTGTTCTTGTGGAGCTTGAGAACTCAGGGCTGAAAATTTACCTTATTTACACCAAGCAGCAAACAAGCTGTGTAGCAGTGTAATCGATTATCTGGGCTGGAAGGTGCCCCTGAGACTGATCCAGTCCTGCCATCGAAGGCAAAGGAGCAGGGGATGGGGATGCTCAGTGTGAACGAGCAGCTGCAATGCTGCTGGGGGAGGAGACCACTGTCTCACAAAGGCTTGGGGGATGCAAGCAGCACAGAGAGCATCTCTCCTGCAGGACTGAAAGAAACAGAGGAGTTCATTCCTGTGAAAATCTGTGCAAGGGACAGGAGCTAGTTTTAAAAAAAAAAGATTTTGGTTTTTTTGTCCCCTAGAAGAAAACTACAAAGGGTACACTAAACATCCTCCTTCAAAACCTTCTTGGGAGCTGTCCTGCATTGCACCAAGAATAGCTGGAGCCTGCAAGAGCAGATCTGAAGAACACACCAGAGAAATGAGGAGCAAATGGCCACTTCATATCTGGCTTTAACTGTGCCTATGAAACCCTTCCTGGCACAACCACAAATACCCAGTTTCATCACAGCTATTTTTAGGCAGTTCTGTGACCTGCTTGGACTATAAAGTTTTTAATATAACAAGAGATGCAGGTGTGTACTTCAGAGAGTGGCACCTCCAGTGGATTCACTCCAGCCAGAAGAGCCTTTTCCCTGTGAGTGTCAATGGACTCACAGTAGGGATTTTGGATTGGGTCCTGAATGTTTTCCTATTTTTTCAGTCACAGAGGGAAAAACCAGCATCTCAGATAATCCACTATGTTTCTTTTACTCCTCACCACCTTGCCAGAGCACTGTGGGGGAGTCTGGTGAAGTTTTAGGAGAGTAAAGAGCTGGAAAACCAGATCCTTACAGAGACAGTTCTTGCAACTGAGGTGAACACAGAAAGAGAAACTATAAAATATGGGTTTAAAGAGGGTCATGAAAGAGAAACTTAGTCCAGAAGTGCACAGAAAACTCAATGCATGAAAGGAGAGGCACCAGGAAGGATCTCAAAAGGCCACAAGAGAATCACTCCCTGATTACAGAAAGGAAAACTGTAAATAAAACAGAAAAGATTTTGTGCAAAGTGGATGTGCTTCTGGGAGTGCCCACCATTTATAACCCTGATTGTGTCATTAGTCACATCTCCTGCTCCGGATGATCAAATATGGATGTGTTGTGAAAGATGGGTTCAAAGAACACTGACACATAAATCTCTTGGAAATGAAACACCCAGTGTTCTGGACTAAAAGAAACTCCCTCTCATCATGTTATTTTCTGTTTTTTAAGGTCTTTAATAGATTCAGAGAGAAGACTTATGGCAAGGCATCTGGACTCCTCAAATGCTGCATTAATGGAAGACAAGTGCTGTACAAATCCTTTCCAACGCTCCATGAAGACAAAACAATTTGTTTTCTTACTGTCAACCTTTATTAATATATTGAGTTTCAGTTAAAGAAGGTCATCAGGATGAAATAAAGAAATGAAGAAATGAACAGAATGCATTTCTGCTGGCAAGAAAAGCAAGAAGCAAACTGTGAGGAAGGTTAGATGTGCTAAAAATATGCCAGAACAATGGATCATCCTTTCTCTGCAATTTTCCTTTTTTTTTCCCCTCCCCTAACATCTGCAGCATCTTTATAGAAACTTATTTATCTCCTTCATTGCCTCTTTCTACAACAGGGACAAATATGGCCTTACTCAGCTAACAACCACACCATGAGGAACAGGAATCTTAACAAAACATAAAAATTCAGTTAATAACTACAGGATTGTCTTTTCACCCAGAATATTGCCTCCGCTAGTTAACTCCTAGGTCACTGCTGCAGAGTTTTGATACAAGACTGAATCACAGGATGGGGTAAATAATTCCCCAAATCACATGAGGATATATATATTTTGAAAAATAATTGAGTTGCAATGTATGGCTCATTTGTGGAAAAAAGTGAAATAACCAAAGGATATATAAAGGAAAATAGATTCAGGAGGACTGGAATCTCAGAGTATAGAGAAAGGCTTATACAAGTCAATTAATTTTACAACTCTCCAGCCCAGAAGATGCTCAGTTTTGTTATGTTTCTCTGCCAGGCCGAATGAAATTGATATTGAGCCAAAAAAGATTCAAAACACAAAATAAATGACTCTTGCTCCATTGACACCTTTAGAGCCTTTCCTATTTAGCAGTATTTTTCTTCAGATGTATTCCATCCTTTATTTTCTTCAATATTCTTGTTAAAAACCGTCTTTTGTAATGAAGAACAAACTCTTTTCAGGAGATGTTTTGTCTTTTCCAGAGCTTCTACGCCCACTATTTAGGCCTGTTCACGAGGGTCCAGGGAAACTGTAAGAGCACAGCTCTTCAAAATTCAGTTATTACACAAGGGATGAATAATGGAGAGTAAAAGCTGTCTCCATGGCATCCAAGGGGCAAAAGGTACCTCACTAGTTTGTTATTCATAAATGCTGCTAACAAAGTACTTCTTTTTTTTTAAATCCAAGTTTTTTCTGCCAAGCCCCCAGGAGATTTGTCATTAGCAATCTTGATATCTTAATTATTGCACAGGCTTTTTCTGCCTTGGCTTCAGAGCTCTCAATAGGCATGGCTGACTCCTTGGCTAGACAAGATTCTCAGAGACAAAACCCCAGAGTTTTCTCCATCTTAGAAATGCAAGGGTCTGGCCACTTGACCATAGCAGAAAGTCTAAAATGTTTATTGTGCCAAGTAGTTATTAACGATGAACTGAAAGACAGCTTAATCCCAACAGAAGTATCTGATACTCACCTTATTTAGGGAAAATTTCACCTTATCCAGAACCTTTTCACATCAGTTTTCTCATGCCTTACTGGTAAGGCTATTTCTTTAACAGCATCTCGATCAAGAATCCCTGTGTTCCTGTTGGGAGTTCCTGTGTCCATCACTGAGAGCTGTAATTCTCTGCATTGATAGATTTGTCAATCTTGTAGTTGGACAGAACTATTACAGGCCTTGAGCCTGATCTCCTGTGTAGCATCCCACAGACTGCCCCTGACTGTTCAGAGAATCAGGGAAATGCTGCAGGAAGGCAGCTCTGGAGGCGACCCAGCCTTCTAAAGCAGGACCACAACCAACACCAGATTGACCATGACCGTGTCTGGCTGAGGCCTTAGAAACTACAAGTAAGAACTCACAACTTCTGAGTAAAATGCTCAGGGTGCTGCAGCAACCTCTGGCAAATCAGTTTTTCCTGATGCCCTCCTCAGCTGCAACCCACACTGACCCTTTGCTCCTGGGGAAGCGTTCCCTTGTTTTGATGAGTTTCCAGTTTCTCTGGGTTCAGCCCTCAAGCTTCCCCTGTTCCCTCTAAACTGATACCACTTGGCAAACCCCATAATCCCATTTTTTTGTTGTTCACAAGTTTCTCAGAGATGCCTTCTCCCACTGTAAGTTGTTGTGTATGTGTTGAACAATGCTGGCTTCAATGTGACCACAGTTTCCTTTTTTTGACAGTAGCTGCAAACCAGAGGTTAAAGACACTGATTACTACTCATAGCTTGAAAACTGGGCAGACTACTGGGCTTTAGGAGCCTGTTTGCACAACCCACACACTGTGTGTGGCAGACAAGTGATATAGAAGATTTTTCCCATATAACAATAGATATCTAATCCATGTTAGTTATCCATCTGCAACTGGAATTTCAAGGTAATATATCACTTTCCTCACAAGGGTGGAAGGAGCTGCTCTGTGGACATAATTACTCACAGTGCTTTTAGAGGATGTTTAGAGAATTTATAGCAACTGGAAAATTTTATAGAACTACTTAGGCCTTTGCCATAATCCTACCATGTAATAAATAAAATAAACATGACCCTGCTTCTCAAGTCAATATAGTACAAAAGAGACTTGCCCAGACTTCTTTTCAGAGCTGCTAAACATCATAACTGGTAAATAAATGAAAAAGAGTTTTCTCAGCTCTGCTCTTGGAGAAACACAGCCTAGATTTGCTTTGCTGCTATTCATGAGGGTCACACTGTGCTCCTTTTTCATGCATATTTAAGTGGCTGTTAGCTTTTTGCAAAACATTCCCCGAACCTGCAAATTTCATGAGTTTTTCCTGTCGATGGATTATATTACATTTCTCAATCAACTCGGTAAAAGCTGCAATGCCAGGGAGCTTTTTGCTTTACACCTCATGGTCCGAGAGCTCTCAGATGCAGTGAAGCAGCAGGAACACTCCCTCTCGGTGCATTTGTATCAATTAACTCTTGCAGAAAAGAGCCAACATCCACACACATTAATTGTTCATCACTTACAATGACTCTTCTGCTCTACAAACTCACCAGGGCTTCTTCAGGTTTTTTTTTCCAAAGCTTAGTAACCTGTGCAAGGTCAATTCCTCGAAAACTCGGGAAAATGCCTTTGTAGTGTTTGTGGGATTAAAAAAAAAGTATATCCATGAACTGGGTTATTTTGCTCTCCAGAAGAAAAAAAGCAGAAAGCTTTGGAGGCAGTGCCAAGCAGGGCTGCAGCATTGGAAGGGCACCTGCTCCCCAAGGAAGGAAGGAGGGTCCCACAGAGAAGGGGGTGATGCATCAACAGGCGATACCTCCCTCACAGCCGGTGGCATTTAAATGTCTCGGATTTCCTGCCTCCTTGGTGGCTGGGGCCCTGCTGAGCTCATCGCCAAGAGCTGAAGGAATTCCATCCTGAGGAGTGGGAGGGAAATACCAAGGGTGGGTGAAGGAGGGTATCGCTCACTGCTGAGGTGAAGAGGCAGCTTTCTGATCCCCGCATCTCTGGTTGGGCGACACGGGCTCATCGAGCAGCCTAAGGGCACAAAAACATGTGATTTAAATCCTATCCTAGGAGCTAGGAGAGGCTGAAGGGACATACCCAGTGCTGGGAGCAAGTAGGAAAAGATGGTGAGGACACCTGCCAAAACAAGGTGTCAGAAGGAACAAATCTCGCTTGTGCAGATGCCTTTATTTTAAAAAGAACTCAGAGCTGGGATGTGTCAATGTTAATCCTGTATTGGAGAGAGCCAGAGGCCTGGAAGAACCCCTCAAGCTTTGAGCACTGAAGTAAGAAAGATGGATTCCCTGAGCTGCTAGGGCACGTACTGGGGGAAATAATCTGTAGAAGAAAGAAATTAGTCCCCCTCCCAAAGGAGATCCCCCTGTTCTCAGGCAGAAGGAAAAATCTTGAGGGAGAACCTCGAAAAAAGAAGCGTTGAGATGTAGAGAAGGCAGGGGCAGTTGGAGACATTCCTAAAGGGTCTTGCAAGAATGAAAAAAGTTACAAGGAATCTCTGAACCACAGAGACAGCTTTGACACAGGGCTTGTTATGCAACGTCTTAGTGGATTGAATAAGTTGTCTATGAAATAATAGGCATTTTAACACTTCACAGCATCAAGGAATTTCCCTTCCTGGCCACAGGGTTCAGCTGCACTCACACACTCCCATAAATCCAGCAGGATTCCTGGTGCAGCCTCTCCAAATTTAAATCGAGTTCAAGCTTATTAGCACATGTTTATCACCTTAGATTACATCACCAGCAGAATGATTTTCTCCTGGGATGCATGGTGTTGCCAGACAAAACTGCAGAAGGGTCACTGGGGCTGTTCAATCACTCCAAAGTGACAACACTCAGCTGCTTCAGCACAAAGCACACAGAAATTGTCCACTCTTACCTTTTTCCCCTGACACCCGGTCCAGCACCATTCCAGCATGATTCACCACATTGTGAATGCAATTTTGTTTGGACGAGTTTTACTTCTATGGCTCTCTAAGAGGCTTAATTGACTCTCAGCACAGTGGCCCTGGTTGGTTTCCCTCTTGCTGTCTGTGCTGTAACAAATGCTGCCTTGGTTCTTGCAATGAGTCTATGGCCACGGAGCTCTGCAGACAAATCAAGCTTTGAACCCTAGTGCTGGTTTTTCTGGGAATATCCAAACTGGGGAGCAGTGCTGAGAGGTTTGTGGTGCCCACTGCATCACCTGGGACCTGTGACTGCAAAAATGACAGATCCAGAGATGGGAGAGTTCCTGTTTGTGGGCACCCACTGGAGTCACTGATGGTGGAGCTCCGAATACTCCAGGACACAGCAAGGAACATTCGCTTAACTACAGCCCTTAGCTGAATTCTGGCAATCTGCAGCTCAGCCACAAACGGAAGAATGACGTCTTTGCTTCCAAGAGCAGAAAACATCTGGGTGAGACAGCACCACGCACTCGAGCACAGAAGTGGGTGTTGTGAAGAGATGGGGGATTGTGAACTTCCTCGTGTTGCATCGTGTAATGTCTCTGCTGTTTAATGGTTTAATGATTATCACAGCTTTTAAAGATAATTTGGTGATCTCTGAAGAGAAAAAAAAAACCCTGTGTTTATTGATACAAATGGAACCCCAGTAAAACCTGTGGTCTAAGTCATGGGCCACATTCTGCACAGATTTGATTGCTGTGCTGACTGTGTCCCCTCCTTAGGTAAGAAGCTGTGGGAGGTAAAGGTCTCTTTACCAACTGGGAAATTTAAAAAAGCCCTTGATTTTGGGAACTATTAGACTTCTGTCAGTAGAATAAACAAACCTTTTCCCCCTTCTCATTTGTTTCTTCTTCCTAGAAATTTCTTGTTGTGATAGCTCAATATTGCAGTACATGAACACCCTCCATAATTAATTTTTTCACCATATTTGCTCTCTCTTGGGAAGAGAGAGAATATTGAAATTACATGAGGTATTTTAAAGTCTTTATTTGTCTATTTTATGACTACTTATTAAAGGCAAAGTCAGAGAACTGCATGCTGTGTTTGCCACTGAAACTGGTAAGGCTGGAGGCAGTTTGTGGATCCCACTGTGGAGTGGTTCTTAATTTCATCATGTTAGAGGTACACTGGGCTCTCCCATCCCAGGCTAAGTCATGAGTGGTTGGTCACTGGATCAACTTTTAAGATATTCCCCTGGCACGATTTGTGCTCCTCCACTGACATCACCTGAGCTGGATTAGTTTACACTGCTGGCAAATTTGGCCAAACATATTTAAACTGGAACAAGTAAAAGCATTCTGAATTTCTTTTCTCTGCTAGAATGCATCAACTCCTACAACTCTAGGGAAGGGCTGTGAATTCCCCTTGGCTTACAGGAGGATTTCAGAGGAGTGCTGACTAAAGCACGGAGATTTGCATCTCACATTGGCACGGGCCTGCCTTTTGTTTCCAGACAAACGTACATTTAACAGCAGACACAAGGCATGCAAAACCATACATTAAAATACATGCCTTGCCTTTTGGTTTCATCATCTGACCTTATCATGTGGCAGAAATCCTACAGACAGCTACTCTTAGCAAACAAGATTACTTACAACAGTAAGTAATGTGTTTCATGGTGCCAAGCTTAGAAATGCAGAGCAAATTAGCAGTGTTTGAATGCTTCATTTATTTTATACATCTTAGGCTGGTCTTACCATCAGGAATAGGGGTAGACAGTTTGCATCTCTCCTTTTTGTTTTGTATTAAAAAACACAATGCAAACAGAAGGCAGAACTGGCTATTTATATCAGCTCCATCGGAAGTGGTGACAGGTATAATTACAGAGGAGAAATTACAGGGCTTATTTCAGTGGCATTTCTCCTGCTGTTCCAGAGAAGATAAAAGATTGAAAGTGTTCCTGACATATCTCCAAAGTAAAGATGCTTCAGTGCGCTGTTCAGGTTATTTTCAGGTTGATTAAAGTCTACCTTCGCCAGAACCCAGAAGGGAACAGGCTGTGTGGGGTTTGCCTGTTGGCTTTGTCACCTCCAGGACACCAAGCAAGCCTGGAGCTTTTTCTTTTCATTAAGTTGCCCACTGCCAGGTAGGAAAACCCTGTGCTGAACTCATCTTACCATTTGCCCTGCCAATCTACTCCCTCTGGCCTCCATCCCTTTTATTTTGCCCATCACGCACAAGACGTGGCTCGGTACCGAGCAGGAGCCTCACGCCAAGCTTATTTCTGCTAAAGCTGTACAGAACTGGCGGCTGTTTCTGAGCTGCACCTGATCTCAGCCAGCTTCCCCTGGTGCTGCCCAGGATGAGCAGCAGCCCTTGGGATCCACATGAAGTTACCCAAACTGGGTCAGACAAGGACCCACCATTTCATTCCAGTAGCACAAGGGCAGCAGTGAGGGCAGAGCAGAGCTACAGGGTGTGAGCAGAGAATTAGATGACACCAGAGCTCGCTGGTTCAGGGCAGCTCTGCAGCAATTTCAGAGCATCCAGGAGTGCATCACTTCACAGCACTGAGACAGCTGCTCCCACAGCCACTGCTCCAAAAACCTTTGTCAAGTGGCACAGAAGGCAAAAGGTGCCTGCTTGAAATTCAACAAAACCTTTACCCTTCCTCCCAGAAAACCAACTACTAAGGAGAAGACATTTAAAAGGCTCTTAACAGCGAATCCAAAGAACAAGGAGCAAGAACAGAAAGCAACAATAGCTCAGTTGCTCTGCCTGGATGGGGTTGTTTGAAATAATGTTGTCCTGTTACCTAGCAACATGGAGCTCATTGCTGGGCTAGTTACAACCTCATTCATATTTGTCATAATTTGGTAATCAGAATTGATCATAAATAAGACTGAATACAATCAACTGACTTATGTTTGCAGTTAGAATCAATCTAAATCAGAGAAGGACATTAAGAGCTCAGTCATCTGTTCTGGGTGATTTATTCCCATCCTGATACTTCCACTCAGATATTACCATATTGTCCATTACCATGATCTCCAATTAGGGCTCTGAGCTTATTCTCTAGCAAGAGACACCTCTACACACAAATGAAGGGCAGCATTATACCCAACTCTGGCTAGAGTCTCTTGGTCAGCTCTGTTTCCTTCTCCATTTCAAGTATTTTATTGCCAGCTCTCCTGGGCAATTGAGTGAAACATTCAATATCCCCTTCCTACCTTGCATTTTTTAGCCATGAGCATGAGAGCTCCAACTCTGTCACCAGTGCCAAGCACAGAGCTCAAAGAAGTGACAGTGTTGAATTGCCTCAATACCTGCCCAAAAATCTCTGCTGTGCAGCAGCTTCCTTTGTGCCCCAAAACTGCTTGGGTGGCACATGGGGGTGATGCTTACACAGCAGCTCCCACAGCTGAGCTCTTACACACACACAGGGCTCATCTGACAGCTGGCTGCCTATCACACAGCCTGGCAAACACAGCTGAGCAGGAAACTTCAAGGATCTAAGGCTGCTTAATGAACAGTTAGGATTAATGGGAAATAGTCTTCAAATACAGAAAAGGGATCTGCAGAGAACTTCTCTTGCTACCCACAGATGAAACAAAATATTAGAGACAGTGTGCAAGACAAGGTACTCAGAACACAGGGCACAGGAGAAGCACTTGAGGCTGGGAAACAGGATAGGGATTGACTCAGAGTGATACTCAGCTGCCCAGCTCCACATCTGCTTGCACACTCCATCCCCAGCCCACATCACTGTCTTTGAGAGCTGGTTTCGTGGGGCTGGGGGATATGTGAGCAGAGTGGCTGGGTATGGCACAGCCAGGCAGACCCCCTGCCCCACAGACATCACCGTGCCTGAGCTGCTACAGCTGTTCCAGGGACCAGCAGTCACTTTGCACCTTCCCTACTCCCCCAGGTGGATCTAAACAGGACACAAGTCTGGCCCTGTTACTCTCCACCTCTAGCCCTGGTCCTTTGGGAACCTTTTCATTGCACAAAGGAAATTTGTTCATATAAAAAACAAATTTTCAGAGCTGCTTCTCTGCAGTACAAGAGTGATTTACAAACCAGTAAATTAATCTGTGTACCCCTTATGGTCTAAGCATCTTGCCTTGTTCTCGCAGCAAGACTGCAGAAACACTTAATTTTGAGACTTTCTTGTTCATGTGCCACATTCACAAATCTACAGATTTATTCCATGCAGTGTGGGGTATCCTCCCCACTCCTTCCCCATGGAAGGGAAACCTTTGTCTAAACAGAGGCAGGGGGGGTTCATGCCATTAAATACTGGCCCATGCAGATACACAAAGAGAGGCTAAAAATGTATATGAACTGTAGAGAAAACCAGTTTTATGTCAGGAGCAGGAAACCCACTCCAGGTGTGGGCCTGGCTTCAGAGCAGGACAATGCCTGAGCCACTGCTTGTCTGTCCTCCTTGCTCCCTTGCCATGGGGAAGATGTTCTCTAAATAGTCCCATTTATCTGGGGCAGCTCATTCTGCAATGGGAGCTGGAAGTGGGGAATAAAATCTCTATTCTGATCTCCCACATTCACATGAGGAATGATGAGCAAGTTGTTCCCATATCCTCTGCCACCTTCAAATCACATCCAGCACACCTTGGTCCCTTCCCTTCTTTTAATGCCCTGCTTGGACAAGCAAACTGTGCCTCCACAGCCTCCAAGATCTTCCCCTATGGCATCTCCTAACAGGAATGACCTAGCTCCTCTCTTTCTCCTCCTCTGGGCTGGAATGAACCTGGCAGGCCCAGCCAGAGCCTTTTCCATCTGTGCCTATCCAAATCAGTATAAACAAGACATGCTAAAGTAACTCACCTGTGTAACGCTCACTCCCCTTTTTTGCTAACCTGGGATAAGTTCTCCCAGGCTGCACCCATCATACTCTGGTGCATCTCTGTTTCCAGCCTGGGGAAACTGGTGCTAACACAGCTAAAGGCAAAAAGCCTGAGCTTCCCCAGAATTAAACCATAATTGATGGTGAGGTTTTATTCTTGTAACTTCAGACATGACACAGGAGCTAAATTTATATGCATCACTGAGACACTGAGATCAGAACAGACCACACACTGAAAACAATCCACATTTGTGGTAACAGCAGCACCAGCAGCGTTCAGGCAGGTGTGACGTGGAGGGAGCCTGCTCAGAATATCTTTCCCCTCTTTTTGGATACTCTCACTCAGCCCTTTGAAAGGCAGCAGCAAAGAGAGAAGCGTGGCTTTCTGTAAATGACTGCACATTCCTCCTGCTGGGAAAAATATGATGCTGGGGAACACGAGCAAAAGCTATCCTTCACTGTAGCACTTTCCAGGACCTGTTCCAAAGGATGCAAGGCTCCCTGAAGGCCATCTCCATCCTCCTTGAGGGAACATTGGCAACCTCCAACTGCATAACTTGATTGGGAAGCAGACAGACTCTTTTCCAGGGAGTGTAGGGTGTGTTTGTGAAGCCACCCTGTCATGGCACACTGTTATGGGAAGCAGGAGAGGCTGTGGTGCATTACCTCACAGGTGATACTTTCCTCACCTACACTCTTGCATCTTTTCATAATAACTTTTTAAAATTGCAATTCCCCAGGGAGAAGCAGGATTGCAATCACTAATTTGTGGTTTGGTTTTTTTTTTGATTGGTTTTTTGTTGTTGCTGTTTTGGGTGGTTTTTGTTGCTGTTGTTTGTGTTTTGGGGTTTTCTTGTGTGGTGGTTTGTTTTTTTTTGGTTGGGGTTTTTTGTTTGTTTGTTTTTTGGGTTTTTTACCACATGAAATGTTCATCTATAGACCAGAAAGCATCCTGGTAGGATTAATGGCCTGGGATCATTTCAGCAACTGCCCAGCTTTTCCACCTGAGCAAACAGAAGCCTAAAGACTCAGTTATTCAGTTGGACTGGGCTGAGAGTGGGAGACCTGAGACTTGTCCTGTTTCTGTCTGTGTAATCCTTACTGTCAGGCACAAATGTTGCAAATGCCTGACTCTTAAGCCCATTTCCCCACATTGTGCTTATTACAGGCTTTAATTTACCAAACCCTGGACACTGATCTCCCTTGCCCTGTTACAGTTTGGCCTTCTGTACACACCAAATCTAAATCCCATCACCACCTTCATGATAGCTGAGCTTTTCCTTCAATGCTCCATCTTAAAAGTTCATGCAGAACCTCAAATGAAGTCTCAGCATCTGCTCATAAAAACAAAACTGCATTTTTAAGTCCTAAAAGTCATAGTCTTAAGTCAAAAAGACATGGCTCTGTTGAACTTTAGAGCTCAGAAGTCCACAGGTTAGGTGTTATTAATGCATGTTTAAAGCAATCTCACTGTCTCTGGAATTCTGACTCAGGAGCTCTGAACATCTGGCATAGGCAGCACTTTTGCTACAGAGCAAGTTGGCAGGCAGGTTAGTGCATCTCTGGGGCAGATTTGGGAGAGTTTGGAGCTAAAAGGAGAAGGCTTATTAACCAATAAAAGCAATCCTGTAGTATTCCCTTCATCCAAGGGGACTCCAGTTATTAAACAAAAATAGGAGCTTTAAAGAACACTTAAGCTGCCCCTGGCTGATCCATCTGTAGGAAGTTTGAGGAGGTTTAGTAACTGAAAACATTAATTAAAAAGCAAGTTTCTTGTCACTGCCTGGGAAGCAGCTTGCCCAGGCTGTGAAGGCATGTTAATAACCAGAAGGGATGACAGCTCTGACTGGCAGTCCCTGACCTGCTGGCAGCAGACTGACCACACCAGGCTTCCACAGAGGCTGGAGCCTCAAAATCTGACTGGGTTTGGGGAATTTTTGCTTTTCAGGACAGAGGACTAAGAGGTAGCTCTCCTGTTAGGAGAGGTGGACACTGTAGACATCTCTATTCACAGCTCCTTCTCCCATCACAAATCCTGCAAAGAAAGCATCTGGGGAGCTGCATAAAATTTAAGTGCTTTGATAAGCGCTTAGTTGTGGTTTTTTTGAAGGGTAACAGCTGACTGATAACATTTGTTAAAGGCTGCTCTTCTGTCACTTCTGACAGGAAGGATGGATGCACTACAGCTCTTTAGGTAACTTCAAAAAACTTCCCCCCATCAGCTGACTTTGTGCTGCCTTGCTGTGCTAGTTAATTTTCTTTTGGTGGTGTTAATTATTGTACTGTCTGTTAAAAAGACATTTTCACTACCCTTCAGTCCCACGAAGTGACAGCAAATTGCTGAAGCAGGAACACTGAAGAGAAAACTGTTCCCCTTTCAAAAAAAAAAAAATTCACAGTGCTCTAAAAGAACAAGGAAAAAAGTCAATTTGTTATTCACTAGAGAACATATTTTGTTGTCCTGAATAAACACAGCATCAGTACTCAGAGTCTGTCTGGAACAGCAGGGAAAGGGAACTCACAGAATAACAGATAGTTATGCACTGCTTTTAAAAAGAGAGCAGAGAGTGATGTGTCATGAATCTGAATAAAAAATTTTTGTGGTTCGTTTGGGGTTTTTTAAATAATCCTGAAAATTTTGGGTTGCAATTGAATTTGGAAGTTTTGTAAAATACTGGCTTGCAACCCTGCAGTCAGAGCCAACACGGTCACACTGTGATGGGTGAGGTTAAAACTGGCTTTTCTGGTTTTATTTTAGTGTCCCAGCCTGAGAAGTGCAGCAGCTCTGGAGCTGATTGATGAAGTGCTCACACATCACCGGGGCAGCAGCATCTGGAGGGGAACGGGGCAGATGGATCAGGGTGGTCACCATTTCAAACATCCAATTTAAATCTGCTTCCACAAGCCTGCAGAAGCCTTAAAAGATTTGTGCCTTGTCTAAGCAGGCTGAGACAGGCAGAGGGGGCCAACTTGCTTCGTGTGAAAGAAATAGTGACAAACTGAGTCTGGATTGTCAGAACCTGGATGGGGACAGGGGAGATCAATTACTCAAGGAAAGGTGCTAAAGCAGCAGATCCAGGCTCACCTGGCACAGCTATATTATTGAAAAATACCTAAAAAAATCAAAATCGAGTCACTTATGTTTGCAAAAATATTCTTTTCCATGCTGTTTAATAAAGGTATTTTTCAGATGGAGCAGAAAAAAAATCACAGAGCTTACTTTTTACCATGTTGCTGACTAAGCCTTTACACATTTGAAAAGCATCATAAGCACTTAGCTCCTATTGAAATTCTTATCCAAGCTGATCCAAATAATGCCCGTGACTTTGGTGGTTTATTTTTTTTTCCAACTCTTATTCAAAATCTTCAGGGTTTGTTTTTCATTTGTTTGTTTTAAAAGGTGAACTTGTTTGAATATACTTGCAGTGGTCAAAACAGAAGTGTGAAATCTCCATGCAAAGCCTGTTTTCACAGTTCTGTGGCACAGGTACAACAGATATATGTTTACAGGTGCATTGACTGCTGGAGGTGTAGAAAAGTAATAATGGGTAGGAAATTAGAGCATATTGCAAAAGTCCTTGTTGTGATGGCACTGCACTCCTGACATGATCACCATGTTAAATCTCTTTGCATAAATCACCAGCCAGGCTGGCAGCATGACCTCCCTTTTGCATTATATGGCCTACAACATATGGGAAATATCACAAAGAACAAAACTATACAATTTTGCTCCTCCTCTGACTTACGCATAACTCAGACCTCAGCACTGTGGTCCCAGACATCCTTGATTATAATAAATCGCCATTGCATTTGACATCTAAATACTCTCCCCTAGCAGATTTGCTCAAAAAAGAATCTGCACCTTGACATAGTAAGCCCCATGACTTACTACATGCCAGAAAATTTCTTTACTTAATATGAATTCAGGAATATGGAAAAGATCTTAGAGTACGAAGGAAGGCACTCTTTTTTGCCTTTATATACAGAAAATATTGTCAGGTATCCAAATAATAAACCCAGTCTATGCCCTTGCACAGACACACGTGCTGCTGTAGAAATTGCCACTACAACTGGAATACATAAACTAAAACAATGCATCTTCTTCCTTATGAAGAGATCTTAAATCAGTGCATTTCTCCTGCTAAACCAAATGCATACCAAGCAAACCCAATCCCTTGCCTTCTGCATTTAGTGATGTTGTCACTTACACAGACAGCATTTCACTGCGTAAGCAGGGAACTTTATGGATAAAGACACATTTTAATCCCATCAACATATATTAAATGCAGCTAATATAAGTGTCATTTCTGCAGTGTGGAACAGAAAATTCTTTTATTCATAGAGACAGATACCATTTTGTCCTGCATTTGAAACAGCTGATGGCAATAAACTCCCCTAAACAGAAATGGGCCGAGAGCAAGTGTGTCAGGTAGATGCCATTACGAGAAGCAAAACACGAAAATTCACTAAACTGCTCCCAGCTCTGTGTTCTGTGACAGTTACAGCAGATGGGAAAATCTATGGTAGTGTCTCACACAAATTTAAAAAATAGGAACATTTAATAAATGGAACATACTTAAAAATCCATCAATAGCCCAGCCTTATTTCTGATAGTTGATTCAATTTATTCGGTGATATCTTATTTTCTGCTCTCTGCATGCTGAATGCTCTTCAGTAATATAAATGTTGAAAGTATGCTGTTATTACAGCCTAAGGATGAGGGAGGTAAAACTGCTGGGGTGCAGTGATACCTTTTAATAAACCAAGTGATATGGTGGAAAAAATAGACTGGCTATCAAACATACTAGACCTGTACCCATGATGCTCCAAAAGCATTGACTGCCCTTCCCACTCCACGTTTCTAATTGATTGGTATAATTGGGTCATACCTACAACCATTTTTCTCAACTCAATTTATTTTTATCTGCACCAGAACAAATGAAGTGCTTGTTGAGCCAAAACCTTGTACATCTTATAGGGCTATAATCACTGGTCTAAAGATAAATTCTTTTCTTAGGCAACGACTCTCTGCAAGAACAAAGCACTGCAATAGTACTCATTTATTCTCAGTTGTTTGGGGGAAGTTCTATTTTGACAGTAGAAGAGAAGGACAAAACTCCTGATACCCACAGCAGCAAGTCTGCAAGATGTGCAGTGAACAGCACATTTGTCATCAATCAAGCAACAGATTTAATGTTTAGATGCACTTACCAACATTGCTTTGTATTAAATAAAAGGTCTTATCTCTTGGTGCTATTTCTTCTGACATAAATAAATGATGCTTTGTTAATCTCTGCACTCTATTCACATTTTCATACTTACTTTAACAGCCCTTTAACATTCACAGTCAAGGAAATGTGTTGCTGTTTTTCCTTAAAGGAAACCTGGAATTCAGAAACAATTCTGCAGCAGGTGAATTCTTGTCTGGTACTGTGACTGTAACAAAATCTCAGCCCCATTGCATGGCCTGGATGTCCTTGACAGCAACCCATAAATCCAACTCCTCTTGAGATGTCCTGCTGGACTTAACAGCAAGTTTAAGACACCAAAACTGGATCACAAAGACTACTCAACATTGTAAGCAACACCATCAGGCTGGGGCTCTCTACACTCAGCTGTGCACAGGGACTCAAAAGCGCTCAGGATCTCAAGGGAGGGAGTAAGGGCACAAGAGTACTGCTAAAAATTAGTGTTGGATAAGGTGCTTATTCCCACCACTGTCAAATCCAAATTTAACCAAAATTCAATCCCAAACAGAAATCTTTCTAGGTGTGAAATTATCTGTTCCCTTTCACTCCAAAAGAGAAGGCAATGATTTACATGAGGACACTGGCATCTCGATACAACTCCTCCATAGAGGACTAATTTCATACTGGAACAGCTCTTCAGGGATGAGGAAAGGGATGTTAAACCTCTGGACAGGAAGAGTTCTCTAGTCTTCACTCCATTTGCCTCAGTTCATGTGCGAAAAGAAGCTAATAGCAACACGCTTCCAAGAAGCATTGTGAAAATTACATTAAAGATACTGTGGAAATCTGATAGCTCTGATCTGCAAGGGGCTTCCTAATGTGCCTGAAAAATAGTACAAATCTCACTGTATTATTGCTTGCAAAATGAAAGCCTTGTCTAGAAGAGTCAGACTTTCCACAAGTTGATCAGGTAGCAAAGAAACTTTTCACTATTTATACAAGTCTTTTAAGTCTTTGCTAGCTTTTGTTATTGACAGTACACAGACTGCATTCCACTGCAAGCAAGGGAGTGGGAATGAGCCTGTGTTCAGTGTGTTTTCCACTTCTGAAATTCGTTAGAGTCCTGCTTGCTGAGCTGGTAGGAGCTGGGGATGCTTCAGTAGCAGGCACGAGTGGGGCTGGGCAGGCAGGAGCTCTGTACCCATCTGTGCTGGCCCCAGCAGGAGCAGGGTGCTGCTTCCAGCAGCAAGCAACACCAGCCAGCAGCACTGAGACATGGGGCACCACCACATATTGACCACGTTCCAGATATAGGCACAGGGGGGAGAACAGGATCTGCAGGACACTGGCCTGTCACACCCTGGTTTTAAAGCTTTAGCAGGAATTTGGTTATTTCATCCTTGAGCACAAGCATGAAATTAACTCAGATCCTAACACCCTGAGCAGGCAGCTCCAGGATTTCAGGCAGATGTCAAAACTCCATGACACTCACTGGCAAGAGGCTGCACTTGTACAAATATGCCTGTGGACAGCTGCTGGTGGGGAGACAGGAGCAGGTAAGGCAAAGGTGAGATTCAGCCTAAGCAGGAAGCAAAACTGTACCAGATGCTCTGAGCCAGCTTGTCTCCAGTTTACATCCACAGTTTTGGCCTTTGCATCTGTTACAAAATTAATTCTCAGCAAATATCTGTGGAATCATTTGCTAAAGATCATATCTGTATAAACTGTATTGCCCCATCCTAGCAAGTCTCAATTAAAAGCTGATTCGCTTTCATTAAAGGTCCTTACTGCATCCCTGATAATCAGTATAATAATTTGTGACCATTATTAATCACAGCCATATGGAACAGTGGATGGAGGGAAAAAAAAGCCACAGTCACCTGCAAGTGGATTTGCAGTAAATTGTTTTCTTACATAGAGATCCCCAAAATGTATTTCATGATGTTATGACAAACAAAACAAAACCCTAACTGGATTTAGCTTAAGCCAGGACAATTTCCTTCAAACTCTTGCCTCTCTCTGTCTCCCTCCTGCCTCCTCACCTTTTTTTTCCTCTTACAAAGTCCTGATTCCCTTTCAGTTATTCCTATTTGCAGCCTGGTCCTGCAGCATCTCATCACCAAGGCAGCTGTGAACACATTCCAGCCTGGAGCTGGCTGGTGCACACAGCTCAGCTAGTCTGGGGTAGCTCTGGCTACCCTGATGGAAAGCTGATTTAGTTTGCAGTGTTTCTTTATACACTCTGCAGATGTTGTCACTTCATCCTTTGGCCCCTTTCCAGACTGTTGCTAAATAGTTTAAAAAATCTCACCACTAAAATCCCCCACTGACCCTAGTATTGATCCCAGTTTCTAATCCAGAGCATAACTTTGCCTCTGACCACATGCTTGTTTCCTGAGAAGCTACAGGAGTGCCAGAAGTGCTTATGGATGGAGTGTGACACCAGCATCCCCAGAACAGGAAAGAGCTCCAAGCAGGAGCAGTTTGGCACACACCGAGCCTTCACCCTAACAGCTCTTGGGACAATTTTGCTCAGTAAATACTCTAAACTTGCTTTTAATAGCCTAGATCTTTCTATATCAAAAACAAACAAACAAAAAGGCTTCTACATTAAGCTTAGCCAAAAGCTGGGGAAGCCACCCTTCTTGCTGAGTTCTCCCCCTGTGCTCACAGCCACGGCCTCAGGCTGGTGCCTGCCTTGCACTCATGCCTTATTCATGTTTACCACGTTCTCACACTGACATTCTGACTTCCAACGTCAGCCCAGCTGGATAAGTGGAAAGCGTTTTCCTTGCTCTAGTCTAGGTCAAATGTAGATTGGAAACATCACATCCTAAAGCTGGTGATTCACCAAGGAATGCAAGAGACCTTGGCCCGGTTCTCACCAGGCTGCACGGGTCCAAAAGATGTAACATCACTGTTATGTCATGAGATATTCTGAAGCTGTTTCTGCAGTGCCTACAGCCATATTTCAGACTATTTTTTTTGCTTTCCAAGTTTAGAGATGTAGTCACTGTGCACCACACAGTGCAAATACAGTGGGTAATGAGTGAAGTTTTTTGTGCAGGTCTAACAAAAACTTATACCCTATACTGAATTCTATTTCATGAAGTAATTATTGCAGAAGGTCAGGTCTCTGAGAGGGAAACCTTTTTCATTAATTCTCTTTCACAGTATTATTCAGCACCTGCCAAATCCAGCAGGAATCCTTCCACTGATGGTAATGGGCTTTGGAAAAAGTCCTCAGTTACCATACTGGATATATTTGCTGAAGATTAATTTGAAAAATTCAGCAAATATTTAATTGATAATAATCACTTGCAATAGGAGGCAAATGGCAATGCTCCCCCTACAGAAAGTATCAAGGTGTGACTATGTTATATTCATGATTAATAACAGGCACACAGCTGGGCTCTGAAACAGCAATGCCAGCTTTACAGCTCTGCAGCACGTAAGGATACAATAGGTTTCCACACAAAACTCTGTCCAGGGCTGGGTTCAAGTCTTGTGATATTAGTCACAAAATCTGTTTATTTTTTGGTGGGACACCCCCTCCTCCTTTTCTGCTCAGCTGTCACAGACTCCCAAGGAAACCAGCACTGACCCAGATGAAAAATGGGGAAAGAGCATTTGAGAGACGCAGACCTTGTGGGTGAATGGAAAAAATTTCTCCATTCTCCATGGAGAAATGTGTCACCAGTGCATGTGATCTTCTGAAACAGGGGGTTATCACTCCTGTCATGATTCCACATTGTTACCAGGGTTCCGTGATCTTTTCCCCAAGTTATGGTCACACAAACTGAAGGGCTCTAACCTCTGTAAGGCAAAGGCTCAGGCTGTTCTAGCAAGTGTCACCTCATCAGGGAGTGTTTTGCAGGTAAAAAGGGGACAGAATCAGCTCTATGGAAGATATTGCCTTCCCATCCCCACACTCCCTTTTTGAACACAGCAATAGGGATATTTTAACAGTTCAAAGAAAGATAAGAAGAAAGGAACAAAGGCTCTGTTCAGTGTTATGGAGAAGGTCAGACTTCTGGTTCTAAAGTCCTTGCAAAAACAAAATGGGAAACAAATAGTTTCTCCCTTTTCTCCTTCCCCAAGGAGCCAAGTGCTCTGTTAGGTTATCCTTAACCATTGTGACAAACTTTTTCATTTTCTGATGTAGTTGAAACTTAAGGAAAGAGTGGAAGAAATACGGAGCTGGAAGAGGCAACATTGCCAGAGGAGAAAGTAATAGCTCAAAAGGGAATTAGGCTCTCCTTGCAAGCCTACCAGAAGTTACCAAAAGAAAAATCTATTCCAGGCCTTGGTTGCACAGATCTAACACCACTTGCTAATACAAACAGTTCAGTGCTTTACAAAAAGCTGAACATTCCTATCTGGTCAAACAGCAATGGACCCTATCAGCTGCATCTACAGCAACCTCAGCTTCTGACATTAGAGAGCTAAAAAGAAATATTTTCTGCATTTTTGAAATATCTTCAAGAAACTCTTCTAGAAAGTAGTTGTATCTACTCTTTATTGTACATAGTAGCTATTATCTCTGGGAGCAGTATTATTTATTTTATCACCAGCTGAAAAGTTACCTCTGTTTTAGTGACTGGGAAGTGTCTAAGTCCTGGAAATATTTAATGGTTCTAAAATACTGTTCAACTAAATTTCACCAGACACCCAGAGCAGTACCTTAAGTGAATTCTTTCTATGGCTCTGGGATTTAGACACCTTCAGCTATAACACAAAAGTTTTACAGTAATGACTTTTAAAAACAGGTTTTTTTACCCTTAAAGAAGTTTCTTTGAGAAGGTTTTTCTTCTTGCTTTCTATCTGTTAAAGGTTATTTGCCCATCCTATTAATCAGAAGGCTAAAAAGATTCAACACCTATGGTGATCCAATGTCTTCTCAAAGTTTATTGCTTTCAATTTGTCTGCTCAAGGAGGGAGAGAATTCCCTTTGCCCTGCACAGAGCAAACATAGATCACTCAGACTGTAAAACAAAATATGAAGATCCAAAGCTCAGCTTTTCTTCAATGCTCATTAATTTTTGAGTGGTTAGAAGGTCACCTGAGATTGAGTCTCAATGTGATTTTAGACCTTGATTAGAAAAGATTTTAGTGTTAAAGTTAAGAAGCTGAGAAGTCAGAGAAGTGACTGCAAAACAACTTTGAGCTTATATTCCTCGGAGAAGAAATCATCTTTTTCTGTAATGGCAGACTGCTACCCCAATGGGACTGAACTTTGTCGAGCTCAGAATTATGGTAATATATGCACTTTTTAAAAACTCTGGGAATAAGTTTGACTCAACACTGCAGAGCAAGAAGTCCCTACTGCTGTATGTTTGAACAGCATTCAGCACAGTGGGGTCCCCAGTGTCCCATCCATACAAATGATACGAGACAAAGGTGTCCCTAGAAGTGCCAAAGCAGCGCTGGGACTCTGCCACGTGCCTCAGGCTGTCACAGTTAAGTCAGAGCAGGTCCTGCTGCCAGAGGAATGGGAGGGACTCAGGTGTCGCATCATTTTCAGCCTCCGTGAATTCCACCACAGGAGCAAACAGTTGTTGCCCACTCTGGGTCTAAAAGGGGTTTTTGAGTACAGGCTGAAACACACTCTACATTTATGAGTAGAAGCTTTGACTCTGGTGTCATCCCTCCATCCCCTTGGAAGTGATGGGGTAACAGCAACTGACCTCTCGTGGCAAAAATGACTGGAGGACCTCTCAGATCTGTCCCAGCCCTATTATTTAAGAATCTATTAGCTCGAGACTTTCATCTCCATCTAGCATCTCTTTCAAGCACTAATACATTCACAGACAGATGAAGATGAACAAATCCAAGCTCTGGTTTAATAATTTGGGAGTCTACTGGTGGAGTGAGGGGTACACCTTCTCAGCAGTGAAAGGGTATAGCCAAAAGACAACACAGGTGCCTTCTTTCTTCTCCTTTAATCCATTTTCAGACATTCAGTTTCCCCAGCTGCTGATACTGTAAAAATGTTGCTTGGCAACATGGTGACAGGGGAAAAAAAAAAAAATCTTCAAAAACATTAGGAGTTTTTGTCCTTAGAAATGTACTAGTTCAGCACATCCAGCCTCCTACAGATCCATTTTAGAGGAAGAGGCACAATGATTTTCCCCCCATGAACCAGTTCCAGCAGCCTTTAAAGCAAAGCAGCCAAAATGGGACAGGGGAAGGGGGGCCCTCAGGTGCTGAAGGGGTGGGACAGACCCTCACATGGGAGCTGCAGGCACTGTGTGCCCATTTCTAGTCCCCTATTTAATACTGAGCATTCATCTGACATCTCAGACAAGAGATCTGTAGACCAGGTATTGTCTTAACTGCACCTGAAGAGGTTGTATCTCCCTCCAAAGGACATTGCCATCATGTCCTAGGATGCAGTGATCAGCCCTACCTCCTCTTTTCCACTCCCCATTACCAGATGCTCACTAACAGTAATGAAGTGGAGGCACACTCAATCTGCTTCCAGAAGTGGCAACACCCAGGGAGAGAAGGGGGCAGGCTGCTGAAGACCGGGCAAACCCAAGGACTGAACTTTTCAAGAGAAGTCATTGAATCAGTCATAGTCCTTTACTGCTGACCTCTTGTGAACAGCCACACAAGAGACTACCAGTTAATTAGTGACACAAATATCCACACTGGAATCAACATTCCTAGAAAATCTTATACCCTAAACCCCAAGAAAGAGAACAGTTTTAAAGCTCATGGCTTTCCTCCCACTCCTCTTGCACTGGAATTTGTTTCTGCACTGCACTTTTGATGTCCACAGAGCTGTGTCTGGTTCAGACTGCCAAAGCCTGGTTACACACATTTATCATCTATAAGCCAGAACACAGCTTTACATCAAGAGGAAATGCTCTGGCTTGCACAAAGCAAGAAGTAAGTGATGTAAGTTCTTGCAGACACAAAACAAGTACCAATATTTTTAAAGCAAGATCCCAAAAGATATCTATCTTTATTTAGCTGGAGGTAAACAGCAGAGTTTTTGTGACGGCAGCACAGACTTTTCAGCATCGTGTGGCCCCATCTCTGTGGTTATTAATGCAGAGATAAGAAATCTAGATGGTGAGTCTCATAAGATCAGTGTCAAAAGGTCTGTCAAGTTTGAGTTGTGCCTGCTGAGCCCCACAGTTACTTAAGCAGGAGGAAATACATCAGAAAAAACAGATTGCAAAAGTGGGAGATTCTCGAGTAAATATCAGAAATGCCTATAAACAGAAATAAAACACTGAATTAATGCATATCTTTTTCCGATTAGAGAGTTATGTAGATCAGGAACAGCTCCCCTGAAATGAAAAGCCATTGAAAGGCAGCAAAGGATCCAGCCAAATCAATCTAGACTTGGGAAGCCTGAGCACTGTGTGGGGAAGGGAACATTCCTCTGAAAGACTGCTGGTAGCCTGCTAACTCAAACTCCTGCTGCAATGCCAATTTAATTAACACGCTTAACTGCTCAGAGATCTCCAGGATTACTCACTGGATTGGCAGCCTTTTCTCACTGCTAATTGTGTTACTTCCCAGTGAACGAGAGGGAGATGAATGAGTACAGTAGCACCATCTTTTCCTGCTGAAGAAGGAGCTCGAACTAAGTAATTTGACTTTGACATACTGTCTTGTTTTTGCACGTTTAGCCCGCATAAAAAAAACACGGGAGAGCTTCTGCAGGCTGGTGAACTGGGTGGCAGCAGAACCAAGTCCTCCGGTGGCCGCTCACGGCACAGGGACTTGGCAGCACTTGGTGGCACATCCACCCGACACAGCTCAGTTCACCTTCCAAATCACCACCCATGTGATGATTTTCACAATCGGTGCCACGGCCGTGTCTGAACAAGATCCTTGTGTGCTAACAGTCCCCAGAGGCTCTGATTAAACAAAGTCTCCCTGGCTGCCCTGCAGACTCTTCTCTTGTTTGAGCAGCACTTGCTGACAGGAGGAGACAGAAATACAGCGGCAATATTGGTGGTATGGACAGAGCCCGAGGTTAAAGCAAACAAAACACGCGGTGCTTAAGGGATGACAGCACTCCTCCTAAAGAGCCTGGTACTCCCAGATTAGCTCATCTGTTTATACTCAGGCTGGAGCATCCAGAAGGGAGACAGCCAGCAGGATGAAAAGGCACTGAATGTTTTGGGTCCTTGGAGCCCTGCTGCTTTGAGATGAGGCCTCCAGCTATGCCGCGGGACAAGCCTGCAGTTCTTCTGACTGTGGAGAATTCGAGTTTGGAATTGAGGGCAGCCTTAGGGCTCCTCTGCAAGTGCAGTCTAAATATAAACCTGCACCCATGAATTCACTGGGAGCTTCAATGCTGGTTTCAACTTTAAATGTCAATGCAAGATTAAATCTTAAAGTCAGCAGTGATAGCTTACACCTCCTGAAGATACACATCTAGAGGCATCCAATTCCTTCAATTAAATTGCAGTGGTAATTAGCGTCTGGACTTCTGCATGAGGAGCAAAGGAGAGCTAAAGGCTGCCACAAAGGTACTGCTCTCCTCATTTCCCTGGCACCCTGAGACATTCCCCACTTCTCAGAAAGAGGAGGTTACCCCATTTCCCCCGTGAAAATATATTTGGGACCCTCCTACTATGAGACTGCCTTACAGATGCTATTTCACAAACAAACTGAAGTATGGATCCACTATAAAAATATTTGAAGCAGATCCATCCCCCCTACTCTCAGTATTTTTATTGAAAATATTGGTATAGGTAAACTTGGGTTTTAATCCCAGCATGAAAAACAAATTAACATTTCAGTACAAAATTAAAAGCTCTGACTCAAGTCAAACTCAGGACTTTTACTGTGAACCCTAAAACTCTCTTGCACAAGTGGTGCTTTTAATCTAACCAGCTCTAAAGGACTTTTTTCAGGTTTCTCATGCACTCAGAGAGGAAGAAGCATCACTAGGCATTTAGGAGAGGACCAAACCAGGACAATCCACCAGTGCCCAAGGGGGAGGTGTTTTCTCTCTGACAGAACATTAACTCAAGCCAACCTCTGCAGCAAAGCAGCACTCGAGAAGAGGGAGGGGAGATACAGTAGAAATTAAAATGTTTCTAATTGCTATATAGCACCATATATTTACAATTACTTCCTCTTGACCAAACCCTGTGACATCTATGGGTTCAGCTGCATTATCTGGAAACAAGAATAACATAAATTTAACTGAGGTCTGACTTGATCTGTACAGCCTATAGCACCATTACAAGGTTTGCCCTGTGACAAACAGAGAAAGTCTAAGCTGAAAGCATCAGGGAAAGTGGTCTGTGCTTTAGAGCGCTACTGCTCAGTAGAGAAACCACGTTTAAAAACCCAGTTCCAAAAAGCTCAAGTTTTCAGCTTTGTGTTGCCCGTAGGAATTAGCTGATGAAGTTGCTCAGTGTTTTATTCTTCATTAATTAGTCCCATTGAATGAGAAATAATTCCTTTTTGTTTCTTCCTCTTTTCCTAATGTAAAGCTTGGCAGAGTTATAGGAACTTTAGCACAAAAAATGAGCAAGGCACTTTGATGTTCCAGATGAGGGAAAGAGCCACGCAGAGACACAGACTCAAAGTTGCTCTAAATGTGGATTTTGCAATTTGCACAGAGGCAAGGAGGAATTCTTTCTCTCTTCCCCAGTTACACCCATGCAACCCTTGTTGCATTGTGGTCACCTGCAGTAGAGCAAATTTGGCCTGTTAAGTAGCAAGAATTCACAGGCAACTTGTGATTTTTTTTTAGGAGGCTGAATTTGTATATTACACTATTAAAAATTTAAACTTCAGACTATTACAAACACTTATTTAACTCACTCTTGCTTCCTTATCATCCACTTCTCACTCCTTACAATGCATTTCCAGCATGTCAACCCTCCAGTTGTGCCAGTGCTGCTGAAGGAATTCCTTAAATTAGGAATGAATGGAAAATATCACACCAACTCCATGGCCCCAAGGCTGGCAGAGTCAAAGAAGCATTTGAAGAACACACTCAGGCACACAGGATTTTTGGGGTTGTGCTGTGCAGGGCTAGGAGTTGGATTTGAATGATCCTTGTGGGTCCCTTCCAGCTCAGGATATTCTGTGATCCTTTTCCCCTTGAAAAGAGTCAGATTTCTTTTTCTGGTTCCCAGGGTGCTGCACAAGCATTTGTCACACCTGAGTTCCCAGAATGGATTCCCAGCTAAACACTGATGTGGCAAGAGAAAACCATGCAAGGGATAACACTTTGGATGTTTCACCTGAAAAATCCATTCTTATCACAGGACTTGTATTCATATCTCTGATTCAAGATCACTTCCAAGAACTCTGGAATTACTTGGAGTAAGTCACCTACTCCGACTTACAAACACCATGTGTACCCAGTTATACTCATTCACATCCCATTTTTACCAGAAATCTCTGACCTTAGAACACTATTTTTTCTCATTACTAGCTGCAGAATTTTCTTTTTATTCCTTTTTTTAGATAGAAAGCTCACATTTCAAAGTCTCACCACTCAAAAATGTACAGGTGGCAGAGAAACCAGCTCAGATATCTATTTGGAAGCTATGAAAGGTGATTGCTCTACTTCATGATAGTCTGGGCATAATACATGATATACAACTAAAGATTTTTCTGAAGGAGGAAAAAAAGACTAAAAATGAATCAGGGCTTGCTTTGAGGCTACTCTATTAAGAGCATCTTCTTTTACATCCTAGCCATCAATAGAAACTCCCATCAATTTCAGTCCTATTAATGGGTGCTATTAAAACATTTGTAACAGGATACATTCCACACAAATAACTGCAAAAATAGTGGTCTATGTTTAAAGGTTTACATACTCTGTTGAGCAGACAAAATACTGAGTGGTGACTAACCTATATGCTTAATGACACATATCATCCAATCATCAGGATATTCATTTTCCTGGGCTCATCTGAATAAACCAAGGATATCTCTGTGCTGCCATCTGCTTCGGTTCTTATTTTGTTGCTGCTGTTCAACCATTGCACACAAATAGAAACACTCCAAGTGTAGCACAGAAGTCTTGATGCAGTTTCAGAACTATTTCATAATAAGGTACCCAAGAAAAATATCCCATGTAGTGTCAGAGCATAAATTATGGCAACTTAAGGCATGGCACTGGTGAGCTCGAGCTCCTTTTCTGTCACTAAGGGGCTGGGAAACCCTCTATTTGCTGGGGCAGGACTTCACAGAAAGAGGGAAGAAGTAGGAAAAACAAAAGAAATCTAGTTAGAGGCCAAAATCGCAAAGTCGTTGCAAACAGTTCTCATTTGAAAGGATTTTTGAACACATTTCCTTTTATTTACTATCTATCCTGCAGCACAAGCTTCCTTAGGGAAGCTCTAAGGCTTTGATTTCACCTACCTACCCCCACAGCCCACATGAAACCTGGCAGAGATCAGTCTCCAACCTCCACAGAAGGGCACGCAAAAACACCTCGCCTAAGTAACACCGGGAAGAGGAAAAAACGCTTCCAGGAGTTCTGAGAAAGCGTTTATGCAAAGCAGGAATTGAGAAACCCGGTGTCTGCTAATGCTCCAGTGACAAGGAACAGATTACAGCTGTAAATAAAACCTCTTGCCGATTGCTGGTGACAGCAGTCAGGGTCGAGTTCAAATAGCCAGAGGGACTCTTAAAATGAGCAATGCCATTAAGCTGACCCTGGGGAGGATTCCAGAGAACACTGGATTATTTTCCAAGTACCCTGCATGAGGTGAAACACCCCAACTTTCAAAGCAGGCAATCAAGGTCCAAAATGCACAAAACTCAGGAAAAGAGTTAATAGAGCATCAACTCGAGACAAGATGTTTGTCATATTTGCATGTCCCAACTCCCCAGCAACCACTCTGACTCTTCATTTCCCAGGTTAAGCACATCAGTCCCTCCAGCGTCACAGACTCAATCCCCACAGCTCAGGCACAGTGGGTAGCCCAGAACAGTCCTCAGGCAGTTCCTCTGCACAAACTCTAACAAATTCGCCTGGAGAATCCACTGCCTACATCAGTAACACCAATTCCACCTCTGTTAGTCAGAAGGCATTGAAGAAAAAAGTGACACGTAGGAAAGAGCCCTTTTAAGCTGTCGATTCACTGCCATCCATCAAGAATTCCACTCTGTGGCATCACCCGGAAAAACAACTCAGCATCACAGAAACCTCAGTGGAAAGATCCCAGCCAGAGCTCTGGGAAGCAAGAGCTGGTCAAAGTTGGAAGCTCTTCTCCGGCTTCTCATTTCTGAGCTTGACTCGACTAATGAAATAACTTTTCAACTGGGTCTGATTTGTGCCAGCTCGAAGAGTTACATGGAGAGTTTTGTATCAAGTAGAGCCATAACAGCGTTGTCAAAGTTTTTGTGGCAGAAGTGCACATTTCTGATGTGATTTCTTATTTTAAAAAACTGCAGTAAAGAGTAGCAAGTCTCCTAAATTGCATCCACATGACACAGGAAGATTACAGCAGTCCTGGACTCTCTACCAGCTCAGGATGTCCCTGGAGGAGCTGTGCTCTCCTCAACCACTCTCCTCTGATCAGCAGAAGAGAACAATGGATTTATCTTCCAATGATGCAACTTAAAATGAAAATGTGCTTTTCAGTATGCACCAACTGCCTCAAAAACTTCATTTCAATTTTGAAAATTTTTCCCCAGAATGACAAAAACCAGGCTTTCAGCCAAAGAGTAAAGCTCTTAACATAAAACTTCAATAAAGAACAAAGACTATCTATTTAATCTCTCCAAAGTGTTTCCAGCATTCCCCAGAAAGGAGTTGCTGTGGCTATTAGCTGACTAGTTACACTGTAGTTATAGAGACTCATTACAGTGCTCTACAATTATTGCCAACTCATCCTAAATTACCGGCTTATCTAAACCCGGGAGATGTAAACAGCACTTAAGAGACAAAGATGTGACAGCGCCAGGCTAATGCAAGACCAGTAACTTCTCGCTCTGTGAGACAGCACAGCCAAATGTGCATCCACTCCCCGGCACCAGCCTCTCCGGGTCACTTCATTCATTCAGCAGGAGGATGAATCAGAGGTCTTGAATGGGTGTGGTTGAAGGCTCTGAGCTGACACTAAATGATTCAAAGCGGCAATATTAATGTAAAAATATCCCTCAGTCCTCCTGCCCGTGCTTGTTCACAGCCCAAGCCCTCCCCTCAAAACAAATCACCTGCAGCTTTTCCTGGCAGCTGCAGGTGAGATTTTGGGCAAGGGGAAACTCAAGGCTGATTTAAAGCAAGATAAAATTAAGTCTTCTTTTTTTCAGTAGTGCTGGAAACAAACTAAGACAGCTCATGCCGTGCTACTGCTGGAGCTCAAGTGATATGGAATAAAACAACCAGTGCAGATGACTGAAACAAAGCTGTAGAAACAAATCACAGAGAACACCCAGGGCAACCCCATCCTTTGGGTTTATCAAAGGCAGCTAGAGGGCTAAAACCATTCCTTCAAAACATCTCCAGCCACCTTCTCTGCCACACAACCAGCCCATCCCTGGGATTAGGCACCTCTGAGAACATCATTTCCTGCAGAGAAAGGGAAGAGAAGCTCCAGAGCAGGTCACTGCAAACCCAGCTGCCTCCAGCACTGCCAGGTACCAACACCAGGTGCAAACCCAGCACCACTGCAGCCACACAGCAGCTCAGAGCTGGCTTTAAACTCCCTCCAACCCTTCAGATAGCCTTTAAACTTCAAGCTAACCCAACAGGCACCAAAGCGGCCAAGTTCCTACTTCCACATCTCAGCATTCCTCAGGCACAGCCCAGCTCTCCCCGCACAGCCCACTGAGGGGCCTCAAAACCAATCCAATATTTTTATTGGCAGAGAACTGATGAGCAGAGGGCTTGGCTGAGCTTGTATCACCTCAGGATAACCAACACCATCAGCCACACCCTCAGTTATAAACCCCCTTGTGTCCTACCCTGCAGTTCCATGCGTGGTTGGCCTTGTCCCTTCCAAAATGGGGATCAGCAGTGGGTCAGAACCCACAGGTGAAAGGTACAGCAGAACTGGAGCAGCTACAACTCTACTCTTTTCTCTCCTGGAGCTTTATAAACCCTCCCCAACACCCCCTCCCCTTCCCCACCTGTGTTGGGTTAAGGATAACAAGCGCTTCACTCAACCCTCTGTGTCTGGGCTCACGTCCACCCCATCCTGCAGATCTTTCCTGCCCACTGAAAATGGAGCCTGCTCTGCCAGGCAGGCTGTGCCCGCTTCTCATCTTGCTGCCCTGCCCTGTCACCCCAGAGATCTCTCTGGTGACCCCATGGGCAAAGCAATCTCAGGTCCGGCAGGCCCATAGTGCAGCCAGAAAATATAAAACCCTTGGAAAACACAACACCCATTTTTTTTTTCAATGCAGCTACAAAGGACACCAAAGCCACGATAACTTCTGGTATCTCAGCTCCACGGACATCTTTCCAGGGCAGAGCTCAGCCTCCAGCACACAGAAAGATGGTGGCTGTTAATCACAGCTTCCCCCTGTGCAGCCCAGCAGGGGAGGTTAAACACCAGCAGGACCTTATCTTTAGCCAAGCAGCCATTTTGGGTGTCCATGCAGGGTGTCAGCAGCAGGGTGATGGATAAGGGAGTGTTTCTCCTTGGCAAGGCTCTCCATCATGTTAAATGAAGGCTTGACAGCTTTGCTGTGTGTAGCCTGCCCTGCATGTTGACTTCAGCGAGGGGAGAGCAGCAGCTCCACGTCCAGGGTCAGGGGTCCATGTCAGCAGCAGCAAAAACAACGGCCCAAGGACTCAGGAAAAGGAGAGCAGAAAAGTTCAGAGGAAGGCAGGGGGATTTTCTGAGTCTAATTAGCAGGAAAAAAATGGGGGAAAAGGGTCTAATTCCCAATTTAACTGACCTTCACTGCTGCGAAACTTCTCTGTCTTCTTATCATCTCTCACCTGACAGGAAGGAAATCTTTGGGTGTATTTATTGTCTGCGTTTACCACCCTCACAGCCCCACTGTGTCTGCTCTCCTCCAGGTCTAGGGGGCCCAGGCTAGAGGGTATCACCCAGCTTAGGGAGGTGTTTGTGCCCCTTGGAAGGTACAGGGTGTGCAAGGGTGGGACAGCTTCTTGAGAAAGAACTAAAGAGCAGAAAATGTGCACCCAGAAATTGGCTAAGTTGCTGGACTGAGAGCCCACTGAGAGACCTGCTCTGTGGGTGGTGGTGGGACAGGGACGTGGGTTACTGAACCCATTTATTTCATAAGTTAATGGTTCCAGTGTGCAGTCCAATAAATGCTGGCTTTTACTTTTTAAAGCCTGATTAGATTTCTGGTGTGTTCATAATTAAGGAAATGTTTAAACAGCTTCCCCCAAAATCCATAAAGTTTTATTCAAGAGTCCTTCTTTCCTGAGGTCCTTATCCCAACTTCCCACCTTGGCTGGCACTGCCTCCCTCTCTATTTGCCCTTCTCCTCTACTTTCTGTCCTTGCCACCAGCAGAGTTGGTGAACCAGCACGAGCACAGTAAATACAGCTCGCTTCAGCATTGGGAAACAGTATTCCATTTTTTATTTTATCATCCCCTCAATCCCAGTGCTGCAGAAGTTCACATCAAACCCTGTTCCCCTCGTTGCTGTTCTCTTGACATACTCTAAATACCAGTTAGGCAGCCCTGGCTCATGGGAGCTGACAGCTAAACTGGTGGTATGACACAGCACAACCTACCCGTGAAAAGGGTGGAATAACATTTTTATTTGCAAATAATGTTTATCAGAAGGCTTCTCAAGGCCGTGTGCCACCCAAGTTTCCTCCAGCCCTTCACAGATACAGCCAAGGCCACCCTGTGCTGTGCTGGCCCCTCTTTGTGTGTGGGTTCGGGCGATCCATTGCCAGTCACGACAGCTGCTTCACCTTCCAGGAATGTTCCTTTTGTGGTCCCCAGCTTGTGGAGGGTTCTGCACGAAGATGAGCACTCAATTCGTCCTAAATGTAGAAATCACACCTACAGGGGGATAAATAGCTTTCTGACAAGTAGACAGAAGCTAATTGAAGACTTTCACTAAAATTGTACGGTAGCAAAAGGTAAAAGTTTAATGCTAAAGCAGCTATAAGATAACAGAGAAGAGAGACAAGTGTTGGCTCTGCTTGTTGCAGAGACTACGTTTGTTCCAAGAAAAGTTAAGCAAAAAGTCCACCTCCCAGAGAAGAACATTAATATCTGTTGACTTTTATTCCCACTGCTAATATGCATATGTGTCATCGAATTCTGGCATCATTCCTCCCTTTTAAAAATATTTAGATGACGTCTTAACTTTTCTAAATTCCTTCATGAAGGAAGAATGGATAAGATACAATGCTGGCGAGCTGTGTTACTCAGATATTCTTTTTATTATTCATTACATAAAGCTGTTGAACTAGGAAGTTTATTATTATTCTACGGGAACAGAGACAGTTTGGACAGCTGGATTGGTACCACTAGAAACAAAACAAGACCAAAGCAAAAGGAAAAATCTGTAGCAGCAAAACAAAGACAAGCTTTTGCTAGGTCAGCTCCTGTGCATTGCCTTAGGGAAAATAGATGCCTCTGTTGATTTTGCAACTTTTATTCCTCAGCTCAGGAGGAGGCATTTGGGAGGAAATTATGGCTGGTTTTGCTTGGAGGAAGTTTAATTTTCAAACTGCTCTGCCCACATGAGCTTTGTACAGAAGGTCTCTCAGGGCCCCCTTTTGCTTCTCGTGTGCTGGGGGGAGCTTTCAACAAGCAGCTCCTCAGGATGGGGTGGTGGAGGATAATCAAGCAAACAAACTCACTCCTCATGTCTCAGGCTGGGAGGAGATTCCAAGCCTGGATGAACCATTTCAGTTCATTCCTTGGCACTTTAATCAGAACCATGAACTGAGGCTGGTGGCTTTGCACCCAAGATCTGGCCAGACTCAGTGAAATCAATCCTTTTCTCAACTTTGTATTGGTGCATTCCTTTTACCCACAGCGATGGAATTAAAAAAAAGGGCACTCATAATTCTCATCGCTGCTTGGTGATCAGTATGGAAGTGCCAGAGAGGCATCTGGCAAGCTGTGTCTGAATCCCCCAGAGTATTTGCTGTGCTGCACTCAGAACAGCACAGCAGTGCCGTGTCCTGTACGTGAGAACATTCCCATTACCACAGGAATGGAGAGATGCTGACAATCTCAAAGGGTGAGGAGCACATGGATGTGCACATGAAGAGCTCCCAGACCCTCAGCACCGAATGTTTGCTCCTCACTGGCACTTTTTTGGTCTTCAAAGACTTCTCACTGGGTTCCCCACTGGTAAACTCCACTGTGCCCTGGCCAAGTTTTATCAGGCACTGACAGATGGTAGATTTTCAAGAAGGAAACTCTGACTGCCTGGGGAATGGGAAAGACCATGTCCTCACTAACCCCTTGCACAGCATAACTCAGCATAACTGTTTGTGGCTGAGCTGGGATCATCAGACCAAAATTCTTGATATATTATTAGTAGAGCATTTCAAAATGCTCAGCACTCCTGAGAAACCCTTTCAAAAAGGTCTCTCCTTTTACATTTCACACAAGTTTCTGGCAAGAGAGAGAGAACAGTCCCTGATAAAACTGCAGAGCAACAGGACACTGCTGTAGGAGTAAGAACTGTTTGTGTGTATTCCTTCCTCTGGATGTTTGTCGATATTATTCACTGCTTAAATATGAATTGATGGCTTGTGTGCAGTGTTTCTTTGGGGGATCTGCCAAAGCAGTAATGAAATGGGTGTTCTGCCTGGCCAACAGCAATTACTGTCCCCTCTGTCCCCTGTCTTCACAGCCTGCAAGTCAGTCTTCATTTCTGCCAGTTGCACGGAAATTGCTTGTGCAGCATGATGGGTTTGTTCCTCTCTCTGTGACCTGTCACACAGCTGGGCAGCCCCTGGAGAGTCAGGTTTGCACAGCACTGTTTTGGGTTTCCTGCCAATAAAACTACAAACAAAAAAAACCCCCAAAAAACAAAACCAAAAAAACCCAAACCCCACAAACAATCAAAATCCTTCAAAGACCAGGTGGCTGGAGAAGGCAGAAGGGCAGGTGGACTCGGAATTTGCAGCTGAGCAGTTTGTGAGGCTGTGCCAGCTGCTGTGCCAGCCCCAGCAGGACCCCAGCACCTGCACACCAGGTTGGAGGCACCAGCAAAGGCAGCAGGGTGAGGGGAGCAGAAAACACACGGTGAGGAGCTGAGAAACCAGCCAGGGAGAGAGCAAGGAGTGTGAGTAGATGGCAGAGCTGTGGCACTCCAGTGTCCCCAGTGAAGCCACTGCAGTTTGCAGTGTCCGTGCTCCAGGCTGGCATCACGCTCACAGTCAGCAGAGAACTGACCCAGCTCTGAGCCCCGGGACTGGGCACAGGGGCCAGGGTGGGTATCCAGCTCCCAGGTGGCTCAGGGGGTCCAGCACAAGCTCTGGATAGGATTGTGAAGGATCATGTAGGCCTAACGTTTATATCGTAGCAGGATTTAGGACATGTAAGAGAAAACCACGCAAAAAGCTGTGCATGGGTTGGGTCAGGCAGCAAAGCCTCTGACGGGACCTCAGGGGACACTGGCTGCCAGAACAAAGGAGCTCTCACACTGGCCAGGCTTCTCTAGCCCTCTTCTGCTAAAGAACAGGCAGCAGAGTCTTGTTCCCTCTGTGTTTCCTTTCTTTGCACGTCTCTGCCTTTAAAATGTAACTTGGACATCACAGAAGCAGGAGAGACGTTCAGTTTTGCTCTCCACCACAGCCTGGAGAAAAATTGGTGTTACATCAGAATTAATCGAGAGCACTACAAGTGATGAGAGGCCTCCAATTTTCAGGTCTAATCAAAATATGACTTTTTGAAGAACTTCGGATGTTCTCTCTTCAGTTGTTTTGGAAACCTCCATGCAGCCACTGCTTATTCTCAGTATCAGAGAGGGTTAAAATCATTCCCATAAAATGAGAAATCTCCTAAAAAATCTGCTGTGCCTTCAAAATTATATCAACTGTGATAAATGCTGAAAAAATTTGGTTCTTTTCCCACCACTTCTCATTTTTACACCCTTCTCAATCCAAGTGGCCCAAGGAAGAAAGCTGTGAAGTTTTCATTCCTCAAGGTGCTTTCAGCAAGGCTGAAAGGGAGATCCAGTGGCAAAGGCTATGCCTGAAGTATGTCCAACTAAGAAGGCTTCAGCTAATCAGGGAGATTATTTTGAAGTGCTTATCCAAATTGAATCTGGAACCTTTTATGTGGTTTTAGCACATCCCCAAAGCCTCACATTGCAATGACACAAACATGACACAGTGCATCCTGTTGCTGTCTTCCTGCTTGATTGATGATTAAAAAAAGCATCAAAGCTCTGTGGCAGGTTTTGAATGTTGATTTCTGCGGGAACTTTTAAGAAAAAATTCAAAGTTTGTGGGGAAAAAAAAACCAACCCTTAGAAAAGCCTGATCATTGAGATGTTCCCTAAAATGTATTTTTTACCTATTTTATCATGGTTTTTCCCCCCAGCAATGGCCAGAGTGAGCGCAGCATGGGCGGACTAGCACTGGGAAGGTGGAGGAATGTTTTTTTATTCACACAGGATCTAATCCCTGTCCTGCTGCAATCAGCAGCTCTGTTGAAGTTGATTGCCTCCTAAATTAAATTTAAGCCCAGGAACTCTGGGAACGTGTGTTCCATGTCCTAGCTGGGAGGAAACAGCAAAGGGGGGGTGGACAAGGAGGGGGTGTTTCGCTTCGTAATAAACACCAGCTGAAGGAGAACATGGGTGGGCACCAGGGGCTCAGGGGTGACACAGGGCCAGGGGCTGCTGGGTGTCACTGGGGGCTTCTGGGCCAGGCCTGTGAGAGTGGATGAGAGAGAGGAGAAATCAGCATGGCTTAGTCCCCATCACTTCCTTATCCTCCAGCTCATTTTTCCTTATTCATTTGTGTCATTACTGTGTTCTTTTGTCCTCCATGCTAATTTGTTATTCTATTATCTGTGGAGGTGGCTTCACAACACAATTAAGGAAAAGAAATCAACATTCTCAACCTGCTCAGTTGTACTTGCTCTGTTAACTGTCTTTTGAAAATCTGTATTTAATTAAAATAGAACATTAGGATGCTGTTTTGGAAGGTTGAAGACTGTTCTGTCTTCAATCCACTGAACTGTTTATTGATCTTTTCAGATTGCCTGAATTTGTAGTAATTTTTGATGCATTATGTTTTGTACTGATGTCAAAATCAAAATAACAATGGATTGACATAAAGAGAAAAAAATCCCAGATTTTCTTCTTTTTCTCTGAAAAGTAACAGGTATTTGTTAACTGCAGTGTTTTTCTCTTTATCAGAATAAGAAAGGAAATTTCCTGGGCACAAGTAACAATAAATTGACCTTTGATGTTTCTTTGTCCCAGAGATTAATTTGTTCTGTTTAATTATGGGATTAGTATTCTTTATTGTGACATTGTTATCTTTTTTTTTCTTTTCAGACCTGTTCTACCTTCGTGCTATGGAAATGACTGATTGAACCGATTCCCTCTGTACCAAATAAATGCTACTCCCACTCCACGGGCATTATTTGTGCTGGAAATAATTGTTGGAAATTTTTGAAAAGCCTCCTTCAAACCAGGACCATACCTGACTATTTGAGAACATAAACCCAGGATCTTAAACTAATTCATGAGCATGCACTGATCTGGGGTTTTCTTTCCCTTTTTTCACAGCCAGTGAGCAGACAGCACTGCAGTACATAAAAATACCAACTTTTGGGTCAGGGGAGGACTTCAGAATTCCTCTGTTTCCTGGTGTAAATCTGGGACTGGTGCAATTTTGCTGCTGCTCCTGCCCTGGGTCAGCTCAGGCTTCCTCACACCAACCCAGTGGTGTCTCACAGGGTGACCCAGGGGGAAATTTTCTTTAATGGGGGCAGCCAGGTGATGAGTTCTGCTCACAGCCATCCCAGCACCCTGAAAGTGAGCTTCTCTGTTCTTTTGTCAGTCACTCCTGGTTTTATAGCCATCCTCACAGCAGATTTCATAGGAAGTTCAGGGCACCAAGCCAAGGCTATTAAGAATGTAAATACAGTAGTGTTTCTTTTCCGCTGCTGTCTAATTGCCTTTGCCCTCTGAGAAAGCAGCTGATGTGAGGAGGGGCCCTTTACCAGGAAACCAACTGGGTGTAAATCTAGGCTAATAAACTTTTTCAGAGACCCCAATTCATAACACAATGTTGCAAAAGAAAGAGTTCATGCAAGAGTTAGGAGCTTAGCTAATACTTGCCCTTCCTGGAAATGAGCATACTGGGGTACAATCTGCTCCCATATAGGTTTTAATTAAGAGCAACAACATCAGAGGGAAAAATCTACATATTTACTGATATAAATCTACAGTGGGGAGAGATTCTGCCCCCCAGGGGGGCTATTTCGTGATAAAATATGCAGTGCTGGAAACCAGGAGAGGCCTTTGCAGCCCTACAGCACTGGGATGCTTCTTTCTCCCCAGTGAGTCCTGCTGGGGTGGGATAGAGGTGCCTGGAGAGAAGTCCTCAGCAAATCCTGCTCCCACTGCCAAAGAAGAGCATAGAATGAGTTGGATTGGAAGGGATCCTAAAGCTCATCTCATTCCATACCCCTGGCATGGGCAGGGGCACCCTTCACTAGAACAGGTTGCCCCAAGCCCCATCCAACCTTGACTTTGGACACTTCCAGTGCCTAAATTGCTTGCTGAGTAACAAAGCCAAGTGAGATTTGTGCCTTGGACCCCAAGAAACAAATGAAGAATGTGAATCTGAAAATATTTCTGCGCAGGAGCAGTAGCTACCAAAAGAAGAAGGCTCTCTGAACTCAAGTGTTCCTTACACACCTCTCTGCTCCACCAAGGACTCTGTAGTGAGTATAAGTGAAATATTCAACTCGAGGCAGAGAGAAGTTTCCAATAAACAACTTCAGGGTCATTTATTTCTCTGTAAATCTAGGCTTTTAAATAAAATCTATATATAAATAAGTCTCTGAGGCAATATACAGTTACCAGCTATAAAAAATAAATAAACAGCCAGGGGCACAAGGAGCCTTGCTCTCTGACATTCTGTCACTTCTCAGTGGTACTTGCTACTTCACCTTCAGACCTTCTTTTCCTCTTTGAATTCTGTTTGATTTTCTCTGCAAACTGTATTTGACATTTTGCATGATGGATGTACTATGAAAAAAACATTTCATTGTCTTGATATTCTAGAAATCCTGTTTCAGTTCTTTTTAAATTCAGATATACATGCAGTTGCATGGTGAGTAAAGGTTTCCTCTAAGTAGGTCTGAAGATTCTTAAAATTCATGAGCCTTTTTCTGAGGCAAGGCTCAGGTGCATCCCCGTCGCTATTTCAATATTTTATGGCTTGGCCCCTATGATTTTTTGCTTCTGAGTTGATGTTTGCTCTTGAAATCGCTGAATTGCCATCCCGATCCTGCTAAATGAGCTGTTCACCTGAATCAAAATTGTTGGCCATCTGGCATCGTGTTTGAAAAAAGAGCCCAGGTTGGGTATGTGAATAACAATCCTGATCCTCCGCCCCGGCCTCCAACGAGGCAGAAAAAGATACACTGCCAGGGAGATGGCTGAGGAAGGCTGTTACCTGCATTAGTGATGGGCTGTGATCAGCACGTCCTCCAAGCTGCCTGCCCTGCTCCCGTTTTCCCCTCTCTGTGGGAAAGCACCAGCCCCTGGCTTCATCTCCTGGAAGCTGCTGCAGCTCCCTGGGGCAGAAGGAGTGAGAGCTGCAGCTGCTTTGCCCCTCACCAGCGACTCCAGAGCTCGTGGAGTGGAGGCACCAGGAGCACCTGTAGGTCTGATGTTTGCTGTGTGTTACAGTCCCTGGCACGGGGATTGCAGACGGCAGCTCTTACCCAGCCAAGTCCTTTGCCAAATCCTTTCTTCGCTCCTGAAGGTTTTCATAATAAACTCTCTTCTGAGGCCACTCTGAATTTGCTAAAGCAAAATCTTTTCATTAGAGAGCTGGGCTGAATGTCTGAGATAATAATAATTGGAGGCTATTTACAGCTAGAGGACGAGAAAGAATGGTAGAGTCTTGTCATCTCCTGTGTGTACTTCACTGCTTCTCACCAGAACACATCTGACAGGAGAAAAATTCACATGCAAGTCTGTATTTTATGTTGCAGTGCAACCAGTACATGCATTTTCCCCCAATGGAAGCAATTCTCAGTTTTCCCTTTAATACACAGAAATGGAGGGGAAGGAGAACTGCTTGGGAAACTCAGCCTGAGATTTCTAGTCACAAGATCCCACAACAATCTTCATCTCTTCCAGTTTGAAATTAAGGAGACCATACTCTGGTTTATTTTTGGCCTTGTAAAAAGTTAAAGGAAGTGCAGACAGGCACACAGAGAAAAAAACCAAAAAAGATAAATATCAAAGAATTCCCGTACTTGTTCATAAAGACAAAGTCCCAACAATTCAGCATAAATCTACAAAATGTTTATGCACATACTTAAATGCCTCCTACATTAAGACCTGTTGTAGTCACTCCCTCCAGCATTGCCTGTTGGATATAATGAGTTAATAAAGGTAGAAATGGCCATCCATCACAGAGGTTATACTGGTTTGAACTTTGAATCCAACTTAGAAACTACAGACAACAGCAAAGAGAGCCATGGACAAAGCAAGTGCAGAAATGGCCTCTCATTTCTTCCCCCTTTGGCTCATGTGAAATGAATCTCTCTGCGTCCAAACTGATGAAAACCTGTGTGCCCCTAAAACATATCAGAAGCATCTATCTCCTTGTTAATCTGAAATTCTGTATCCATAAAAAAGTCAGCATCTCATTCAAATAAACCAGTCTGAACACTCCACTTCCTCTTCTTGTTCCCTATTTATTTTTCAGGTAACAAGTAGCAGCACAGAAAATCTTGCTGTAACAGAGTCTTCTGAGAGAGCTGCTGAAACAGAGCTGAAATACTCAGGTTGTGTTTCTGGAGGTTTCTTTTCCTTGTTGCTGTCATTTTCTGCATGTCTCCCTCCACTAATTTTCTCATTGTCTGTGCTACACAGTCCCAGCCAGTGCCCCCTTGCCTGAGCCCACTGCCACAGGTTACTTGGCTGGAACAAAACTCCGTCTCCAGCAGAACAGTAAATAGCAAAAGGGAGAGCCAGGAGCGAGAGACAAAGACTTTAAATGCTGCCATGAATTTTCTCCTCTCATCTGTACAAAAACTCAGGGTGTAACAGCCTCCTGACTGGTCTGGCAATTGGTTATAGGAGCATAAAGAATCCCGCTGCCTTCGCTGGATTAATTGTGGGATTCATTGTCTCACTTGCTCACGGGGAAGGACGTTTGCCTGCATCACCGCTGTTCCCTGTGCCTGCAAGCTGGATATGCAAGGAGAAAGTAAGGTGTGGAGTGGGGAAGGAGCAGTCCCCACCTACACACCCACTCCTGCAGCAGAGCAGAGCTGCAGGAACAAGCTGGCAGCTGCTCGCTGACAGCAGGGAGAGAGCTGGAGCTGGGTCCCGGTTTTGGCACGGCTCTTGCTGGAGGGAAGCGCGTGGTGGTCCAGGCCAGAGGGAGCAGCACCACCCAGGGCTGCTGCAGCCCTCCAGGTTCACTGTTCTGGGGAAAACAGACCTCTTTACTGCACTTTACAGAATTTCACAGGTGAAATTTAGCTCTGTGTTTTCCCTTAGATACTACCATGAATGAAAAAGAGGACCTTGCCCCCTGTCCAAAACCTCAGAGTCACATCCTCCCTCCTGTTGCACAAAATTCAAGGGAATCTGCAGTGTGAAGGGCTCCCTCCATCTCCTTCTTGCAATTATCTCTCTGAAAGAGACAAATTTTTTTCCAAAGAAGTGACTTACAGCAGCAGTCAGTGCAAAGGACACTTGACTAGGTGTCAAGCACGCTGCACAGAAACACTTCAAAATGCTTTAATAAAAAAGAACCGCAGTGAGATGTATTTTGCTTGGCGAAAGGAAACAATCTATGCAGTGACTTCTGAGCAGGTTTGTGGTTTTGTCTGATAAGGGGACTGCTGCTGATAATGCCCTCCTGATGCTACTTAGCTGTAAGAAGCCAGTATAAGGCTGATCAGGACAAAGAGAAGAGGAAATTGCAGCATCTCCTTCTCCCTTCAGTTATTAAATAGTCCATAATGGTGAGAGGATGTCAAGAGCCAAGAAGTCAAAATATTGTTGATATGTTGTGCTATTTTACCCAGGAATAGTTGACAGATTCTTCTAATTTTTTTTTTTTTTGTCTGAGCAGGGAAGAAAATTGTGGCTTCATGGCAAAAAGAAGGGGATCTGTTCCTACATATTGTGTCTTGTCATGCTGTGTACTGGAGACGTGGAGAGCTTCCCTAGGTTAATTCAATTTCACACTGCTTGTGACTACTCTGATGGGCTGCTGACAGTGCATCCCAAATGTCCTCCACTAAGTGTCCAAACTGAAGAAGAGAAGGCTCCAGGGAGAACTTATAGCAGCCTTCCAGTACCTTAAGGAGCTACAGGAGAGGTGAAGAGGGACTTCTGACAAAGACATGTAGTGATAGGACATGGGGGAATGGCTTTAAACTGAAGGAGGGTTGATGTAGGTAGATATAAAAACAATTTTTGCTGTGAGGGTGGTAAAACACTGGCACAGGTTGCCCAGAGTGGTGGTGGATGCCCCATCCCTGGGAACATTCCGGGTCAGGCTGGACAGGACTCTGAGCATGCTGGTCAAGTCGAAGGTGTGCTGCCAGTGGCAGGGGCATTGGACCAGATGACCTTTAACAGATTCCTTCCAACCCAAACTCTACTCTGATTCTGTGAAACCCTCCCCGCACGGATATGAGCAGTGCACATCCTCCCTGTGTCGGATCTCTGGTGCCCCTGGCTCCCACAGAAGGGTGTGCTTGCTGTCACAGTGCCAGGCCCGTGCCCTTGGGCCAGCAGCCCCAGCTGGGGCTGAGGTCAGGTTTGCTGTGTAGCTCTTGGTGACTGAGGTGAGCAATAGAGGGAGGAACAGTGTTTGTTCACACAGTTGTACCAACAGCTCAGGTCCAGGAGCAGGCTGTGACTGTAACCTGGCCGTGTCAGAAAACCCTGGGCAGGGAAAAATGCAGCTGCTACACCCCTGCAATGTGACAGCTTCATTATTTGGATGTAGTAGGCAATAACAGCAACAAGAACCCACAAGACCTTAAAACTGGAATGCCACTGAACTATTCGTGATCCTATGGAGAGCACTGGCATCTGGGGGCACAGGGGGTCTCTGCTCTGAGAGGGGAAATAAAAAATTGGAGGCAGTATTCATCATTTCTTGGCCTGCACAGATCTGCCTTTAAGTGCTGTTCCCGATGCAGCAAGGATCTGGGGAGCTCTGCTACCTCCCTGTAGTGTGTGCATTTTCTTTTCCCAATACCATCTGCTATACTGATTTGTTAAAAAGGAAAATCAAATCTCTAATCCACTGCTGCTGTGTGAATAGAAACCCACTCAGGGCATTAGCTCTGTCTTGTCAAGGAACACAATGTGCCATTAAAACAAAAAGATGCCTCCAGCTTTGGGACAAAGGAGCAATGAAAACTGAATGCCACCCACTTGCGCCATGTGTGCTCTAAGCCGGGGGACAGGCCCAGGGGAGTGGATGGAACTGAAGTGTCGCCCTCCGGTGTGTGCCAGGCTGGGAGAGGATATCGTCATACAAAAGCAATACTTTAAAACCTCCTTTATTTAATTCCAAATCATCTTCTTTTTCTTTTTTCTTTTTTCTTTTTTTTTTTCAGGCACAAGCAGTTCTGCAGTAGCTCAGAAGACAGAAATCCTAACCTGCCCCTTCCTGTGAATCTCCTGGGCACCTCTTTGCAACAGGGCTATGTTTGCAAGGGCATTTATATGTCCTGTCTTCACAACGAATCACCCCCTCTCCTCTCCTCCCCAGTTCTGCCATGCCCACAGACAGGGTAAATAAAGCAACACGGCATAAAATCAGAATTCTGAGCTGTTGTGGCACTTAAAGGTCTTCCCAAAGCCTGATCTCTTAGAGCCCAGTGAAATGCTAAGATTCCCAGTGTGTTTCCCTCATGAATTTCCAGCACCAGTGGCATTAGATGTACCCATGGAAATCATTACGTTGGGAACATTTGGGTGGGAAGAGATTGAATACTTGCACTGGGAAGAAGATGAATAATAACACAGTCTTCTCCAGTGGCTTGAGGGCTTTCTGTTGTTTCCTTCTGAAAGAGCTTTGTTGGCCTTGCAGCTGCTGGGTGGCAGATGCTGATTTAGTGGGGCAAGGCCCCCCCGTCCCCTCCCGAGCCCGTGCCCTGCCGTGCCATACACGTTTCCCTTTAAATCCATGGCTGCTTATGCGTCATGGATGATGCCCACGAGTTTGCTGGCAGCCCTGCCTGCAGATGCAGTAATTAATCATCAAGTGACAGGGTGGCAGTGCCCCTCATTGACTTGGGGGTGATTAAGAAGGGCTGGCTTTCTCCCTGCCTGACAAAGGACAGCACAGAGCAGAGCAGGGCTGCTCGCTGGGGAGACTCTGCTTCGGAACCACTGCAAACCCTGCATTTCCAGTAACGTTTTCCATGCAGAAGTGCCACAAAGTACTTTGCAAACGAGCTGGGGGACTCGGGGAATGTGCAAACTCCAGTATTCTGCAACTTTCCCGTTCACCAGCCCCTCGAGGCATTCCAGCCTGTTGTGTGGCTATGAGACACCAAGCCACTGGAGAAGTCGCCTGGTACAGCAGAGGATTTTTCTAGAGGAAGAGTCTTTACTGTTCTGGAACTGAGTATTTGCAGCTCCCCAAGGTGTTAAAAATACAGTTGCCACTACTGAGTTTTGGTATTTCTACGTGCTAATCTAGCGCTGGGGGTGAAGGAGAACAGGAAACCGTTTTGCGTGGCACGCATTTAAAATGAGCTCCTGAACGCCTGAGTTTGGGCAGATCTCCCACCCAGCTAAATGAGAGATTTTTCTGGATAAGAATCTTGGCATTTGGCTATAAGCTGCTATTAAGAAGTAGAACGGTTTTCACTCATGAATATTCATGTGGCTATATTGAAATGTGTATACTATCAGCACACAACTTTGCAAATGCTTGATTCCAGTTTCTACTGGGGAAATGAGGCAGCTGGTCATTAGTTCACCTCCCAGCAGTGACTTACACAAGGCAGTAGCTGTGTCAGCCTACCTGTGCCAGCTGCTATTATTCCTCTTCTATTTCACATAGGAAAGAAGCATTTCTCATCCTTCTAGTCACTTTCCTCCACCTGCTTGCATGGGAAATGGCTTTTATCATTTTCTGCTTAAAACTCTTGGCATATTTATTATTAATATTCTTATTATTACTCAATTGGGTAAAAAGAAAAGCAATTAGAGAGACTTCAGTGGGAACAATTAAATACAATAGTAGTGGAGCAATTAACCTGCAGATTAAGCATTTGGTGGCGAGCTCTGTTCTTTATTTGCCCTCCCTTTAAATTCCTGTTGTGGAGGTGGGCTCTTAGAGGTCATCTATGGGGCTAAGAGCTGCCTGAGTCCTTGTGGAGGAGGGAGAGACTGGGATCAGGTTCAGGAGTCAGGAACCTCTTGTGCTGTTCCAGCTCTTTGCCAGGCTTTCCTTTCTTTTTTTGTTGCCAAGTCAAAACCATTTATTGCCCTAATTGAGTTTGGTGCCACACAGACCAGTGGAGCAGAGAGAAATTAAAAAGCAAGGGAGTGCTGTGGTATGGCAGAGAGGGCTCTGTGACAGCAGGAACCTCTAGCTGCCCACCCCAGAATTTGGCATCAGCCACACAGCCAAAACAGGGACATTCTCACAGCTATTCCCTTTCAGGCAGCCAGGTACAAATTTACAGAGTCAGGGGTCTTCACCCTGTTAGTGACCGTGGAAAGGATACGTGCAAGGATTTGTGGTTTTGGACAACTTGCAAACAGTTTTATTTATTTAGTTTTAACCTCTTGCCTGAGGAATCCATTTTAGCTTGTTCTTTAACCTTTGCCTATTTTCTCTTTGATTATTTTTTAAGTCTGATTTCATTTGGTGTCCTAAACTCTCCACCTAGGCTGTCGGGATTTTTAAAGGTGTATTTCTTTTCTTATTTTTAGCTTTATTTTACTGGTGTCAATGGTTTGCTCACAACCCAAGCTCAACCTTGATGAAGACAAAAGAGGCTAATTCCTGTTCCCACTCCCGGGTTCACCAGCAAAGAAATCTGTGGGAGCTGCAATGTCAACAACGATCTCTTAAAATCCTCTGAAACTGATTCTGAAATACCCTCAGATGATCCTTTGAAGTGGGAATATTTGAGCAAATATTAAGCAATATTAAGTTGGGAAAGACTTTTATAGGCCCTCAGGTCCAATCTCCCTTTTCAAAGCTGCTGTTGGAAGTAAAATCCATTTGGGATTTTTTAGTTAATCTTCAGTTCCTAAACCAATGGCAGGTACTTAGGCCATGCTTCCAGTCTTTCCAATGAGACTGGGGAGCTTGAAAAAGACCTTTGAAGGAACAAGATGAGATTCTTAACTGACTGCATGCTTCGAGAAAGGGAAGTTTTATGGTATTTAGTAAACTGTGTAGGAATCACCATAAAACCCCAAGGCTGGCAACGCTGAATTTGAGAACATTCATCCTAAAAGCCTGGCAGATGTTTATTTTTTTGTGCTTTGCTGGATGAAAAAAAAGTCAAAATTCAAAACAAACAAAAAAAATATTATGGACCAAATTTGTACTTTTGGTTTTTTTAGATGATGTCCATTTTGATAAATAATTAAACTGGGGGTAAGTAATAGGGACATTTTCCTTGGTTTGATGCAAAATAAACCATGTCATTTTCAGGTACCGATAACCCTCTTTTCCAGAGTCATGACATTGCTTTTCAGTCTGAAGCATTGCTTGGAAATGAAACTTCTGAATGTTCTTATTGAACAACAGTGAAATTCAACACTGTTTTTCTGTGTTTGTCAAGTGAAATTATTTATAAATTTTGATCCAAAGCTGCTAAGACAGTCCAAAGGCTCCAGATGGATTTAGAGAATATGAGATGTGTTGGGAACTGCTTCAGCTCTGTTCAGTCCTGCTGAGCATCAAGGTCCTGTCTCCAGATTGCACAGCCAAGCAGTGCAGGAAGGGAGAGGCTTGCATCAAGGCTGGGAATGAGAAACACGAGCCAGGTTTCCATTTCCAAGACTGTCAGTCTTGGGGATACCAGACTGCTCTTTAGGGAGAAGCATCCAGCTTTGAAAGGAACCAAGTGAAACAAGGAGAGAGGCCACAAATGAGCTTTAAATAGTGGAGTGAGAAGAAAAAAACAGATAAATGTTTTTGGGGAACTGTCATGATTATTATAGGATGATGAAGAAATGTGTCCAATTTCTTAGTAGTCTAATTATCTAATGAATTGAGCAGCTGTCTGTGTTTGCCCTCAGAATGTAGAGATTTTTATAAGGACAAAGAAGAAGTTCAAGTTGTTTTATCTAGGCACCTCAAGAAGTCAATCTGTTGCTAGAAAGGGAAGGTGAATTCCATTAAACTGGTGGAAATTATAAAAAAATCATGATCAAAGAAATTTATTTCAGCAGTAGTTTGTACGTAAGTGAGTTTGTAGAGAGATGGATAGAGAAATATTCCTACTGGGGTTCACAGACACAGGCTCAGCTGAAACCTTGATTTCAGTGTCACTGCTCAAGGAATGAAAAACCACAGCAAGGCTGAAGTCTGCTCCAAAGACTAATCTGGCATTTTAAATCATTTCATTAAAGGTTACTTTAATAATTGAAACAGAGATTGTTCCAGGAGGATTAGAGTAAGTGTTTGTAAGACATTAATGCATTCAAAAAGCAAAAATAAAAGCCATATTCCTGACAAGTCAAGCGGTGCTATAACATGCTACCACATCATCACATAGGGAATAAAGACTGTGAGTGAAGGAAAAACTGAGCACTCTGAGATGGAAAAGATCCTAATCACCTCATATTGCAGAGAGGACCAAATCTGCAGGATTTTTTAACATCTGAAAATATTAAATGAAAAAATAAAAGCTCAGTAATGCTTTACAGATTTATCTCTTGCTAGTGGGGAATCTGAAAGCACTTCAGCAGGCAGTGTTGTACCTTACATTTGTGGTTCCCATGGGATGCTGTGACTTTTTCCTAAATTCAGGGTTTGAGCAGGAAGGTGCCCTGTCCTTGTTTGTCTCTGAGGGCGATTCCAAGTCTTGCTCTTTGGCTGCTGCCATCTGGAAGGGCTTCAGAGAGCCACTGTCTTTTGATTATTGCCTTCAAGACAGACCTATGGGATGCTTGGGAGCATCAGTTACTCCTGTTATTCAAGGAGTGATGATGTCCTGAGCCTCCCAGGGCTACAGAGAGAGTCAGCAAGGGTTTCTAATCCCTCTATCCATGAATATTCAGGGATCTGGATCTCCTGTTCACAGCCACCCTTGGTGTCCTAACAGCCCGGGAGGAGGTGGTTGTCCCCCCAGCTCCTGCCCTGCAAGGTCCCGTTGTTCTCCTTGTCCCTGCCCTGCCCTGCCTGTCTGCTCAGGGGCAGTCACACTGCTCTCAGCTGCTCCCAGCCTCTGATGTTTGGTGCCTTTCTGTCCCACTAAGGCCTCCATTTCCCACTCTCCTGGCACCCCTGCAGAAAGAGAAACAAATGTTCACACCTCCTTAGAAAATTGCCATCAGCTTCTGTATGGCCCACTTCCAAACTTTGATTAACTTAAACTGGTTGAAGTGGTTTTCTAAACTGGAGAATAAAAACATAGGCTAAAACCAAAACCAACCCCAAGAATCATGGAAGCAAACTGTCTTTGAAACTGCTTTCTTTCAGTTCTAGGAGAGCTTGAGGTATCCCAGAGTGGATTTTTTCACAAGCTGCTTTCCTGCTGTGGAATGTGAGCAGCAGGCTGGAGATAGCACTTCTCAAAAAAAGGGGAACCAACTGCTGCTGTATTAAAACAGTGGCAGGTGACTGTGATGCTGATTAAAAAGAAGGCCCTATATCTACATTCTGATTCAGCAAGTACACATCTCAGAACTTCAAGGAAGGCAGAGAAGCCAGATGGAATTTTTGCGGAGGTTTGTTTGTTTGTTTGTTTACTTCCTTGCTTTAATTTTGATAATGAAAAATCAAACTTTTAAAAATGAAGAGAGTGCACATTTGTTTATTCAAATATATATATATGCAAATCTTTCATTTCAGCAAGACATGTTACCTTATTCTAATCTGCTTGAGCCTCTTGCATATTAAAAAAGTTTTTCTCATCTTACTACAACAGTTTTGGACTCAGCAGATTCTTTTCCTCATCCAGGTGTGGGGATAACCCCAAACCTTTTCACTGCTCTAAGTTTGCTGGTGGTTGTGAGACAGGGGGTTATACTGTATCTGACCCCTGGAAAGTCCTGTGCATTCCTTTCTGTATCTCTTTATGCTTTTTCTAAGGTTCTTCTTTGTAGAGAATTGCTCTTCTCTTTGCTGCCCCCAATTCCTTCTTCCTGCACCCTCCTGCTTGTGCCCCTTTCCCTGACTCTCCCCAAACGTGCCTGATGCTGCCTGCAGAGTCTGTAGTGAACGTCTGAGAAAGGAAAAACAAACCCCTCTGATTGTACCCAAGAATGGCACGAGCAGGAAGAATTAAGGAGAGAGACCATGCACAATTTCTCACAGACGTTGTTTCGAAAGGGTTTCCCCACAGGAGCTTCCACTCAGTCCCTCAAATCAACTATTTGTTGCACAAAACCACCAGTCCCATTCTCAGCTGCTACGTCCAGGAGCAGCTGAACAAATTGCCTTGTATTAGTAAAAGAAAGATTTTGCTAAATGTGGATGAAAATCCTCAATCTTTTCTTAGCTATCATCTGGAGAAAATTTGTCATTTTCAAGTTTTCTGATTGGCTTCTATAGAGAGTAGAACTGACCTTCAATTTTGTCCTTCAGAGATATCTAGAAGAGATTCATGAGAATATAAACTCCGGTAAATCCTTTTTCTCTCAATTCATCTTAAAAAGTGCTTTCAGCTGATATGAATTAGACCAGTTCCTCAAGTAAAATAACAAAATCTAGTCAATGTCTATTAACCCCACTGGCAGTGCCATACTTCCAGCAGGGTTTTCCTAAAATACAAATCCCCCCACCTAGTTTAGTTTTTTTTTTAGAAGGCAGCAAAACATTGGAAGATTTGATTCAAAGTGTTTCAGTGTTTTGCATCTTAATCTCATCTAATTTCTCAGACAGTGGGTTCTCAGCGACACTTGAGAAAATGTGACCTTTGAATTTTCTGTTGTGACGTTTTTAATCAATCAGCTGGGGAAACCTTAAAAGCAAAGTTATCTCAGGTTTTTTTTAGCAGGGCCCTCCTGCGGATTGGAAGTTATCAGCATCTTCCAACTGATATGCCATAGTTTTGAAAATGTTCTTTCTGAAGCAATTGCATCTGAACTTTTGGGGCTTTGCTGATGAACAGATGACTCATTTAGAAGCATTTTACAGGATAGCAGCAGGTCTGTTCTTAATCAGTTTTGAGCAATGACATCCAGGGAAATTTTAAATACTGTGCTTTCGTTACAGAGTTAGGTTTTATTCATGAGATTCTCATTGACCTTTTAAGTAGAATACACAACTACCATGCCAGAATTTCCAACAAACTGAGGGAGTTTAACTAAAACTTTCTTAACTCTTTTTCTCTGAAAAAGGGGATATGTGGCTTCAAGTGAGTTGGGAACTAACCGTGAGCGCTTTTTGTTTTTCTGGCCCCTGCTCAAAGAAAGCACTACTTAGGCAATATTTCCATTTATGATTCCTCTGAGGGTCCAGGGCACAGACACATTTCTCCATTTGACAGAAAAACTGGGAAATGTGCCTGTTGTGCTTCTCTCTGGGAATGACCAGAGACCTCTTGGCATCTGGGCACTTTATTGCTTTGGATGCAGCACACATCAAGTAAAACTCCGGAATTCTCCACCTGTAGAGTGGAACCCACACGAGATGTTCTGATTCCCACTGCCCCCACATTCTGTCAGTGTAAATGTTGTCTTAATCTGATTTAAGACATCCCTGAGGTAATCTGGAAGAACCAGCTGCTTCTGACAATGCAGAAAAAAACTGATTTCCAAAACTAAGTATCCCAGACTAATACTCCTTTTGGGCTCGACTTACCAGACTTCATTTTTCTCTTCCATGTGGGTCAATTAAAAGAATCAGGGTGTTAGTAAGTGTCATTGAAAGTGACGACTGATCTCCTGATGATCAGGAGATCTCCTGCTAATACCCATTTGTGTCCCACTAATTTCATGGGTGCTGTACCAAAGTCCCAGACCAGACTGGCAGCCATTCACTGGGAGTTTGCTGGCAATATTCTGAGTATAAAGGATAGAGGGAGAATAAAAGAATGCATTCTATTTAAAACCAAATGCTTACCGAGACAAGTGATATGGAATAAACCCCCCTTTAAAAAATAAAATCCAAAACATTACCTAGTTTTGTAAGATAACACTAGCATTAGTCCAAGGAAGTTATACTTGCAAAACACGGCACTCACCCATCCAATGAATTCTATTTATCTAGGGAAAACTGGGAAATGCTGTCATGGCACTGCTCATGTGTGCATGCATATTGGCAATTCGTGTAAGACAGCAGGGAGCATCTACTCTGTCCTTGTCTGCTGCAGAGGCTCTGCCTCATGATTTCATTTGATGCTCCCAAGTTCCTCTTACAAGGGTAGAGAGAATAATCATTCCTCATTCACCTTTTCCTGCCAGCCACTCTTTTCTATGGCTCTGTCACTTCCTCCTCCAGTCACCTCTTCTCAGAGTTAAAGGCTTGGAGTCTATTTAATCTCTCCCAGTGCAGAAAGCATCTCATGTCTTTGACTTTTTGTCCTTCTCTGTGTCTTCACTGGGTTTTGCCTATTCCATTTTGATGCAGTTCATGCAGTATTCAAGTGTGGGCAAATCTGGGGCTCATTCAGTGGCACAGAGCTGCTTTTCCTGCTGCTCTTGGTTGCTTTCATACCTTACATTCTGTTTACCTTTCCAGCCTGCCGCAGGGCAATGAACAGATGTTATTGTTGAGCAATCTGCAGCGACTCTATGATCTCTTTGCAGAATGATAATGGCTAATTTAGAGATTATCATTGCATATGTGTATTTAGTGTTGTTTTCCCCATGTGCATTGCTTTGCATTTATCAACATTGAATTTAATCTGCCTGTTTCTTCCTCCCTCAGAACTTTATGATCAGTTTTAGTTTCTACTACCCTGAATAATTTTATGCCATCAGCAAAACTGCAGATCATCCTTAGGGCTAATATTATTTAATATTTTCATTAATATCTGCAAACAAAAAAAAGTTTCAGTGTGCGAATTTAATTTGCTAATAGCAGAAAGTTGAGAATCTTCTCCATTTCAGAAGATGCTCAGCATATTACAGATTAATAAATAGATGACTTTGGGCACTGGAGTAATGGAAATCAAAATAAATGCAATAGTGTAAACTGAAAAGTCATTCTATTTGTCACAATATATTGACATTATAAAGCAGTTATGCACATTTAAGAGTATATAGTAACAGTTCTGGTTGGGGTAGGAAAGTTCAGCAGAGGAGAAAAACCAACCTGACACATCAATCAATCTGCAAATGGACTCTCAGCCACTGGCCTTATATAGCTCTAAAAAGTCAAACCTAGTCTTTGGAGATAACAGAACCCGCACATCCTGCAGAGATAAAGAAGGATCAGTATTATTGTGTGAGGTGCTGGATTGCCAGGTGGACCTCTGCCCGCTCATGTTCAATGGAGACCCATTCAAGTTAGAGACATGCAGGTCAGATAACCTGTGGACTAGGAAATTTGTCTACAAGAAGCATTTCAAAGAGGAAAACTGATTTCCCTTTATAAACGAACTGAGGAACCGAACTCGGTGAGCTGATGGTGCCACCAGCACGGGAGCAAAGACGCATAAATTGATCATGGATAGATTTAACCTGGAAAGTAACTGAAGCTTTCTATTAGCTGGGTGAGAAGCAATTGTAAAATGAAGCTTGAAGCCCTCGTGAAGGAGTTGGATTCCATGATTGTCCCCCTCATCAGCTGACTGGCTCTGCCGGCCGAGAAGCCGCCCTCCCAGCGGGAGTGGATCCTCTCCTTCAGCATCCTGCCGGCGCTATTTCGCCCCCTCCTCATTACTGCAGGATGATTCAAAAGGTGTCTCCTTGCTGCTGGAAACTCTGCTGGCTCTAACAAGCAGCAGGGGACAGGCCTTGCTCTCCAGGAAGGGCTGGATAAGGATAATGCTGCCGTGAAACTCCTGGCCAGGATGTCAAGAGTTGGCAGCTAATCAAGCTCAGATGATTTTCAACAAGCAATTTCTCATTAACATTTCTACATATGGAGGAAAAATACTTCAACAGCAGCACAGAATGCTGGAGTCGTCTGTCTGTAAGAGAGCCCATGCAATGAACATGAACAGTTTCTCTACTGTGTATTAGAAGGTCTTGAATATTTTGACACATTTTTAGGTCTCAGTTTTTGGCAATTCCCCAACAGCAGCAGTCAGTTTATGCCAGTCATAGAACTAAGAGGTTTTTATTGTGGATGCATGGAAGTCAGAAACCACAGCAGTCAAATATGTTTTTCTTTCAAAGAAATATATTCCTTTAATCTTGAGCTTACAGTTGTTGTCTTGATTTTGAGAAGGAGACTTAATGCTGCAAAAACCAAAATCACTGCTGCTTTATCCTACTTGCTGGGTTTGGTTTTGTTGGGGATTTGGGGGTTTTTTGTTTGTTGGTGTTTTTTTGTTGTTGTTTTTTGGGTTTTGGGGGTTTTTCTTGTTTTGATGTGGTTTTCTCTACAATGAAAATCTTACTGACATTGATAAATTTCTTGCCTTTGCACGTGCCACTTTGCAAGAGCAAAGTAAATATAAAAAGCATATTAGTATAATGACAAATGCCATGGAGAGCTCTGAAAAGAAAACACTCCAGGGAAAAACGTGCTTGGAAGAGTGATGGCACTGCAGTAACCACAATCTGCTCAAACCAAAAGGCATTGTGAATTTTTCTTCTTTTATCTTTTGTCAGAGTGAGCGGTTCAGCGTCCTTTCTACCAGCTGACGTGAAGAGGACAAAGGCCACTTGAAATCACACTTTTACTAAGAGAATATTCAAGTCTTCTTTCCTTAGATGTGACTGCTAGGACAGTTCTAGTTCAGAGGTGAGGATGAAGAGTAAGGGAGGAAGTATTAAAGGGGATTTCTGTTTGGGTTTCTCTCCCCACTTTGTTTCTATTCCACAGCACAGTGAGCCCAGGGTCCTCATCAGAGCCTCCCAGCCCCAGGGCTTGCTAAGAAAACCTCACTGTCCTGCCCAGCTGGGCATGGAAACCATCCACGTGCTGGGTTCACATGCTCTGCTGAGAGTACAGATAATAATAAACTGGTGCTGTTTCAATGGACTTTATGTTCAGCCTGAGGCAGAGATTAGACCTGGGGTTTTTTTGTCCTGTTTGTGTAAACCTTATTGAGGAAGTTGCTGTCACACTTCACATTCCATTTATTTTCTTAATGGTTCATAAAAGATTACTAAGTGAATAATGAATGTTTCAATTAAACACACAGATTGTTATCTAGGTCAATAAATTGCTTTCAAACCTTAGTAATGTCTGCTGGTGATGTAACAATTTTGGAATAATCATTATATATGCTTTTAATACATATTACTGTTTGTTAACCCTCTGTTAACCATTTACAAATAAATCTCTGCTAATATAAAACATGGTAAGCATTCATCCAATGGAGAGTGCCTGTTATTGTAACATCATTTTGTACTCCTGAATTCTCCAAGTAAGCGAAAGAAAGATTTCCAGAAAGAAAATGGCCATGGAGTATCTTAGACAAGTAGGAGAGAAATAGACATTTATATTAATCTAACAAAATTTTATGGAGTCAAGGTGGGATAAAGAGCTTGTTCCATTTTCAGAGGAGAGGACAAGCATGAGCAGAGAACAATTCATCACAACTATCTTACCACAGGATTAATTTTCTGCTGTACTAAATATAAATTGGCCTGAAGAAAATCATTTCAGCAGAACTGGATATGAGCACCATAGCTGGCCAGAAAATTGGCTGACTGATGGTAAACAATGGAGGCATCAAACTGTCAGATTGTAGCTAAAAAATATAGCAGAGGAATCTGTCTTAAGATTGTTCTTATTTAACATCACCTTTAGTGATCAGGAAGAAGGCATGAGAATATTATTAGTTAAATAGGCAGATGGTGTTGCCTTGGAAGCCAATCAAACTATAGAGATGACAGAAATATTGCTAAAGATCTGTAAAAGTCAGGAAAAGGGATGAGGGACAAAAACAGAAACAGTTTGAATTGGTGGAGACGAAAGTGTCGAGGGGAAGATGTCCCAAAGCACTGATGGACAAGGAGCAGTGACAGCAGGACACAGCTTCAAAAGCAGGGCAGCTCTTTGGAGCTAACAGTGTTGAGGTATCTGTGATCATGAAAAATGGAAGTAATATCTCTGCTAAGTACATTTTTCCTATAAATGTTGCTGCCATCATCATTTTCTAACTGTGTTTTGTACCTCTCTCAGCCCTAGATGAAGAGCTAAGGTGGCCTCGGATTTGTTGACAGAAAGCTCAGTCGGGGACAGTCTCAAGCCCCACTAATTAGGGTTGTTGATTGTAGGGTAGATTGGCACGTTTCCAGCCCTACCTTTCCTGGTGAATGCTGAGTTACTTTTAGGTCAGATGTTTGTGCTGCACTGGTCCTGGTGCTGTAGTAAGCAGCTCACTACAGACGTTAGCGGTTAAACAAAGAACCAAACAATTACCCTTTAAATACAGAGACCTGAAATCCCAATAACAGAGAGGAATGCTAATTAATTCACTCAATAACCAGCAGCTACAGCCATGGAAGTAGCTGGTGGACACCATGATGCTAATCATACCGATCTGTTAATGACCTGAGAGACACAGACTCTGCCCAGCATCCGTGATATCTTATCAGCCAGCCTGGATTAGGATGAGGATCTTCACGACACATCACTGTGATGCTGCTGTCCTGCTGCACCCTCCTCTGGCACTGCAGCACTGCTGATGGCCAAGTCTGGAGGCAGCTTCCACCCCCATGGGGGCCTTCAACAGTCCCTTTTTCCCCACAAAACATGAAGATTTGGCAAATCAAGACACATAGTATACATTTAAAGTAATATTTTGAATTTGTTATGGTGAAATGTATGGAGTTACTCATGTTCCCAGCCTGACTGATAAGGCATTTAAGATACACACGGAAATGCAACAGGGGCAGAGGGAAAGAAATTACTCCCTTGGGTGCTCATCCCACAGGAGAAGCAAATGCACAGTGTCCCTGTGGTGTCCTCTGGTGTCCAGGGTGAGGAAACTTGAAAATGCACAGATTCAAGGCACAAGAACCTGAATCAAAATTCAGGTATGTGTTCAGCTGGGTAGTTCTAATGGACCCACTACCTTGACCAGGTAACAATTCAGTCAGGGATTTTTATTTTTTTAAATAGATTTTAAGAAGTTGGTATTTAAGTAGAGAAATTTAACTCAGCCTCAAGATCTTTGCAGTTTCTGGGGAAGAAGCTCAGCTAACAAAGCAATTGCAAGGAGTATACAAGGAATGAGTAATGGATGGATGTAATGGTGGTACGACACTTTGAATGGAAAAATACCAAAGATTTTAGAAGTGCTGGAAAGCTTCCTGTGTGTTCCTTTAAACACATATATTTTCTGGGTCTAAAATCCCTCCGTGCCTGAGAATGAATGCAGTGATTTTTATATGAGGCAGCACTAAAAATCACACTCGAATTCCCAATCGAAAAATGAAAGCTTCTGATATTTACCATTAACCCAAAACAACAAAAAAAGAGGGTTTGTTCACTTGAAACCTCCTAATGTAATGCCAATTGCATTTAGTTATGGAAAATCTAAATAAAACACATATCAAACATAAATAAATAGAAATCAAGTTCTTAATCAGAGAGTTGGTACAGCAGTTTCCATCCCCTGCAATCAGCTCTGTAATTGCCTCACCTGGAGCTGAAATGTCATCTCTCCAGAGAGGAGGAGGACTGTTGTCTTTTCAAAAGATGATAATGGATTTGATAGAATATGATTCACAAAGGATTTTTTCGTTTTCTGGCATGGCATATTAGAGAAATTTTAGTGAGATAAGTGAATCCCTTTTAACTGTCCTTGAGTGAAGAACAAAATGGGAAGTGAATTGAGAGCCAACTACAAATGCTCTTTATTATCATGTCAAGAGCAATGTCCTTTCTGCTGGAACGTGCTTAAACCACCCCCTGCCACCCTGACCCTCATGTCAGAGAGTAAACTGTATATTGCTATGGGAGATTTGTGGTTCTACCTGCTCTGAGAGGAGGAGAGAGACACTCAGCCATGGCCTTACTGCCAGGAATTTCATCCGTCTTATGGGATCCCCAGGGGAAAATCGAGTCCTGCTTATCTCACTGAGGTGATAGGAGCTGTAAGAGGAAGCAAGGGCCCACTGAAGCCTTTTTCTTCTGTCACCATCTATTATGCTGTAAATTTCAACACGTCTTTTAGGACTGGGATTGTTGATTGTGAACAGAGTTCTTCATCATCCCCTCTCATCTTGCAGGTTGCCTGCTGAGAGACAGCAAATTTGCCTAAATTGTCAAAATAGCTTTCTGGATTTGATATTCTTCCACCACCCAAACATCCCATCAATCCCTACTATTTTTTAAGTACTATTTGTCAAGTATTTACTCATGTGTGCTGTCAGGACATGGCATGCATGTTTTTGTAAATGGAAATTTTAGAATGTTTTCCATTTTCTGTGGTATGGACATTTATGGCCCAACTACAACCCCACTCCCTGAATAGGTATTTAGTTTCCCTCCTGTCATTAGTGTCCTACATATAAATTAGCTGCTGCTGATCAGGACAGAGTTCCCAAAGAAGGTGGTGCAGAGACTTCCCCAGTGACTTTGGGAAGAAAGTACAGCAGGGAAGGAGCTCTAACATAAGACAGCAGCTCCAATCTTTCCCAAATTACGCAGCTCAGAGAAAGTACCCAGTCCCCATGCATAGGGACATCAGTCATTTTATCTTGGCAGAGTAAATAGATTGTGCACCAGGACTGTGCTTCTGACAGCTCCTCAGTGCAGATAAAACCAATAATTGTGCTGATAACGGAGTCACTAAGATGGATAGGTGTGTGTGGGGAAAAGCCAAGCACGTTTTGGAGACACATGGCCAATTTAGCAACTTTCAAACTGTTTGACTAAAATGTAAATAGAATTCCTGATGTCAAATGCAGCTCAATAAATACTAAACACTGAACAATATGGCCATCAAGCATGGAAAATCAAGTCACACAAATTGTAAGGCTCTCTACTTGGCAAGGGTTTTTTTGTAGCTTAGGATTTAGTAGCAAAGCTAATACTTTTAAATTGTACCAGCTGTCTCTTCCAAAAGCAATGTGCAAATCATCTACTGGCAGATGACACAGATACTTATACTCACTCCTAATTTCATACAGAAGGAATGTGTCTGTGTGTCTAGAAGGACATATATGTGAATTCACATGAATGTCTGGACACGTGCAAAGGTACGACTTAAAATGTTAAAAATAAAAAGGCAAATTCAAACAAGGAAACCCAAATATTTCCCCAATGAGTCAAACTTTTTGCTGTAGGTCTGTGCATACTATACATAGCTGAAATAGAGAATAAGTAATGACAATCCTTGGATGGGCCCAGCTACTGGAAAAAATTGAGTATTTAATTTGGCAATAACCCAAAGCAGCCTGCCTAAAGGTGTTTAGGGTGATAGAAATAAGCAACCCAGATATGCACTCTATTTCCTAATGAGAAATTCAGTGGGGCTATTACAGTTTATTATGGAAGATTGGGAATAAACAACTCCAGGGTAGGAAGTAAAGCCACTTGACCTGCTCCTACAACACCAAGCATAGGATTCACTCAGGACCCAGCTATCACTGCCCTTGCTCACAGCCTGTGCCCCCTGCACCATCACCTTCACAAAACTCACACAATTGATCTGTTTTCCTTCCATGTTCTCCTCGTGCCTTTCCATTTGAAGCTCCTTTGTTCCCCATTTTCTCTCAGATCACACTCAGTCAACAAAGGCAATACTTCTTTATTCAAGGGTGGATTAGAAGAGCTACAAAACCTAAGTGAGGCAATGCAGGAAGCCAGGTTTGTTATGGCCATGTGTCTTCTAGGTTCTCTGATGTCTAACAAGATGTAAATGCCAAATTGAACTTTTTCTTACATTGTTGTTTCTTGTAGATTGTTTGATGTCTGGTAGGAGTTGAAAAGGCAGTTTCTCTCTGCTAATAGCTTCTCTTTACTCTTTCTGACAACCTACTTTCAAGAGACTTGTAAGAACTTGGTATATTTAAGAATTTTCCTGGCTGTCAAATTTGCTTTAATTTGGACAGCAAGATCAAAAGTCATTAAGGCACAGAAATGAACAGGCATATGCATACACAGCCACTGTGCAGGATAAAATCCATGGAGCCTGTGCTGAAACAAAAATACTTTGGCATGTTTCAGATGACTGTAGGTTTATCAGCCTGAGGAACAAATGAATACTACATAAATAAAGATCCTATTCTCCAACATTTAGAAAGATCAAAGGAAGAGAAATAATGAATAAAGAGACATAATTGTCATCAGAGAATTTAATGATTGTAGAATTGTCTCAGAAGATACAAAGAAATGCTCACTGATAAGGCACTAGTGTGAACCTAAATCCTTCTCACACTGTCAGATTTCACTTAAAGCTTGCAAACGACTCCACCTCCTCTGCTGATCTCTTTGTTTACAGAATAGCTACCACTGATTTTTGCCAGTAATGGATTGTGAGGGTGGTTATTGGCTGATAGACAAATCACCAAATTGGTCTAAAGAAATTAATTTATTCCTGATTTTCTTCAAATTTTAGACTACTGCCAGTCATCAAGTTACCCAACAGCATAACAGTGAAGATCATTAGCATATGCATAATTTTTCATTGTGTTATGATGCATCAGTCAGAAAAAGTAGTCACAGGTAAAGCCCTACCTACTCTTTCTATAACTGGCCACTACGTTGCACTCCTACATTGACTGCGATTTTACAAGGTGGAAACATTCGTTGTCTGGAAGTAGGAACATGATCCAGACCTCTACTTGCCCACACGGAGGAGGCTATTGCTGATAATTGCTAATTGCAGCTCAGTAAACCTAATGGATAGTCAATCATTCTGGTGCAAGTGTGTTGTGCATTAATAAAGTAACTTAATTTCACCATTCTGCGTTTGCCACACCGCTTGCTTTGATCTCCGCTAAATTGGATCATTACCTTGTTGAACTGAAACCAACTAATTTTCCCAATTGTCTTTTATGAACAGAAGGAAATCATTGTGCTGCCGTGGAGAACCATGAACACGATAAACACGAAAAATTAAAATCCAGCTTTTCTTCCTGCCCTTGTGCCCTGCAGTTTGTGGATGTGTGCTGTGCTGACTGATTAATGACAGGCCGGAGATGGATGGCCAGAACAACCAGCCTGACACATGCTTCTCAAGGAGGCAGACTGGGGGAAGTTGGGGATATGCTTTTCTCATCAGACCCTCACTTTTGCTGGAAGGACTGTCCAGCCTGGTGTTCTCATGGGAGGAGGATGTGCAAGAATAGAATTATGCAATCATTTGACCTGGGTATGGTAAGTGCTAAAACCCCATCAGAAAATCTTGCTTCAGGGAGGTTTCTTTGCAGCAGGAGCCTGAAGGAGCTGTACTACCTTGCTGGATAACTCTGGTTCTGCATCCTTGCGGGGCTGCAGCTTCCGTGGCCTGAGTTTTGAACAAAAGCAGTACAGGAGAAGAAGCTTTTGTTCTGGGAAAACAAACAGGATCTCATAGGACTTTGAGTCAGAAAAGTCCCTGGCTGCCACTAAAACCCATGACCCAAGTGATGTAAGAGTGGATCAGGCAGAGGCCATCTTCTCTAATTTAAACAGTGAAAAGGAAATCAATTTTCCTGCCTCTGCTCACAGGGCCTGTGCTCTCACCTCTCAAGAACTGGTCTGAGTCTTCACTCTGGAGGGAAGCAGGACTTGTTTTACTGCATTTACCCACACCCATGTTGAGCCAACCGTTTAGCAGCACCATGCCTCATTGACTGGATGTGTCCTTCCTTCTGAATAATAAGCCTCTGCTGGAAAAAGCAGGGCTCGTGTGATTTATTTCAGATTACTGCCGCTTGTTGGACAGCAGCTTGCTGACTAGTGCTCCCCGGAGTTTGAGGCATCTCTGAATTCCTGTCTCCACTGCCTTGCCGGCTGGCTGGGAAGCATTAGATGCTCCACTGAGTATGACAGCAGCTCTCTGCAGAGCTGCTGGGGAGAGCCTGGGCAGTTGGAGCACAGCGGCTCTGCCTGCTGTGCTGCCCTCAGAGGCTCTGCAAGCAGCAGGGGAGAGCAGCCCATGTCTTCTGCTCACTGCCTGGAACAGATTAATTCACAACATTTCTTCAGGCTTTCACTTCACCTACATAGCCACTGCTGCGAACCTAAAACTGGCAGGATGGCTTCGGGCACGTAGGAGCGTTTTCCTTGTGGGTAGTGGGAAGCTCAGTGATCACTGTGGAGGGTGCTTGGGTCTGGCTTCTTGAAACAGAGCAGGTGCATCCCAATTGCCTGATTTTAGAGTGTTTTTTTATTCAGAGAACCAAACTATCAGTGTATGAGGTCATGAGCCACCCTCTAGACTCCAGGAGGACACTTTTACCTCTGTAACCCTGCCATGAAGGCACCCCCTTACCTGTGTTCCCCAGCTTTCTGTGATTGGCCACACCTTGCAGCTGTTACCTCAGAAATGTGTGTGGCACAGGGATTGGGGCAGGGTGTCCACCAACACCACGCCAGGGACCAGCTGGGGAGAGATTCTGCTCAAGGGATATGGAAAAAAATTTGCTAGGAAGAAAAAATATGGACAACAGAGTATTTTGGTTTTAGACCAAATCACAGGTGAAGGCAGATATCTCCTAGACCCCTAATATGCAGCTCCATGGAGGCTTCAGCAAGGACTGGATGCATTGCTTGACTCCTACGTCTCTGGAGTCTGATGCCACATCTCTGTCTGAGGGGATGACAATCTTGATGTTTTGCATTTGCCTGCAGGAAATCAGATTTTGGAAATCAGGTTTTGGTTAGAGCTGGAGCCAGACTTGAAGGGATGTCAGGAATTCTGGCCTGTAGTTAATTTGGTTTTCTCCGGGGGAAAAAAGCCTCTTCTGGTGTCTGTCTCCACCCCATGAGGGTAAGCAACCAGCCAAGACTCTTCAGGAGGCAAACCGAGCTCTCAGCAAGTTTTCCATACGGGAATGCTCTGTGCCTTTAGCCTGTTCCAGTCGCTTTCCTAACTCTCTTGTTAGTTATCCCCAGGCCTTCTGTGTGTCTGTCAAATATGAGCAAACCAAAACGAGGACAAATCAGTGGAGTCAAGGAAATATATGGCCTTCTAGATTCGTCTACTCTCTGCCTCCTGTGAGGCTGCTGAAGCTTGAGCTCACTGGTCTGTAGTGCTGGGACTTCTCCAACCATTTTAGAAAGAGCTCTGGGATGCACATTTTTGTTTACTCCGTGCTGTCACTGTGGTAAGTGAAACCAGGGTCCCCAACACTGTCTTTACAGGAGTCATCTAAGAAGGAACAGCTAAGGCAGAAACTTTTTCTCTGCTGAGACAACGTCTTAGAACTCATCATGCACTCCAAGGCATTATTCCAAGCACGGAGCCAGTTGCTTAATTTTGTGCACAGATTTGTTCTGCTGTTGGGCAGCGAGTTTCACTGCCTGCTTTGGTTCAGTGAATTCAAAGCATATCCTTCCAAGAGAACTCTAAGTGGATCCTGTGTGTTTATTTCAGATCCAATAAAGTTAACCAAAGCAAGTCTCTCCATTGCATTGTGATATACAAGGTAATAAACAGCTGAAACAATTGATTAAATGCCATAGCAAAGCCATTTATAGGACGCACACTCCAAAGCAGCAGAGACACATCCTATTACTAAACGTGCTCCACAAGTGGCTTCTCTTCAAAGCTTTTCCAAACACAAGAGGACAGTTAGGTGAAAGAAATGTCCCTCTGTGCTTGGAGGGAAGGCTTTGGGAGCTGGATCTGCTGGAGAGCAACCAGAGGGGCACCACAGGGTGGGTGAAAGACAAAGGAGCTTCCTCCTGGGAGGCTTTTGAGCTTTGTAAACCTGCTTCTGAATCTCAGCACAGTGGGAGCCTGGCTTAAATGTCCCAGAAAAGACTTCAGGACAGGGGAGGGAGCACAGATTTGCCAGCTGGATTTGGGCTCTGAATATTCTTCTCTTTGAGATCAAATCCACAAGAATCTGAAAAAATGTTGGTTCTCTGGTTTTGTTCTTAACCTTTTATCCCTGCTACGTCATTGAAACTTCATGAAGAGTTCAGAGGACAAAGCCCTGCAGGGAAGGGCCAATACAGAGCTCCAAGTACATGGAGACAAGACCTTAAATTAACCACTAAAATAAAGTGATTTTGTCTTCTCCAGCTTCAAAGAACTTGTGCAGCTCCCCTGCCCCAACCTTCCCCACCTTCTTCTCATATTAACCGAGTCCAGGGACACGCAACGAGCCCAACTTGGATTTTAAATTTGTAGAAAAATTATGATTTTTCATGGCAGCAAGAACATCTGGCTGTGACCACCTCCCCTTTCTAAACACGTGCCCCACGCTGGCAGCACACAAGGAGAGGACTTCAGCCCCCTCAGACTCACTAATCACCTTCCCATTCTGCCTGAGCTCTGTGTTCTCCTTCCCTGCTTTAGCAGTTCAACGTTGCATAACAATTCCCTTTGCCCTTCTCTGTGGATACAAGGAAGCATTCCAGCTTCAAGGGAACAGGGACCCTATCGACTGCAAAGACAGGCACAAAAGACAAAGATATTGAGTTCTGTTTTAATTAGCAATGGAGTGGGTGAACCTGTGGGTGGAGAAGAGATTGAGTATAAATGATGGAGAAAGCTGAAAACAAACTAGTTTTGACTGTTTCTCAGAATTTTCTGATCTGAAAGGTCAAAGGCTGAAAATAGGTTTTTTTGGCGTGTTAAAAATACCGAGATTGTTTTCCTCTGCCAATAGTTTCTTCTATTTATTAAAATTATTTTTCATCTACTGAGAGGCCTGTCCAAACCCAACATGCATTCTTTAGCTGCAATATTATTAGCCTGGCAGACAAAACAGAGTCAAAACGACTCATTGGCACTTAGGGGAAACAAGTTCTATAATAATAATTATTATTATTGTTGGGGTTTTCTTTAATTTACAAAATTTTATTTTGGAGAGAAGGAAGGATCAAAATAGTAAACTAAAAAAGAATCCCCAGCTTTTGGTATTTCCTCCTTTCAGCCCTTCTTACTTACTTAAATGAACAAAAAAAAAGAGGGATGGAGACATAAGGTGGAAAACGGGGAGAATCTCACACCTCCAGATGTACATAAAAACCCTAATAAAAGTGTTAGGCAAATGAAAGCATATTCCTTATTTTAAAACTGTGAAACATAAAAAAATATTGAAAAATCCTAGGCTGCTCTTTTTGGAGAGCGGGTGGAATTTTGCTCTTTTCGGGTTCAGCCTTGGCAAACTATTTAATCATGGGGGAAAAAAGAAAAAAAAAGTGAAATGCATCTGGTTCTTTAATGCTCTTCATTTAGCCCAGGTCAAAAGGATCTGCTGCATCAATTTATAGGCACCCATCCCAGAATTTCTCCAATAGTGAACACACTCTGAAAGGCTAAAAATATAGTTCCACATAGTTTTGGTTTAGGAGCAATTAAAGCCCTAATTCTGCATGCTGCCAGCTGATTTCCTATTGCAAGCACCCCTTTGGGAAATCAGTGGCTGGTTTGTTGCCACATTTGTTCATCCTTAGGCATCCTTAGGTGCTTGAATCATATCTTGAGCAAAATTCTCATATGGTATAAATTTATACTAGAACATCCTAGAGTAGCTTGATCTATTACACATAGAAGTTATTGACTTCAAGGCCACATATCCCTTGAGGAGGTGGCCGGGAATTTCTTGCTGGTGAATGAAGCAGGGTATCTTCATGGCTGCATTGGCCTGATGTGTTTCCCTAGTCAAAAGAGATGGAAACAGTTGAAATTTTTGTTGAGGTGAAAGGTCCTGTCTTATTTTACTTGGATTAGTTTTCTTGTACTCAAGTAAAAAAATGGTAGAAATCAATGAGGGTTTGGCTCAAAATCAAATGTTTCCCCATTTTGAAATTGGTTTCCTCAAAGAGGTGTTTTTTCCGAGGGAACCAGTGAAAGACACAATTTTTTTCAGTGAAGATTTTCCTTGTGAATTTACAACTGTTACCTTAGCTAACTTTGTTGCTTCCTCCACCCTCCTGATTTTGTAGGTTGCAAAAGATAGAAAATATTCAGCAGTGCTTTCCATAAGGCACTAAAGCTCAGAGTAACAGTCAACTCACTGTAAAAGATCCAAAGAGTAGACATATGACTCCCCCTTGTGAGTTATGGGCTGGACGAAACACTGCTTAATAGCCTGGTGTTTGTGTTCATCAGACCCTTCCCTTCAGGGAGAGCACTAAAGGATGCAAGCAATGTTTGCATTTTGTGATCTGATCAGATTCCTTCCCATTATCAGATAAAAGGCCTATTCAGTGATGTATTTCTCGGGTTGTTTTGAAGTAAAAAAGAAGAGAATGAATCATCTCATGAGCTTAAAGTCCAAAAGGCAGAGAAATGTCACTTTCTGCATTAGGACAAATGGACAAAGAAGAGAAAATGAGGTTAGCCCTGGGGGGTGCTCCCTCCTGCCAGGCTGGCTCTGCTGGCAGGCAGCTGTGGCAAAGCACGGTGTCGTCCAGGGAACACCATGTGCCAGCCACATTTTGTCACTGGCAGGTTCAACGCCAATGTCTCTCCAGTGGTTTGAGGCACCTGAGTCCCACTTTAGTCCAAGAGTATGTGCTCAGCCATCCCTGTGATATTCCATGGGCCAAGGTCACCTTACCATGGTCTTGAAATACACAAATGTGTTAAATTTTCTTAGCATCTCTGGTCCAATGAATCCTAAATTCTCCTTTGCACAATAATTTAACTTCACCAGAGCCTGAGTCAGGGGTTCCTGCCTGCATGCCCATCTGCTTTCCTATTTCTCCATCCTGGAACAAGTTTGGGGCACTTCCCAGGGCCTGGAAAGCACCAGATCAGAGGAAACAGGCAAATTTAACCCAAATTTCCTGCTTTTGGAGTGAATACACAGACTCATGGGTTACAATTTTAGCGTAACAGTCACATCTCCCACGCTGTGAAGAGCAGGTCACAACCCAGGGCACTTCAGCTCCAGAGAACATCCGGATTCAACGTGTCTCCTCTCAGCCACCTCCACACAAGGCTCCACTCGACCGTGCCAGCTTGGTAAGGTCTTACTCTCTCCAGACCCTATATTAAGAGTATGGGCTTGCACTGGGTGTGAGACATTTTCTGTGGAGGCACCGAAATCCCTCTAGACCTTGGCGCCCTGGTGCTGGCTGCCCAGGTGGGCTGTGGGAGGATGTCTATGGCCTGAGACAGATCCACACAGGTGACCTGGGAGAGCATTTGGAAGTGTTGTGTCAGATGCAGCCCAACGGAGAATTGAACAAGCAGGATTTGGATGAACATAATGAGTTGCTTGACAGGTAATTTTTGTTCTCTGTTGTGCTATTTCTGCAGTGGCAACTGTCACTGTGAAAACCACCAAGTTTGTTACCATGACATTTGTAATAATTACATCCCACTCTCTGCAGTGAAATGGGGCAGAAATGTCGATTGAAATCCCCAGTTTTCATGGGGCTTGGGCCAGTGACAACTCATTTTTAATTTTCAGAGCCTCGGGAGGGAAAACCACATAAATACCTCGGGTACCCTTTGTCTCAACCTCAACTGAGATACAGAAAAAAAAAAAAAAAAAAAAAAAAAAAGACCTGGCACAGACACAGCAAAAAAAGATTAGGCCTAATTTAACTATGTAGGGAACAACTCATTTGCTAACAGCTGCTACATTATAGCTCACCAGCAGGCAAATGTATAGCCCCACTGACTTCCCAGCTCCACACGGAGCGAGCTTCCGTGAGAAGGAAGGAGGAAGAACAAAGGTGCCATGCCAAGTGTTCATTAGCCATCGTTAAAATCCGAGATTTTCTCTCCACAGCTGCAGGATTCCTGGTTCCCTCCCTCCCCGAGGTCGCATTAGCATCTGCGATAACATAATTGCTCTGCAGACGTTCCTCGGCAATGGGTAGGCGATTCTGAGGGAATTGCAAATACAGTGCAAATATGCCCTTAATAAAATGAGTTCAGATAATGGGATCTGAGGTCTACTTCTCTATGCCTCTTCATTTCTAGTGCAGTTCTCTTAATTTCCAAGATTGCCCATTTGCCTCTCTGTCCTAACAGCCTCAAGTAGAACTAATTGCGTGGGTGAGAAAAGGCAGATTTGTACCTAAATACTAAAGAGACAGAGGCTTATACTATGCCTTTAATTATAGAAGTCATTAAGAGTGCACAAATATAGCCCAGAAAAGAACTTGGCCCCACTGGTCCCTTTAATACCATTAGTCTATATCCCCAAACCATTCACAGCACTCTCCAAATTTGGTACAAACCCACTAATAGTAGGAATGTTAAAGAATTATTCTGGTTTTATAAATACACGGACAACTTAAGAGCCCTAGAATTTAAAATACTGCCTTGTGATGTTAGTCCATAGTCCCACAGCTAAGCCCAGTCTTCCCTACACTTTGCTGTTTTCTATTGGGCTGTCCTGGGCTGGTTCCTCACCGTGTTGCAAATTCCTGGCGGACACAGGCACCCACGCTCTCCTTGGCCAACAGGAAATGGTCACTGGTCATTTTCAGTGCCACATCAATGGCACAGCATTGCTGGGCTGATGGTAGAAGGGAATCTTCCCCAGGGTGCAGCAGACATGGTGTGACAAATCCTACTGACTACTCCACGGATTTAGAGGTGATTGTGTGCCTGACATGCAGCACCCAAAGAAACCAGAATAGCAGCAGGACCACGTTCCCAGTGGATGGAATTGATGCACTGGGCAGCACAGGGTGAGGGCTGGAGCGAGGGAACAGTCTGAGGCCAACCAGCGTGGGGACTGGTGTAGAGCAAGTGTAAATCTCAGCAACCCCACGCAGGCCTGTGTGCCAGGATTGTGTAAGTGAGTACTCTACTATCCTTGCAACCCAAAGTGACAAGGAATCTTATATAACTTCCTTGCTGTCATGCTATACTTAGATTTTGAATATGGTTAACAGCTTCGCTTAATACCAGATGTCCTAGTATTGTCAGCCGCCATTAAATTTGTGGTGATATTTCCTGTTGATTATCAGCAGCAAAACTGCTGAGATAAGAAATCTTCCTTGCTGGAGGACAGGTGGAAAGGAAATCCTGCCAATCTGCCACTGGGGAAAAAAATACAGAATTTTTCTCTTTTATTTTTTATTATATATGTATTTAACATAGCCTGGAGACCAAATCAACTTTTTCCTTAACTCACAAGGAGAAAGTGTCCTAAGACAGCAGCCTACAAGAGGTAAAAAAAAAAAAAAAAAAAGTTATTGACACTGATAGGGAAAAACTGTGAAGAGGTAAAATGGTTGAAAATACCACATGGCACTTCATCAGTCAGGACTGTCTTCTGCTGTTATAAACAGATGTAACTGAATGATGCATTTTTTTTTTTAGAGCTGAAAAAAACTGGGGTATTGCTGCCAGTGAATACCTATATAAATGATATACTCCAAAATTACTTCCAGGCTTGTTCTAGGAGGAAGAAAGTCGTCTGTCCCCATGTGCTGTGTGCCACTTGACAAATGTCTCTCCTGTACACAAACTCTTGAAGTCAGTTGAGGTTTGGAAGTATCTCCTTTAAAGAAAACTTGCTGATTGAGTCAGCAGGCCAGAGGAGATGAGAGGAGGGCAGAGGAAATGAGAAGAGGTGAATCGCCCAAACCAGGCCAGAAGACACTTCAGAGACAGAGTCTGAGAAGCGGGTATTTGCTTTATTTGGCGCGCCGGGTGTGTGGGGATTTCTCCACCAAAACACACACCGGTGCTCCCTACAACACAGTATTATGGGTTAAATTATGAATATTCATCACATTCCTTGGGACAGGCGTGGTTATACAAATTATTTCTCATAAGTCATTAGTATCATTAGCATACGGGTCAGGCATGCGCTGTGTGTCCTGGTGGTCGCACTGAGGAAGGCCGCTCCTCTTCCTCGGGGGTCTTTCTGATGAAGGCCAGTAGTCTTCCTCACAGAGCACTTTTCACCTTTTCTCTCTGGGAATGCAGAGTCCCTTGAGGAATCATTCAGCAGTCTTTGAGATGGTTTTTGTCTCTTCTATCTTGACAAGATTAAGGCGAATTCGGTTTCTTAGGTTCTGTAATTAACATCTGCTGTCTGAACTAACATTTGCTGTTAACTTGTGCTTACATAAGTTAGCTATTGACTGCCCCTTTCTCAGAGGGCAGAGGAGATGAGAAGAGGGCAGAGGAGGCTGCCCAGGGCCAGAGCATCTCCCTCCTGGTGCTCTCAGAGGAGGGATGCCCTGGCTTTGGATGGGGCTGCCTGGGAAGCTTCAAAGGCAGCCAGAGAGGAGGACTGCCTCTCTTTTACTCAAAGACAAGCTGTTGATTTTCAGAGGAACTCCCAGCAGGGCATATACACACTTACCCCTTTGAAAAAATCAGGTCAAATTGTCTTCTTATTTATTACAAGTTAAAATAAAATACATCCCTTCTTGGTTTCAAAAAGCCTTGGGTCACTACAACTAATTTGGCCTAGAAACCTAGAGATGAAAGGCTTTGCATGCCATTACCGACTCCATCAGGGACTCCCAGCAGCCTCTCCATCCCCACCCTCCACTGTCTTTCTTTAATGGGGGAGTTTTCCTAAATCCTGACTCGAAGCAACCACTCTACCCAGAAACTGGGGTGAGACTCAGCTGTAGTGAGCAGGGGCATGTGCAGCTTGGGCATGGAGCAGACAAAAACAGGAGGTTTTGCAGACTGTGGGGCCTTTCTCAAAGGCAAATTCTGGGTTTAGGACGAAGTTTGGTGCCCGCCTCTTGATGAATTTAACAGCAGCAGCGGAACAGAAAGATCTTGTGTAAAAAAACCCAACAGGCAGGAATCCTGCTTAATTACATTTTCTACAGGCCAGTAAATGCCTATGAAAAACAGATGTGTAAAGAATTACTTCTTTTTAACAACTTCAGTAAATTATTATAAACTGTACTCACAGATGAGAAAAAACAGTGCTCTGTAATTGGCCCTGGACAGTGCCCAGATCATCCAAAATCCCTTTTCTTGTATTTTTGTTTGCAAATTGCATTTTAGAGTAGTGGGAAGACACTCCACCAGGCACAGAAAAATAATTATAATCTCTCTCAGGCAGTTAAAAGAACACGGTGCTGAGTCTTATAACAACCCCTGAGGGACTCGCCCACAGACACACAGCCTGTCATGTCCCATTGCACATGCACTGTGTTTGGGGGGATTCTCCCAGAGAGGTGCTGCTGTCAGGGCTCGAGCAGAGATGCAAATCAGCACTGCCAGGACCTTTCTGTAAGAACTGTCACTCTTAAAATGGGGTGTGTGATGGTAGCTTGTTTCCAAAATTATTATAGTTTACTGCAGATTGGAGTCCTGATATATCCCCCTGCTTCCCAGTTCCAGGAATAAAAGTCTTCATGTCTTTCTGCTTCACTTCTGCTTCTAGACTGTGCAGGTGGCAAAGAAAGTGTGCGTGACTGCCTGTGAGTCTTGTCCACATCAGAAGTGATGACTCTTTAAAACAAGAATCAGATTAGACAGCAGCCTGTTTAAAGCCAGGGTGGAAGAGGTCTCACCTCTGAAGTCATGTAAAGTCCCAATACATTTTTGTTGCATGTGGGTTATACAAAAAAAGGAGAAAAAAAGACCCTGTGTCTTCCTCTGCCTCTGCTGCAAATCCAACCTGCAGCATTCAGGTGGTTCCCACAAGCATTGTGGACCAGTTCTGTGCTCTGTTAACAAAGTAGAGCACAGAACAGGCAGTGGCAATAGGCTGCCATCCTCCCTGTGCCAGCACTGGGGGGATGGCACAGCTTTCCAGCTATCTGAAGGTTTTACTGACAGCACAAACTGCAGCCTTTGCACTGCAGGGGCTGGAGGGCAGAATCCGCTTTGTCTGTTCCCCATGCCCAGCCCACAGTGCAACTGCAGCATGAAAAACTCTGTTCAGCCCCTCTGCATCTGGAGCCTGGGCCTCTCTTCACTCTCCCAGCCTTGGCACTTCACCTGGTAAACCGAGCACCTTGCAGGTATCAGCCCCTTTTGGAGCAGGCGTTCAGCACCAGCCACAGTGATGAAAGATGCAGGATCCATCCTCGTTCCTCGTCTGGCTGCTCTGGACCGTGGAGTTTCACACCACTGATGGCTCCAGTTGTACAGACTCGCTCGGAAAAGCCTGTGGTGGTTCTCCATGCCCGAGGGTACAAGCCTGAAGGGACCATGTCCAGTTGTGGGTCAGGGACAACCAATCCCATGGCCATGGCCACCCTGTGCCACCGCTGTGGCCGTGGATGAGCCCTGGCAGAGTGGGCACAGTGAGAAGCACCAGTACAAACAACCTCGATTCACCACCCATTGGATCACTGAAGGTTTGGGACAGAGTCAGTGTAACCTGGACTGAAAACATGCAAAATTCACACTGGGAAGGTGAGAGGGCAGGCATTTGACTTAATTTGAGGCTGGAGGAGGAAGGGTGTTTACTTAGGTGCTTTTTTAATCGTTTGCACTTTCTTTTTTCCCAATAAACAAATCACTGATTAGATGCTTGTCTTGATTGGGTTGATAATTTAAGTAAAAAGTCCCCAAGTTCAGGTTCTTTTGCCCATGACACCCTGGGGAAAGGGAATGATCTGTTAAGTCTTCATCAACTTCAAAGAACATGACTGGCAGGCTGGGACACACTCTTCAGCAAATTTAGGTGCCAGACTCTACCAATTCTGTTAATAGATTTTTTTACCCATGAGGTTCACATTTCCTTATGTTCCTGTTTTGTCTTGTTGGTTTTGGGTTTTTTTTCAGAATAATGGCAAGGAGACAACTCCTCCACCTTATCTTCTCCTTGGTACCTGTCAAGTCCTTGCTTTTGAATTTGGAAGTAAATGAGGACTTTTTTAACAATGCACTTTTTCCTCTTGTCTCATTCTCAGACTGAGTTCTACACCAATTTAACAGATACTTTTCTACAAACATCAAATTAATTCAAAAGCCTGCAATTCAAATTCTCAAAACTTGTCCAAGTTGTAAACAGCTTAAAACAGATCTCACAATAGAAGTTCTGAGCTGGGATGTTGGCTCCACATATAATTATTAAATTAAAATTCAGGTTCCGCTATAGACATTAAAGCTTCCCTGAATCCTAAAGCTTAAATAGTTCAGCTTTGGAGATGTTTACAAATATTGGAAGTTTTCTAAAGCCTTTGGCTCTGGCTGCCATTTTTCACTAGTAACAAAAGTGAGACCAGTGTTTAAGTTTTTCAGAATTTGGTTGTCAACTCCATCATTCAAAATTAACTCATTTTCAAATGTAATTCAGAGGCTTTTTCACAGGCAGGACTAGACCAGCAATTCAGTTCGGGGTGCATGTACTTGAGATGTCTGGGGAAACAGCTGCTGAAAGAAGATATTTGCCATTAAACCTGGGGTTCAGCGGGAGTCATCCTGCAGCTAATAGAGAGCAGACCTCCAGTACTGCAGCCTATCTGCACTGCCATTACCTGCCTCTATTTATCATAGCTCCACAGGCTGAAAATTCCTGAGTGTGCAGAGCTGCTACAGCCCTGGGGACAAACAGATTCAGATAGGGGTTGGGAGCTCATCTGGCCGTGGAAAACCAATCAGCAGTAGGGCTTGGCTGGTATTGTTCCCTGTGGTCAGCAGAAGACCTTTCCCACAATGAGCTTTGCAGCACACAGCTCCTGCAGGGAACAGCAGGAAGGAACTTTCTTCATCTGCCAGAAGGATCCTGCTTGCAGTGGGTTGGGGAAGTTTGCACCTAAAGCAGGTGGGCTAATTAGGTGTAATGAGGTGTGTTTGTGGCCTGAGGATGTATATATAGCCCACGGAGGTGTTCTGTGTGATTGTGTGTTAGATCCTTCCAGGAACCTGGAGCTGTCTCTGGGCTGTGAGGCCCAGCTGATGATCTTTGTACAAAGATCTGTTAAAGAATTAAAGCTGTTTCTATTTCCTCAACTTTCCTGCGATGTAACCCCAGGCTGGCTGCTTCCTCCTGCTGTGTCCTTCACATCCCACTTCTCCTGCCTTTTCCACTTGACCACTCAGGGCAACTTTGGTGTCCACATTATGGAAAATGGAGAACATGTGGCAAAAAGCTTGGCACATCCACATCTCTGCTTATGCACAGCCTGAAAAATTACTCCTGCAGGGAGATAAAATCTATGCACAGTTCCTGCCATCCCTCTCTGAAAAGCCCTTCACAGTTCTAAGCACCAAAAGAAATAAATTAACAGGATCTTTTGCTGCTGTGGAGAACATTGGTCCTATTTTACTTCCTCTCCATTCATCCATCCAGAGTATTGATGTCCATGTGGCTGAAGAGCCCACTCTACCAGAGGAGCATCCTTACCTAACAAAGTCTAGGTGTGAAGAGAACCCTGAAGTATCTCCAGAAAAGTATAACCCATGATGACAACAGGCTGGTTCCTTGAATACTGACATCTGCAGTATAGATACATTTTTCTGCACTCCTTTCAGAGGAAAGTCACTTAAATTTGGGGAAGTGTTTTGTAAACGAGAAAATCAACAACATGGTATTGGGATAGCCATCACAGCATCTCCCATGTTTTTTAAGGTCAATTAGAAGCTTATTAAAAGTGATAAATAAAAAACTCAGAACCAGGATTCTGGAGATTTCAGAATCTATGAAAGCAGAGTAACACATTGCTCAGCTGGCCAGTCAATATTCCTTAAACATTGTTTACACTTGTCACCAAAATACCCTTCTCAGCCTCTTGCTGAAGCCTAAGGGAGAGATATAAGATCTACAGAACTGACAGGAAAATAAGATTTTCAAGAGATTTCAACAGAGGTTTTTACTCACTCCTATTCCTTTCTTTTTGCTAAATGCATGATTTCAGTCCGTTTGTCCCATCTGAAATATTCCCGTTTGACCGACCTACCTTGGAACACACATTTTCATCAAAGTAGTGCTGCATTAGTATCTTACTCAAGCAATATTATTGCTGATATGAGGAGGGGTTAACTGGGAAAGAAACCAAAGAGGCATCAGAACCCCGCAGGTTCTTCTGTTCCCTGGCAAGGATGGCTCCTTTGCATGAGCTGGTGGCTGCAAACAGCTGCTCAATCCTGATATCGTGTGCTGCTGAAAATGACTGGAAAAAAGGCATTTCTCCCTCAGCAAGAGAAAGAAATCTTGCAGTTGGCATTTTATTTTGTTGCAGCTGGGGACAAAATAGTACTGTACAAAAGAGCTAGTGGCACAGAAAATGGGAAAGGAATTAGATGTGGGAGTAGCAGAAAAGTTTGATTCATTGTGGTGCATTTCAACTTAGACCCATGATAATGAAAGTAGATAGGAAGATAATTTTTGCAAATATATGCTGTCCTCATAAAACCGAAACTTTTAGTTTTCTTTGACAGAACTTGTTGTCCACCCTGGCAGTTACAATCCTTAACCCAGGGTTTGGGGTTAGGGAATGGATGAGATGGTGGCAAGAATATTTCCAGACCTGGGCAACTAAATGCAATCGAAATATTAGTAAAATTCATTCTGCGACTACAAATACAATGACAGTCTTGCTGTTCTACACTATTTGTATTTACAGGGAATGAGGGACAGAAGGTAATGGCTCTTTAAAAGTTCCCTCCCCTGATTCCAACCTCAGCACTGCAGCCGTGTGTACTCGGTGGCTGCATCTCCACAGGCACACACACTGTGTGGGTTTTAATCTGTTTTATAGTGATGGCTGTTGTGATTTAGCCTTAGTCCTCCTCATCACAGCAACTGAAACTGCCAGAGATGCCCAGCACGGTCTGTCAGCGTGGAAGCAGGAAACACCGGGGTTTCGGTGTGAAACTGGGGCTCACACACCAGGCTGCAGGTGTGGCAGGAGCTGGAGGTGCTCCCGCCCTTTTAGGGAGCTTTTAGGTCACATAACAGCCACAACTTCTACTTGGTGGTGCAATCGTCACTATATAAAAGCCATATAAACATGATACCTCAGCTGCATCCCAAGGAGACAGATTACATAAATTGACTTAAAAATGAAGTGTTTTACACTTTATCTTACTGGTTTTGCCCTATTCTTCCTGTGGCCAGACACCAGAGCAATGCATGAATGAAAAAGGACCACAAAGAAAACCACACAGTGCCTTGGGTGACCCCCAAGCCTGATATTTCACAGTGAATTCCTACCCACATTCTGACTTCATTTGAGCTGGGGCAGTGGGGCTGCCATCCTCATCTTCCATCGTTTCACAGGGTACTGCCATGCTGCTCTGCCTCCTCCCAGGTAAGAAACTTGAATTAAATGGGATGTAAAAGTTAGTGGGATAGATAACTGCAGGCTGAAGGGTTGTTCCCAGGTGTCCCCTCTCCCACCACAAACAGAAGGCATGGGCTAGCAAGATGCACCAGGAGAAATCAGATCCCAAACAGCCTCTGACAGCGAAAACCTCTGGAGTAATGTAACTGCTCCATCACCCCCCTGACCACCCAGCTGATGTGCTCTGCCTGGGAAAAGCACAGTTCCTAAGAGCTAGTGAGAGGTGGGGAGTCAGCGACTTCCTCCAGCTTCAGAGGACATTCAGAAACAAATTCTGGTCATTGCTAGAGAGGAAATGCCAGTCAAATGCACAGATGGCATTTTCTTTATGGCAAACCAAGAGGTCCACTGGGCATCCTTCCTCAGAAGCCTCATCCCTCTGTATTCAACATGGTTATCCTGCTGTTCTCTGCATTCCTCACTTACAATTTCCCTGCTTCCAGAGGTTGCTGCTGTTTGATGTGTTTTATCTCAGACGTGCCTTTGATGTATTTTAGAGCAAACAGAAGTACAGAAGAGGCCTGAGGATGACTAAGATTGGGCAAACCCAGAGGACCTTGGCTGTATTTGATAACCACTCAAACTATTTATTTTGGGTTCAAAAAAAACCCTCAGATTGAGTTCAGAGACCTTTCCCCTGTATTTTAAACCAGGATTTTTTTCTTCCAAAGAGTCAATTTTTCCTTTTGTCATTGAGGAAATATGTTATCCTATCTAAAAGGAGGCTTGCAGGCTGATGCTAAAATGTGCTTTCTCTGTAAAATATTGACTTTTTTTTTCATTTCCTCTCTATATTAAGTCTTCCTGCTGAAACATTCTTCTTGGATTTTTCCACTCTCTCCAGTTATTTTCTTCCTTTTTCCTTCCCCTTTCTCTTCCACCTCCCTTCACACACACCAAGCAATGTGCAAGCTCTGTAATGAGCATGAGCAGACTTTCCACTCAAGAATGGTTGCCTGGATGTGTGGTTATCTGAAAAAATATTCCCTTTCTCCTAGCAAAATAAAGAGGCCATGTTATCATCACTAACAGGAAAAACGTAAGATCACTTTCACAAATCATAGTAGGAGGGTAAAAAAAGGGTCCAGGCTTTTTTGATGTGTTCTCAATTGAAGTATTTTAACCTAAGCACAGATTAATTGTAGCTGCTTTAGAGAGTTTAGTGTTCCTCTTTGCTACCTACTTGAAGAGTTACGACAATACAACACAGTAAGGAGAAGAAAACAAAGGAAAAAAAAGTTCATTTCTTTAAGACAAAACAAAAATTACCAACTTGTCAGACTACAGAGAAATCCTCTTTTGGATCCTGAGCTTAGTGATCCATGGGATCCAGCACACGTGGGAAGACAGCACCATCTGCCCTCCCAGTGTTTGGTATCACACTGACAGAAACCCTGACCTTTCTCTCCCCGCTGCTGCAAGGTGAGGAGCAGCTCCCTGACCACTGCACACCAAAGAACAGAAAACTGAGATCACTGCAGGCAGCAGGGGAACAGAGCAGCTGATGCAGCCATAAATCCAGAGCAGAATTACAGAGCCTGTTTTTGCTGGTGGATACCCTCTGTCCATCCCAGTGCTACAGGAACGTTCCTGGCACCTGGAGATGAGCAAGAAATCACCCAAACCTTCAGGTTATCCATCTTCACTTGCTGAGGTGCACAAGGACATCTGAGCAAGTTAAGATGAATTACCTGAGAGTTTGAAGTGAAAGCATATTAGTTAAACTGCATTAAACTCCCGTGAAGATGCTTTTACTTTATGCCTCCTGTAATCAGTTTAAATGATATATTAAGAAGCATTGCTACTAATTACTCTGAAAATTATGTGACCTGGAAATCAAAGCCACTTCATGTTCTTGGATATGAAGATATTCATCTGAATTTAATTAATTTATTTCTCTTAAAGCTTTCATTTATTCCCATTTCAGTGTTGCTGCTTCAAAGCTGTATCTCTGAAGTGTGATGCATCCAAAAAATTTCACAGTGCTCTGTGGTTATTGGTTATTGGAATAAGTTTAAGGAGAAGGGGGAAAAATAAAGAGATAAAATATGTGTTTCGCAACACAGTCAAAGGAGTTACTTGTTGAAAGAAAATTGGGCACACCTGAGTGTAACAGACACAATGTCCACAGAAATTATTGGACCAGATGTATTTATCTGGAACCATTGTGGGTTTTTTAGATGAAGTGGGTTTATTCCACTGCTTATCTACCATGTGGGGAGAGTTGATAATGCTGGTGCAAGGCATGGTTGACCGGCTGTTGCTCTGCAAATTTCTGCCTTCTTTCCCACTAATGAGTCACAGTTGTGACCAGCAGAAGCAGAAATCATCCCATTCCAGGCCTGGAACATGATCCTTGTGAATGAACTGTGACACTTCTGGGTATTCCACATGTGGGAACACTTCTGCTCTGCCAGACCATGCACTGGAGACAAGAGAAAATCCAATCCCAGGCTGCAAAGATATGATCTCCCAGAATGAGATCAACAACATGTGGAGAGAGGTGTCAAAATAAGAATGGCCCTCAGAGACTTCTGTTATCTTCCTGTTTGTCCTCAGCAGTTTAAGAAGGTGCCTAATCGATACCATTCATAATGTTTTGAAAATAAAACTGGGAGAATAATGGAAAACTTCAGAAACTGTTTGCTTGAATATTTAAATGGGCTCAGTCCAGCTATATCCACCCTCTCATCTGTTAGCTCTCTGCAAACACTCTAACAATGAATTTTACTGGCAGGATTGTTTGTAGAGAGCTAATTTCAGAGTGACACACGTATTTGCAAATACCCACTTGTAAGTTTGCTTATGCATGTATCTGTCAGAAATATTTGCATATCCATCCAAATAAAGAGATAGGAAAATGCTGTGTGACTTGCCTGTCCAGCCAAAACTAATGAACCCAAGGCTCATTGTTAGTAAAGGATTTTAACACCATATAGAAATCTGTGGTGAATAAGAATGAATACAATTTGTTTTAAGCATATTAACCATGCTGTTGAAGGCAGTTTGCAGGGAAGAGTCACTCAGTAGTTGGAGGCTGTCTGTCCCCTCCAGTCAGGTGCCTGGAGCACTGGGGACATTGTGTCTGTTATCAGTTATTCTGCAAGCAGCAAGGCTGAACACTGGACACGTTGTTGATTGTGGATTGTTCCCCCCCAATGCTTCTCAAAAATGAATAATTTTAACAGACATAAGAAGGGGAAGGGAGGGGGAGCAGCGAGTAATAATTTGAATGAAATGGATCGTCAATATTTATTTGCATGAGAGATTGGATATGGAAATCTGCCAGCATCTCTGAAGGTGCTTGTGCTGTGGCACTGCAAAGAACTATCCATAAACCTCCTCATTTAGTGAGCATGAAGCATCCATCGTTCTGATTAATTGTGATGGGAAAGAGGGACACGAAAGTCAATGACTGAACTCCCTTTTCACTCAGGATTCTCTCAGAGTAAAGTCTGGGCTGTGGGACCAAAATGGATAAAATGGTTTAGTTGTTTTCACCTTGCTTGTATTTTTGAAATAATCAAGGAACTCGAAAGCACAAGAGAAATATGAGGAAGAGGGATATTACTTGATGTACTGCGGGACAAAAACGTGGGAGGATTTAATAACATTCTAATAGACTGAAAAGGATTACATAAATACATGAAAATGTAATATATAAGTATCTTACATGCAACACTCTGGGTGCCAGAATAAGAAAGTTCATGGTCTTCTAATTGCCAGAAGGAGGGAGAAGTGTTCCCTCTTTCCCTTTTTCTTAATTTCTTTCTATCAGCTTGTCCTATTAGTCTTGTGGGGACTCAATGGCACAGCTGGAGGAAGCTCCTCTCTGATCCCATGTTTGTAAATACAGGATTTAAATACTGCCATTGCACTAAGAGAACAGCACTATTCGATTGAATGACTTCCTTAGCCAACAAAACAATAATTAAGTTAATATTTTCACCCAGAGAGGCAATGCTGAAGATACCTAAATACTTTTTTTATTTTTGGCAGAACAGGTTTCTGTTAGAAACTTCTGTTTTAATGAAATTGTACATTTGTATGCACTTGTGTTGATTTTTATTACATTTTTCCAAGGGAAAAATAAAGAACTTTAGCACTGACAATGTCAAAATACTCAGTTTGATTTCATATGAATATTTTGATCTCTGGGAATTTGAAATGACATTTCATTTTGCAAATACATTGTATATTATCAATCAGGAGATAATTACAACACCAAAATTAAATAAAAATCCAAGAGACAGTTTAATTTTTGTTGCAAGGGAACATTTTGATAGCCCCACAGCAATATTTTTTCCCGATTTCAGGGAAACTTCTGAAGTCTTCATTTCCCTAAGATTATCAAAGGTTTGCTGAGATGAGGCAACGTTCCTCAGAGAGACACAACTTACTTCATGCACATGATGCAGCTCAGGTGCAAGACAAGCCAGGTTCACGCACATGTCGGTACAAAGTACCCACGACAAAGAGCAGCAGCGCCAGCTTCTGCCCCAGAATCTGGGCTTTGAAAGGCTGGAGGTGATTCAGTGATTCCTGGAAGGATACCAGCATTTGGTTCCAGACCTGCAGAGATGTAACTATATCCTTATTCAGAGGAAGAGACTCTGGAGTCACGGGGGCTTTGTGAGACTTCTCTTCCCTTCCTTTTTCCTGCTGCCTTTGAGATTTTCCCACTGATTTATTACCAGAGGAGCAGCCCCTGGGTCTCTGCAGACTGTGCTGCTTTCACAGCAATCAGTTCTGCAGCGTGCGGTGTCTGAAACTAAACTTCCTTGGATGAGATGCATCTTCTATACTGCATGAATTTCAGCTTGAAGGGGAGTTTATCTTAAGAAGAGAACACTTGGAGTATGCCCTGGGTTTGTTAAATGCATGGTCTGGTTCTGCTCCACAAGGTGAGAGTCACTGCTCTGCACCGTGTTACTGCACTAGGCAAGAATCACAGCTGAAGTATTTGTTCCTGCATCTATTCTTAAATAAATCTCCGTGTTGTGGCAGAGCAAAGAATGCCAGACAGTTAAAATCATTATTTTATCATTTGGCAAAAGCACAAAGTTGAAAGGGAATGAATCCAAAATGATCTTATTTTAAAATCCAAATTAATTTCGCAAGTAATTTGGGGTCTTCATTTATTCAGTACTGATTCAGTACATAAATAGGGTGTATGTGTGTATATATCAGCTGGAAATTGGAAGAGAACCAGCAATAACATGTCTCTTATAACCCACCCGAAATTTTAAAGCTCTTAAACATCAGTGCAATGTCCATTCCGATAGCCATGGTAACATCTAACTCTGAATGCTGATCCCCAGCAGTGGATCTGGGGGTATTCTACTGCAGAAGGCAGGGATGAATTCAGGATGAACACAATGGACCCTTTCCTGTTCTCTCTGCCTGCCTCATTTATCCTTAAACCCCCTGACTTTTGTCTCCGAAGCCGAAATTTCAGACTAACCGATGACCATTTTAAAAACTCTCCGGAGTTCTCTCTGTGTGGGATCACACGTGTGTGTGCACGGGGACAGATGGCATAACTTACAGAATTCACCAGACTCAGCAATTCTCAGCATTAACTATGTCTAATTGGAAACATTTCATTCATCTTTGATCTTAATAGCTTTTTGAAGGTAGCAGCTCAAATGCCTACTGTCAGAGCATGGGCTTTAGGTCCAGGATTGAGTAGGATAAATCTGTGTCTCAGCAGCCTTTGATTTTTAATGTGTCTGACTTAATAGAAGCACCCCCATCCACCCACTTCCTTGTTCTGCTCTAGCCCCAGTGTTCCTCTTGAATCCCAGCAACTTAAGAAGAATGAAAGCTGCAAAGAAGAGGGGATGGAGAATGTGTATTTTTAATTAAAAGCGTCCATAAGCATTAAAATCTTCATTAAAAAAAAAGAAGTCCCAGAGCTATAATTCTGAGATCAGTGTTGTAGGGGAAATGCAGAATTTCAAATATTAAAATATTCTCTTCCCATTTTCCTCATTCTAATAATAGTCAAGTGTACTGAAAGTCTACAGGGATGTCCATCTGTAAAAAGAATTATGCAGCCTCCCGGTGGAAACTTATTATTTGGAAAATCTGGATTCAACTGCTCATCTGTTTTCTTAGACACTATTACACGTAACTCAGCTGGATTCATCACTGTGTTGGAACTGATGGGATGTGCCTGATTGCAGCATCTTCCATGTGGGATTGGAAGTTTAGGTTCAGCTTACCCACCCGTAGAGAGTTTCTTTTTTCTTGCTGCAAGATACATCAGGAATGATTTGAAAAGCAAACACAAAACAGCAACAACAACCATAAAATCCCTCTGAAATCAGACACTTTGATCTAAGTGCCTAGACTGTTAAGAAGATAATCTCCCAGAACAAAGGGAACAAAAGAAATCTTTATGAAATTAAATGCTTGTTTTCCAGAAATGACAAAGGGAGGGCAGGTTGATCTCCCAGCTTCTTGCAAGGACATCTTTACTGCTGGGGAAATGCTAATTGTCCTAAGGGCTTCTGTAACTGTTTACACCACGACGTGTGTGCTCAGACAGCTTGGTTCAGTAGGTGACTCTTGGTAAATTTGTGTTCTCTACAGGGATCTCACGACTAAGGCAGGTTTCTAACATTTCATCATTTCAATGCCATTGAAATCAGCAGACTCTTGCTCCTTCGGGCCAAAAAAATCCACCAATTTCTAAGCACAGTAAAATTCAGCTGTTAGTTTATCACCTTGTCCCATCAACAGATGTTACCATTTTTCCCTGTCTGTATAAGAATTATCATTCCACATTATTATGCTGGAATTAAAAAGGGAGAATCTGATTTCGTGAATTTTTGGGGAGAAGACAGTATCAGAATTTGTGGCTGATGGTAAAAGAATGTCTTCTGAGAAATGGAAAAAATAAAATCTTTCTTCAGGGTAAGGAGACTGATTATTTTGCAGAGTTTAATATTATTTTACTGAGTTTAATACTATTTCACCCAAGCAGTGAAATGACAAATGAAGAATGCATTGCTCCCATCTCTGCCCTCTCATTTCAAACTCCTTTCTTAGTACTTCTGACAGGATTAAAGACTGGTGCTCTGAAAGAATGTTGGTTGTAGCACCTCCTAATATTTGGTCTTTATTACCTAAAATGGACATCTGGGAGCCTGAAGCACAGGAATAGAAATGTATTTCACAAAACACACATAGATGCCTTAAACCAGGCTAAAAAGGGAAGTTGCTGATAGCAACAGGAAATATAATAGAACCCAGTTTAATATATCACCTTTCAAATTCTGGATGTCCCAAAGAGCTTTACAAAGTAATAAGTTAGGAAAAGGTAGCAGTGGCATAGCAACTCCATAAATAAATACTGTGACTATTATTCTGTTTAGCAATAATTCATGCTTTTTAGACATTAAGAGCTAGATTTAGCCTAGTTTTCCACCAGCCAACATCCAGGCCTGGGGTCTCTCAGGGAGAATTTCAAGCCTCAGAAGACAGATGCACTAAATAAAGAAATTGCATTTTGCAGAAAGAATATGATCCAAAGAGTTACTGGAGTTGGTGAAAGAATGAGTAGTCTCATATTTGAACCAGCTCATGGTTTTGAGAAACAAATGAGTTCTCTGAGGATAATTGGAACTGAAAGATTACATGTGCCTATGAACAGATGGCACCTTGTGGAAGCAGTTACCTCACTGGTCCTTAATGGACCCCTTATTTCAAGAGGTAATGGAGACACTATGTTAGCTTTCATCTCCATGAATAATAATTCTAAATTTAGTCTTGACTGTGTGAAGGCTTGTGGAGTTAATAAATTGCCTGTCAAATCTCCTGTGAGAATGGAAGGCAGATAGGAGGGAGCGAGGACTAAACTGGGAATGGCCGTGCTGGGCCCTGATGGAGCCCACGCCTCCGTGTCAGGGCACTGAATCCTGGGGCTCCATTTCTGCGCTGGAACACTGACAAACAAATGCTGCTGTGCCAGTTCTGTGCAGAAAAATACACCTCTGATATCATCTTTGTTAGGTTCAAGCCATTCATGGCTCATCTGTCTGTGGTCATAGGCAAATCCTTTGGCCTGTCTGAGTGTACCCATCCATCCAGGATAATGCCACGAAGCAGAGAGGGCCTCACCAAGAGCTGCATCAGCCCTGCCTTTCTCCTTTGAGGTGTGCTTAACGGTACATCAAGTTTGTGTCATCATTGTGACAATTTGCTTCCTGCAGAGTGCAAATTCTCTGCCCTGGAGAGGCCTGACTGCAGGCTGTGCTCAGAGAACAAGGGCCATCTGCAGGTTGTCCAGCCTCCTCCTCCTCTGTGGGATCAGGAATTTGTACACCCTTCCTGCTCTCTCCCAGCCTGAGGGAATCACCCCCTCGGTTTCTGCAAGGCTGATCCATGAACTTGGTGCCATATGGTCTCAGCACAGCAATGACAAACACGCAAAACTCCGGGAGATTTTCTCCAGGAGCAGAAGGAAGCTGCACACAAGGCCCTGTTAGAGCTGAGGTTTCTGCATCCCTTTAGGGACTAAAATCCAAATAAAGGATAAAGGAACTTCAGAGTTTTTGTGCACCAGGAGCCGTGTGTGAAGGCAGGGCTGGCCCCAGAGGTCTGTGGGTGCATCCCTGTGTCTCACAGAGCCCCGTGTCTGCAATGGATCCCCACAGGGAGCAGAGGCCAGGGTGATCCTGTGGGCTCCCTGCAGGGATGGGGGAGGATTTGGCAAGCTGAGGGTACTGAGGAGGTCCTGGAAGATCTCACCAGCAAAAGCAGCAGTGGTGGTTGTTGTGGTGCTGAACTGGAGAGCTGGAACCGACAGGAGCTATCCTGAAGCAATGGGAAGAGGAGGAGGAGAAGAGCAGAGGGAATGAGGAGGTAAAGGTGGCTACCACTGGTTTTTTGTTACATCTAGGGATTAAAAATAAAACATACCTCAGTAATTAGAGCCTTGGCACACCAGCCCTTCAGCTCAACCCTGCCACAACACTGCAGTGTGCCTTTAAGGGACTCATTTAGAAAGTTTGAGGATTTAAGAAGCATTTAGAAATCCCAGGGTTTCCTGAGGCAGCAGAACTCTCCCAGGGCCCCATCATTCATCTCCTCCCCCTAATTGGCTCCTCTGTCAGCTTAGCTTCCTCTGTTTTCCAAATCACCTCCACAATCCCAAGATCACTGGCAAGGTAGGAGCGTCACAGAAGGTGTGCTTGTCCCCTTAGTTTTTGAAAAACAAAATTGTCACTTCTCTGCAACACGATAAGGGAGCTAAGATGCAAGAGGTTAGAAACGAATTGAGGGCATCCCCTGCCTTTTCCAGTCTGCTGCACTGAAGAGCTGGAATCCATTACCCAGCACACCTACAATATCTCACATTCCCACACAGATTAATTTTAGGTTGGTCGGCTCATTGCCTTTACACCTTGTGTGCAAGTGTAAAACTTGATCTACAGTGTCTAAATTTAAATAGTCTGTATTGCTAGTTTTTGCAACGGTGCTGATAGGCACGGAGGATTGTCAACAAACAGGCACATTACTCTTGTTTCCAATCCAAACACAGCATCCTTCCTGATTCCCTCCTCTTAACCCTTCAATATGGTGGTTTCTTTTTTTTTTTTTTTTTAATGGCATGCTGCCAATATCGTGTGGAGATTTGATTTCTATTTCAGACTCCAAAAGGGAATTCCTGAGACGCTGGAGAGGAGGATGAATTAAAAACCCACAGGTGTAGGATGGGGTATATTGAGTTGACTGGAGGTTGATTCTATTTGATGAAAAATCTGGAGGTTTTGTTTAGTTCCAGAATAAATACCAAAGACCTTTTGAATATGAAAATCAAACTGAATGGAGCTGGTGTGGGCAGGTTTTAACTGGAAGCCATGGGCTGGTGCCCCATCTGGAAAAAGGATGTGTCAACCCAGACAGCTCTAAATCAGCAACTACAACTCCTGTAATTGCAGACCTGAGCCTGAACCACGCTGCTCTTTGAGTATAAACTGCTTTGGATCCAAGCTCTTCCCTCGGGCCAGGGGTTCACTGCAAGCCAAGGGCAGCCCCAGGGAGGCAGGGCCAGCTGATCCACTGCTGCAGAGGGGCACTGGAGTGTGCCAGGCTTAAAAGCAGAGTGTGGCTGTGTCCTGGAAGCTGGTCAGACCTACTAGTATTTTATTTTTCACTAGATTGCACACAAGGACTGCATTATCTGGAGGGTTTTATCCAGTTTGTTTTTCCCATCCTGTCTGAGTCAAAATCAGCTTAAAGCCCCAAAGAAGTGTGGATTCCAGCTAGAGAAAACAGGTCCTTGCCCCTTGTGCACCACACTTACTCTCCCAGGCTCCAATACAGGGCATTAAAAAGCAAAGAAGAGCATCCAAGCCTCAATACTTTCGTGGTGGGGCAGGACATCAACGAAAAAAAGAAACTCTAATTTCTTCTTCTTACCCAGCTGCAAGGCAGATTGTGACTTTTGTCCTGAGGGTATTTCATGACAGACTTATCTGTGAGCTGCCTGAAATGCACATCTCAGCTGCTCTTGTGGGACCTGCAAGTCACCATGTGGGAAAGTCTCCTGGCTCTGGGTGTTGCAAGATAAGGGGCATGCAGGTCTGTAGACACTGCCGTCACAGCATTTTACTGCAGCAATAGCAAAATTAGTTTTCAACTAACTGGTCTGGGATTTAGTAAGAGAGAGCAATTAAGGCAGGAAGGAGTTTAGCAGAGTAAATGATCCCTCTCTGCTGCTGCGACCTGACATTATCCCTACCCAAGTTATTAAAAACACAGCAACCCCTAGGAGTCCCCCAGGCCTTCACAGACACCTGCAGTACATCTGTTCCTTAAATTCAGGAACGTCTACGATAAAAAGAACTCTGGTTCCCAACAGAAGCAGCACGGACAAACGCATTGCTTTGCTTGCTGCACGCAAAGGAGGGCAGTGGACTTTATTTCCTGGGCAAGTTTTCCATCATCTTTCCTTCCCCGCCCCTGCTGCTGTGCCTGCTAATGCCTGTGATCATTAGCCATGAAAATGGCACCCATTTGTCTCCTTCTCCACAGTGCCCAAAGTACATCTGGACCCCAGCCAAGGGGAGCAGCAATTCCATGGACACGCAGCACTGCCTTAAGAGTGTATTTGCGAGTGCATGTTAATGCAATTACAAGCCCAAATGAAGCTTGTTTCCCCCTCACAAAGAGTTCCAGCCCTGCCATCCTAAATCAGCAGTCCAGTAATTTTTGATAAAACAAAGGCCTTCTTTAATAGGAAGATGCAGTTTTACTTCTTTTATTATTCTGTTCCTTCAATTGCATGTGTGATGCTAAATGTCTTCAAACAGCCATTTAGCCACCCACAGAGAGAAAGCAGGTTTACAAATTTCCTTGTTGCATAGTTTTGCTATGTGTGCTCCCCAGAGTATTGCTATTTTGTTTGTTTTCCTGCTTGGAGAAATGGATGGATCCAATTTGCAACCCCAACAAAACTGAATAGAAATTACTTCTTCCCCTGCCCTCCTGTTTTTACAGTCTGGTTTGGTGGAGATAAAAAAAAAAAAATAAAAAAAAATCAATGAGAGTCAGAAGATACAGTGTACGGAGGGAAAATGCTAGAGGATTCCTTTTATTGCAAGAGTAAACCTGGAAAGGAGGATACATTTCTTGTGAGTAAAGGAAAATAAATGAGAATGACAGGAGCAATGAAATGTCTACATAACATGACCCTAAGCAAAGACTGAACAAGCTGAGATTTTTGACCTGAAGAAGAGATACAGAGGCACATCACAACAGCAGTTGTCCTCTCAAGAGGCAGGGAGCAGTCCTCTCCCAATATCCACACCAGGAACTGGAATTGATGGGCTAACACTGGAGCAAGGCAGATTTAAGACAGAGATTAGGACAACAGGGACTGCAGACGTGAAGACAGCAGTGACAGAAGCCTGGGGACCACCCTGGGGAAGGCACAGAGACCCCACCATGGCCACCCTGGACACAAGTTCACACATTTGCCAGGCATGGGAGTGATCTGATGCTGGGCTGGGGGAAACTCCTGACGTTATCCTCCTGCTTTGGTAGGAATCTCTTACTAAAATGATTTATTTTTTGTCTCCTTGGAGGAAAAAAGCACCTGTGAGGCTGCCTGTGCTCTGCAGATGCAGCTACACCCTCCTTCACAGACCTCTTCCCATGCCACCCTTTCTGCCTGTGCCCTGACACTTTCTGTCTCTGCCATTCATCATCCAGAGTTAAAAATTCAAGGGTTGGTTTTGATTATCTTATTACCATGGTGACCAGGATGACTCTCATGCCCATTTGCGCATGGCAGGATGCTGCAAACCTTTACTTCAGTGCCAGCCAGGAGAATTGTTCTCTGTTTTCCTCCTCACAACTCAGAGCCACCTCTGTGCAGGGGCTGCTGATGCTGCACAATGCAGTTATCTATTAAACACCAGGTTTTTCAGGAGCACCAGAGGATCAGGATCTGCAGGGATGTCTTTTGATTACCAGATGGAAAGCAAGATTTCAGTCTGAACAAATGTTTCCCAGAACGCCAAACAGCGCCAAACCCCAAGGAAAATATCTTTGTACTTGGGGTACAGCAAAGGAGAATAGGTTGTCATGAATGGAAGCATGTAACCCCAAACAGAGCTAAGGCAAAGAGGTTTGTTAAAGTACAGCAGAAATAAAAAAATATAACTTTAAAAAACAAAAAAAAAAGATGAAAGAAATATGAAAGAAAAATAATCCAGATGGGAGTAAGATCTGGGAGATGGGTAGGACTTAGGAAACAGCCTCCAAGCAGAGCTCAGAGCAAAGGCTTTAAGATCTGGCTTCTCCACTTCATTGTTGTTAATGGAATCTCCCATGTCCAAATGAAAGACTAATTTAAGTCTTACTTAAATATGCCTTGAGTCATTTCTGTGCATTTAAGTCTTAGTTAATCTTCCTTAACTCTTTTTGTCACTTCCTTTGAAAGGAAGATGAGTGTAATTAAAGGAACTGTCAACTTTATACTCGTCTTAGGAATTTTTGTGGTAACTTTGAAAGGTTTGGTCATTATGGCAGACTAAAGTCTAGTAGATTAAATGTTGCTGTGTCTTAAGGACATGTCAGTCCACCACTTGGAATGCTTTCATTGTGCTCAAGTACAACATTTGGACTGAGTTCAAGGCTTTGTTATGATAAGGAATACTAAGATTTCAATTATAGCTGCATTCAGGAAAGATTTTTTATTTAAAACATCCTATTTTTTTTACTCTTCCAGACCAAACCATGACAAATAGACGCTTCCTTCAAATGGTTTCACCTTGGATAACACTAGCTCCTTCTCCAAAGAATGAGGATGGCTGTTCTTGTGGGGACAAGGATGCACATAGGAGCATCCTCCTATTCTGGTGTAACACCACTGAGATTCATGGTGCTTATGCTCCAGGTAAATTCATCCAACCAGCTGTCTGTGGGAGTGATTCAGGAGGTGAGAGCAGCCTGCCAGTTTGCAATAATCTGTCGCTGTTGTACTGGGGACGGCAAGAAATGACATGAGCTCGGTCTAGGAAGAAAAGGAATTATTTATTAATTTACAGACTCATTTATATATCTTAGTTCGCTTGAATGGTACAAGGTCATTGGTCTTTGACCATCCACCTCTCAGAATGATTGGTTAAATCTTAAAACACTCATTTCAAAACATTTCTCTAGTCAATATCACAACAATACTGCATAACAATCTTGCACCTGCAAGATAAAGAGATTAGTTTACAAAAACTTCTGTTTTCAGCCAGTGTTTGTGTGAAAGCAAGGACTCTCACACAGACACTGGCAGAAAGATAGAAAATCTCCCTGCGACCAAGCTTTCAGCATCCACAATAAACCATCCCCAAACAGGGGCACGGAGCCTCACAGGGAAGCGCAGCACAGCCCTGCATCTGCCATGACAGTTTGGATGCTGTGGAGGTGCTGAGGTCTGGGTCTTCAACCCCCCTCACCCCTCACATCAGAAAACTGTCAGATTTATGTTGGGGGATTTAAATTGTGGCTTCTCCAGTGCGCTCTAGAAAGCTGATGGCTCTGCTGCAGTGTCTGCAGTGTCATCATGCCATGCAGACACGAATGGGCAAAAGTGCATTTTCGTGGGCAAGTAGGTGCCAGTCTAAGCAAGACGTTTCAATAGATGCAGATGGAAAAAGAAAACTTCCTTTTTCCAACAGCAGCTTGTTTCACCCAGCTCTATAGGAGAATTTCAGCAGGAGAGAGAGAAACAAAGCAGTGTTGGGAAGAAAGTCATGGAGATCAGTGCAAAAGGCACAGATGAAAACTGCTGTTACCGACCATCTGATGGGGAATTTGCTCCCACAAACTGCCTTCACAGCCTGGGAAGTGGCCACAGATGCATTCCCAGGTCCCTGTTGTCCTGCTCACAAGGGAAATGGGGAATAAATCCCTCCTCAGGGATGCCCTTTCCTTTCTTGTGGGCTCATTTCTGCCTCCATCACCTGGTAACATTTATAATTTCCAGCTTTAGCCAAGCAAATTTCAGTCCTCTCTTGTTTACTTTTGATTGCTTTGTCTTTAATGTAGCATACAAGGATTTTATGTGCTTCTGTTTCATCAATGTAATTCTTTTGTTGCTATGGCAATCAGCTTCAATTTTCTTTCGTTCTGGCAATTGTATTTTTATAGTCTCCTGCTCTCAAAGAGATAAGATGCCTTGTATATCACACAGACACTAAGTATTCTCTCTATATAGACACAGCCAACCTTTGCTTTAAGACTCTGTTGCTGTTATTTGTGAGAGCAGTTTACTCCTGCTGATGATGACATTTTTATTCCTTTCTGTGGGGTCTGTTTCAAAGAGGAGGTTTGCTCAAATTTACTCATCTGTTCTACTACTGAGGAAATGGTGCAAGAGGTGCACACCTACAGGCATTTGGAGGCCCTGGAGAGGACACACTCAAGCCCTGGACCTGACAACAGAGATGAGCACAGTGGTTTCAGCAGATCAAGAATCACCATAAAACAGAGCTGATTCATTTAATATGTTGAGAATAACAGCAGGGGGAAAAAAAAAAGTCTTGAGGAAAATAATTCCTCACATTTACCAATATATCTGAAAGCTGAATTTTCAAAAATATCATAGGAAAATATTTATGGGCACTCCATCACCTCGGGCCACAGAAAGAAACACTGTCCATGGAGTTCCAGGCTGTGCCTTGCCATAGATAACAGGGAATGATGACAGGGGTGCTGCTGGACAAACTCTGCCATGGGGGGAAGCCAGCCTCAAGGCCAGACTAGTCCAGCACCACTGGATGGTCCCAGTCCCCTCCAGGTCATTAGATAACCTGCTGTCATTGACTCAAGGTGTCTGAGAAAGCATCCACCTTGAAATAATATCTGAATTTTCTGAAGTTAAATAGGTAAAGCAAAAGCCGTGCACATGTGCAAAGCAAAACAAGGAATCCGTTCACCACTTCCCATGGCCAGGCAGGTGTTCAGCATTCCCAGGAAAGCTGGACTCCACCACATGGAACTGTAACTTGGGAAGACAAAAGCCATCACTCTGAATGTCCTCCCTTTTCTGCTTCTTTCCCCAGCTTTATATCCTGAGCATGACACCACATGGCCTGGAATATCCCTTGGGTCAGCTGGGGTCAGCTGTCCTGGCTGTGTCCCCTCACAGCTTCCCAAGCACCCCCAGCCTCCTGAACTGTGGGGTGAGGAGCAGAAAAGGCCTTGGCTCTGTGTGAGCCCTGATCAGTAATAACCAAATATCCCTGAATTATCAACACTGCTTCCAGCATAAATCCAAAATGCACCCCCACACCAGCTAATATGAACAAAATCAACTCCATCTCAACCAAAACTAGCATATGTCATATAAATATATGTGTACCAAGACCCACTTCCTGTCCTTGGGAGAATCCAAGCACAGAGAAATTAAAAGATACAATAAGGTCACACAGGGAAAATGTTGCAGGGATAGAAATTACATTGAGATCTCCCATGTCCCAACCATCCTGAGTCAAATATACAAATGGCTAATCAGCACATTTTTTTGCAACCTGCTGATGCATTTGAAAATCTGTGCCTATTTTTTCTCCCCTCAGAAAGCTTGTGCCATTCATTGTTAAGCTCTGGAAATGCTCCATACTAAAGTTATCAAGTCTGTCATCTCTTCAGCACAGTAAAACCAGCCTCCTCACTATCCTCTCTCCCAGGCAGAGGGTGGGAAAGGAGACAGAATTAACAAGGACTCATTCTGCCAACGTGCTGAGATATGTGTTGCATTTGTTTGGCCATATGGCTTTGTGATCCTCCCTAATGAACATGAGGTAGCACTTAAAGTGGGATGGTGTACAAAGGATCAGAACCTGAGGAATCACACCCCCTTCTCCCTGCAGCTCCCCTGGGGCACGGGGAGGTCCTTTCCCGCCGACAGCCGTGACTCCCACACACTCCAAACCACTGCAGATCTCATGGCATGACAAAGTGGGCACAGAAATTGATGCTGGCTGGATTGGTCCCACTCCCAGCAATTCAGAGTGACAGGGGTTTATTATTTGATAAGCAGCAGTCATAATATGCCAGAAGATGGCTGTTTATTGGAATGAAATCCATTATAAATGACATGGAAGCATTTTTTTTCCCCCAACAAAGAAACATACAAAACAAAACAAAACAAAACAAAACAAAACAAAACAAAACAAAACAAAACAAAACAAAACAAAAAACCAAACTTGCAGCCCAGGTGCAGGGAATAAATCCTGCCATCCCTGGGGAGGAGATTTGCCTCAAACAATCAGGCTCCCCAGGATCGCCAGTCAGAAGCAGTTAATGTTCGGGCAGCACTGCTGCATGTGCCTGCTCCAGAAGAATATTCCACATTGCTTTGGAAGAGAAGGGGCTGCACCAGATGGCAAATAATTAGAAATGGAGCACTGGGAAGCTGATTGAAGATCTGAGGAGCGAGTAGTATTTCATAGGTTTGGCAGATTTAATTTTTTTTTTCTTAAATTACATTTTTGTGCTTTGCAAAGTAGCTGCATTCTTCAACACCCAGGAACAGTGGAGGTGTTGGCCAATTTCTCAGACAGCACCTGAAACAGCTGACATTGGTTAATCCCCAAGAGAACTGGACACTTTTAGATGGTGAGTTTCGCCCCACTCTACAATAGGGACCTGAATCCAACACTTGTAAATCCCACATGGATTTATGCAGCTACTGATGTGTTCCAAAACCAGGAACACAATTTCCATGCTGAGAATACAAAAGTGGTCAGGGTCCCATTGCTGGTGATTCCACAGGTTAGGAGTACTTAGAGTAATTGCTGTTTGACTCTTCTTGCTGTAGAGCTCTGAGTTCGTTAACTGCAATATTTAGAGAAATAATTTCTTCGTGCATAAACTGTGGCACAATTTAGATTCCAAGGTATTTGCATATTTCTGGATACTGGACAGCTCAGGAATGTATCCCAAGTGGAAATGGAGCATCAGAGCTCCCTGGCCACGAACACGTGCAATGTGGGGATACAACCTGCAGTGATGGGAGTTATTGGGAAAGGCCGCTTTTCTTTCTTTTCAGGAAACTCACAGCCATCACTATCCATTGCTAATTTTCTTCACTTGGAAGTGAGCAAAGGAGTGACCATCATTTCAGTGATGTCCTCTCATTTTAGTGATTCAATCACAAGTGGCTGAGCTTCCATCTGTTCAAGTGAAATAATGACAGAGGTCTAAGATACAAACTTACTTCCCACTCCTCCCCCAAAAAAATTATTCCTATAAGTGGCTCAGTGCTTCAGAAAAGGGAAAATTTCATTAGTATTTATTTTCTGCTCAATATAAATTCATGAAAAAAAATGGGAAGACTCACTAACTGGTACGTCATGACTGTGGTGGGATGAAATATTATCTTATTGTCCTGAAAAAGCAGGTAAAACTTATTGCTCACTGAATGATGATTGTGCCTTAGTTCAACCTAGTGCCTAGCTTCTGAACTTGGTAGGAACTTTAATTACTGATTTTGAGTCTTGTTTGAAAGATTGCCTAGTTCTCCTTTTCTTCATTGTTCCCATCACAAATAGCAGTTGTCAGGTTTGGAACTAATTGTTCCAAACAATTAGTTTCTCCTGATGGAGAAACAGTTACTGATGAAGAAAAAAATCTTTGTGAAAATTTTAGTGGAAAAATAATTTTCAAAACCGCTTGATATCTCCCATCCCAAGACTTTTCATCTACACTTCTCCATTATACTGAAAAAGTGAAGGAAAAATTTCAAGTTTCACTCTCTACTGTGCAATTATATTACTCAGACTTCGGTTCTAAGTACACACACTGTTATTTCTCTTTTATGATTTACTGCCAAGCTCTTTGCTCGGTTTTGGTTTTGGTTTTGTTTCTTTTTAGGGTGGTTTAGGAGACTTTTGTAGTGATAATTACTCAATGTCAAGTTAAGCTTTCATGCAATCACATTTGTAATATTTTAAGCTTGGTTTGTCTTCCCAGTTATTGCACTACATTGATCTGTGCAAGCCAGGTACAGAGCTTTAGTATTTTTATCTCTCAATTCCCTGTAGAAAAACCTCACATTTTAAAACCATTTCCTCGGGCCTTGGGGAAGTAATGGATTTATAATAGTCTGAGTACAAATGCACACCATCATTTAATAAGTGTATAAGCACAACTCAGGCAGGCTGGGGGTGTTGAAGGTACATCCTGACACGTAGCTACCTACAATAATAGACAGTGAGAGCAGCGACCACAGACAGCTCATGCAGCAAACACCAGACTTTTCTCTGACCACAAATTGCTGTCAGAGGATCCTGATCTGTTCTGCAGCTCTTTGCTATGTGAAACTCTTCCCATCCTCATTTTTAAAGCAAAACAACTTTTCCCCACAGAACTCCACAGGGACCATAAGCGCAATCCAAGAGCCCCTGAACTGGGCTATGAAGTGGCACAGACCCAAGGATTTGGGGTCCACGCCATACCCAAAATCTATAGCAGGGCCAGCATCTTGCTGGGCTCCAGCCTAGAAGAGGATCACTGTCATGAAGGTGCTCCAGCCCCAAAGCACAAACATCTCAATAGTCACCAAGGGAGCCACTGGAAAGCACAAGTAGATCCAGCTCATTCAAGCAAGACAAACTCCTTGTCCTGCAAGAGTTTCAGGGGTAAAGTGCAGAAGTAATGTCCCAGGAAGGATGGATGATCAAAAAGTCCCATGGAAAAATTTAAAAACTTGAATTTTGAGTTTAAAAATTATAGTTTTCCTTTGCAATGTTTTCTAGCTCTGTTTGCTTTCCTCAACCCATTTTTTAACTTTGTCTAAGTAGAATAGACATGTTTCCAAACTGAGTGTTTCTTCAGTCAAATTTCCTTGGAGCAAAGGAATCGTGAGACTCTTTCTTGACAAGAAATGCGTCTCCTTCACTGGTATCAGTTCCTCTGAATGTTGTGGTTTGAGATCCAACAGAAATACGTTAAGTGTAATAGCACTAAACTTCAAGGATTAGCTTTGAGTTGTCAGTGAAGCATTTTGTTCCTTGGTTAATTCATTCGTAACATCAGTATGTCTGAAACAAGAACAGAGAGAAGCATAATTACTTATGGCAATATTTGCTTGAAGTGAGAGTCATTTGTGCTATACAGATTTTTTTCTCCTTCCTTTGCAGTAGAATTTACATTGCAGTAGAAGAAAGAAAGAAGAAAGTGAAAGAGAAGAAAGGATTTATACATATATATGCTGATTGAAGTATTTTCCAGAGAAAAATAGTCAAAAATGCTTTTAAGTAGTTCTTGAAAGAGCAGCAGCTGTATCAGATATCCTATCTCTTAGAAATGACCAGGGTTTTTTCTGTAGTTGTTTTTTTCCCTGTTTTCTACTGAATTGGAGTTTTCCTGTACTTGCTTTATCCATTCAGTCTTCATCACTGCCAAAGTTTATATTAAAAATTAGGAAAGGAAGTGCTGCTCTGCTCCCTCAGGATTTGATGGAAATTTTGTTTTTAAACCAAACACAGTCAGCAAAAAGCTTTACACTGTTTTCTGTTTTTATCATTAAAAGCTTTGTGATTCTTCCACTGTAAACTGATTTTTGCCCAGATGTAGCACTTCCTCCCCTGATGATGCACTGACACTACAGCACCCACTCAGAGGAGGGAAACAATGACGTCTCCCTGTGTGGGCGAGCATAACGGGGCGGATCGTTTGTAAATGAAAGAGATGGAAGGGCACAGGATCAGCCACAGGGGAAGTCCAGTGGTTACAAAGAAACATCCATCCTGGCTTGCTTTCTTGGGTCCACCACTCACCTTGGAAGGATGGAAAATAAACGCTGGCCTCACAGCCCTATCAATCAAAAATCTATATATTTCCATGTATATAAATGTCTGTCCACAGAAGGTAAGGAATATGTTGCTGATATTAACCTTACAAACACAGCCCCTGTGCTGAAATCCATCCCTGGATCTCTGCCTCCGTGGCTGGACCCTGTCCCTCATGAGCAGCGTTGTGGGGGCAGCTGGATTCGGGCTGTACATCATGGGAGAGCTTTGTTCTGCTGAGAGTGGGACTTCTGCAGCCTCTGCCTGGTCTCTGGGTTTGGAAGGAGCTTTAGGACTTGGGCACACTACAAAATATCCCCCAGCACCCAATCCTTTCATCTTGCTCTGCATTCATTGAGAGCTGGAAAGAAAGATGGAGATTTTGGCATGGCAGCCAAAGAAAAGGGCATTCCGGGCAGCCAGAAGGGGGAATGTGATCTGTGCTGGTGCTGTGCTTCCTCATTTCTTAGCACTTATTTGCAGCTCCCTAGTATCCAATAATTATTGTCCTGGAACATTTCCAAAGGCACTTTGCTGTGTGTGAAATTCAGCTAGACACATTCTGGATGGCACAGTCTCCTGGCTGGATGAATATCACCACTCGCATCAGGTCTCTGGCAGAAACTCTGAGTTCTTGTTTCTGCAAATCCTCTGAAACTTTAGCTTCAGTTTTGCCACTGAACTTTCCTGTAGGGCAGCTCATTTGTAAGAATATGGAATAAAGCATATTCAGAAAGAAAGAAAAATATATCCACCTATGCCCTGATTTCCAAAAGCTCTTAAGCACTGGCTTAGCATTTCCAGGAGGATTTAAATGTGTCTTCAGCGTTGTCCTGTATAAGAACATCTTAAATCAAAAACCTGTTCTGGAAAACTTTATGGTAACATTTCTACATCTTTTATTATTCTTCACAATTGTAAGTCATAAAAAAGGGGGAAGGGAGAGGGACCACTGAGACATGGAACTTTACTGTGAAAATATAAATAAATTATATCATCCTGTACAATTAAAAATGTTATTGCTAAATAATAAATAAATACTAAATAATACATTATCTTTTTTTAAAAGGTTAACAGCTGATTTCTGTAGGGAAGCCATGAATTAAACATCATGCAAAACAATTAAACTCTGGGAAATAGGATTTCTGATAGAGTGGTCAACAATTAAAAATGAATGTGTTACTCTGCTCCAGGGAAAAGCAGTAAGATGCCATGCTTCCATGCTATGGGGAACAAACGTACTGCGTGACTCCAGATGGAAAGTTCTGCAAAACACAAAGCAAATACTCCATGAGTGGCAGAGACTTAATCTGAGATGCTGCTACACAAAAGGCACAGGCAGCAGTAGTTGTTTCTGGAGCAGGGACACCACTGAGAGACACTCACTCCTCCCAGCAGCAACCTTCTAAAGTCCCCACCTGCACTTGCAAATACAGCTCTTAACAGCGTGGGCACCTTTACGAGCAAATCCCAATTCAGGTCCACCGACTGTGATGGTTTTGGCCTGAAAATGGCTGCTGGGAGCCCAACCAAAACACAGCCTCCCTTCATGGACAAAGTCAACAGCTGGAAGACTGCAGCAAGGAGCAGGTTCAGCTAAACACTTCACAGAGTTAATGTGTTTTCTTGCAGCTACCCCCAAGCAATGCATCTTAAACACAGCACTACGAGCTGCTCTGACATGGTCTTACAGCTTCTGAAGTTCATTTCCATGCAGCAATCTCCTTTCATTATTACTCTGTCGTATACTTCCCCAGAAAGACGTGCTGGACACCACACCAATCAAAACAAACAGAATGCAGCTGTTTAAGCCAAACCCAAATATCTTCTGATCTGATCATTAACACTTTCATAACTTCATTTCTGCTGGAAGCACCCTGGAGAGGTGTTCTGTTCGTGAGTTCAGTGCCAACCACTCACCTGACTGCATTGTCCTCTGCCTGCACCCGAGCTGCAGGAAGAGCCAGCAGCCAGTCTTGGTTACCTCCCCGTGCCCATTGTTTGGGGAATTGTCTGAATTGTTTACCATGGCCAATGTGCATTTGAACAGATGGTAAATATCTCCATTCCTGCCAACAAGAGTCAAGAGATGCCACTAAAATCCGTTTAGAATGGGAAAAAAGAAAAAAACCAGTTGAGAATTTACTCAGGTCTGTTGCAGGTAAAATCTGTCAGGTAATGGGTAGTTTCAAAGTGCTTGTACTGAATGGCTCATTAGGAAACTTATCTCTTCTTCGGGTGCTGATAGGAAGAACCCCAAAAGGGCACTTATTGTCATTGATAAACAGGTTGTAGTTATATTCTGAAAGGAATTTGATATATTGTAGAAGTTGAAAGAAGCTGCAAGTTGAAGAGTTGAAAAGAAATGCTGCATTTCCTATCTGTTTTATATCAGCAATGCATGCTATTATGGAAATTATTTTAGACTTGGCAGAGTTTTCCAAAGAGAAGCAATCAAGATATAAAACTTTACAATGGTTTGGTTCACATAGCCATTTCTTTCAGCACAGGCAACCTCACTTCTTTTCCCTCTCTATTCTGTAGGACCTGATGGTTATCAAATACAAACCAGTGACTAAAAAATGGGTCATAGTTTTGCAACACATCCATTGGAGATGCGAAGAAACTTTTCCAAGATCCTTCACACAGCCATTGCTTGTGGCTTGATTACAGTCACAGATCTGCACGGAGCTGGCACCCCCAAGACATTAAACTTTCATACGAGACAGTGTGAATAGTGTATCAAACACATTTGTTCTCTATAGGATAATCTGAAACACTTTAGCTCTCATCTCCCCTCAGCCCTCGCCACTGCATTGTTTCCACCTTGCTGGTTGTAAAATGGCTGTGTTATATTATTCTGTCATGTCATTTCCCAAGACAGCAATACAGGGTTGGCATATGCAGCCTCACACCAGTGACCAGCTCTTGCCTGTGGTGTTGTGACAACACAACCATCCACAACATCACTTCTGGAGCTGCTTCCTGGCTTCATGTCCCAGTGATGTGGTGGCACCTGGAGCCATCTACCAGCCATAGTTAGAAACACACTGATCCCCTCTCTGTTCTCTTTTCCGAGGTCATGGAAGGATTCCAAAGAGGATTTTAAAGACTGACCCTAAAAAGTGATCTCTTTTGCTTTGGGATGAACATGGGGTACCACATTCCCTTAGGTCATCAATGTGAAAGACGAATAAAACACCAAGAACTGAAAATCCTCCACGAGCTGGACTTGAACCCATCTCAGTTAGGGAAAAGGTAAAACAACACTGAAATTAAATTATTCAACTAATTTATCCTCNTTTAGGGGTTTTTTGTCAGTCAGGGAGCCTTGCTCACACAGTTGGAGTTTTAATCCTTTTCATGAGGGTGTTGATTACAGATATAGATATAGAGATATAGTTTGTGTGTACAAGTTCATGCAATGTGGGGCTGAAGACCCTATTTTCAACAGACTGATGAGACAAAATCAAAGACTGTGAACAGACCTGTTCCCATGAAATGATGAATTGTGTCCCTCTAATGCTGTTAAGGTCTGGGCCATGAGTTTAAGCTAGAGAGTATGAGTTTGGTAGGGCCAGGCTGGAACCAAGGAGTTCTGCAGTACTTCTGTCTTCATTAAAGAGCTGATGGATTTCACTACATCCTCCAACAATGAGAACAGCACTAGAGATCCCATATTTTTTGTCAGTGAATAATTTGCCTCAAGGTAGATACAATGTGGAAAGAGCTCTTGTGTGTTCTTATCCTTGGATAAACACCAAGCAACCTTTTCATCGGCTCAAATCTTCTAAGAGGGCTCAGACAGGTTTTAAATTCTTATTCCAACCTTCAATATTCCACTTACCAGCACAGACAGTATTTCTTAACTCATTGTATTAAACAACAGACACTCATCACTCCATTGGAAGACTGCTTGAGTGGATTTTGAGCCTGGACTGGTAGATTTTCATTCCAATTTCTAGGACCAGATTTATGGTCTTGACAGGGAGTGGGTGTAACATTTTTGTCTAGTCATTCATATCCTGTTTTCTCCTGAGTTGAATCTAGCAGCTTATGTACTCATCCTGTGACTAACTGAGAGCTTGGCCAAAATTTCTCTCCATTGTCCAATTCTTAATTCATACCTCTCTATTGTACAGTGTAGCTACACACCTATTACTACATCAACCATAATTTAGGCCTGGGACAGGCTCTGGGGTTATTTGTATTTTCAATTCAAGACCCAGTGGGATATGGAAAATCATCTTCCCATGAGTCAGAACTTGGGCCCAGACTACTCTGTAGTCAAGTGAAGCCTGGAAGTGGCTTTGAACAACCCACTCTCAAAGCTGTGTCTTTAACAAGCTGAACCAGACCAATCCACCTCCAGAACAACGTCCTTTCCAGATTTCTTTCAAAACAGGAAGTAATTCTGTAATTTAAATGAGATCAGAAAACTGCCGTCATGGTATCATGGAAATTTCTGATGGGATTGTCTGCTCTGAAACGCAGAGACTACACCACAAGCTTCTGCTGCACCAAGGGGTACAAGACCGTTTAGATGGGGTAAGAGAGGTGGGTGTGGAGTTCAAGGACATCGGTAAAACTTGCAAAGATTCAAAAGATGGGTGACACAGTCACACAACACTTGGTGGGAAGTGGAGTGCATGTAGTGTTCATGTTTATTTCCCCCAACACAGATTTGAAGTCGTATCAAAGCCGGTTCAGCAAACAAGACTCCTCTCGGCACCCGTGCGTGGTGCCCTTCAACAGACAAGCTGTGCTTTCCCCTCTGGCTCTTCTGGACACTTCCCAGTGCTCCCTTCAGAGCCACTTCCAAGCACAGCTAGAGAGGCCCTTCCTTACACAGCAGAAATGGGATGGAACAAAAAGATTCTTCAACTCTTCTTTTGCAGCCAGACAAAGTCTCAGAGGAGCACAACATGATTATAATGTTTAAACTTTCCAGAGAACAACAAAAATCCACAGCCTTTTCAAGTCTTTCATCCCAGTCCAAACACTGGTGCTCCAAGCCACAGAAATTCTAATACTGACATCTACCAATGAGGCCAAAAACTTTCTCTTGGCCAATTTTGTTCTCAGCTGAGATGGCCCAAAAACATTCCAGGTGTAATTTTCCAGTGCTGAAATTGAGCGGCTCAAAACAAACACAGCTTTTGTGTGAAAGAAATCTATTCATTCAATAGAGTGTTATATCGTATTTGCTGAAATGCCCTTCAATTAATTGAATTACCATATTTTTGGTAATGGGAATCCCATACACATTCCAGATCAACAACATATACAAGGGTGTTATGGAGAACACTGGTGTCCTCAGTGTTGAGGCAGCACAATTACTCTTTGAATTTGATACACTCTTGCATTCTTACAGTAGGAAAACAACATATTCCGTATGGCAGCAAGGGTTTACACTTGGACAATTGGAGTAGTCAGATGGATCTGCTTTGCTAAAAGCAGAGAGTTAAAACAGAACAACTTTTCACTGATCACCTACATACACATATCACAACTCTTACATCTCCCCCTCCTCATTCATCCCCATAAACACTGCAGGCACCTCAAACATTCAACCTGCACAGCAGTTTGTGAGCATTTCAACCCACTACTCCAATTAATGCCAATAACACTAACGGAATAAGCCTAATTCTCTCAGGATAAGTATCTGGTGCCCAAGACTGTGCTTTCAAAGACACAATGTCCATAGGCTGATTTTAGGTCTAAATTTCATAATTACACAGCTCCACACCAATTACAAACCATTTGCTAAGCGTGGTTGAGTTTATCATATTCGGTTACCTCCCCCATTGCTGGGGTGCCTTTACAACCAAAAGACAGAAATCTCTTGTTTGCAGCTCTTTTCTTCCCAATAGTTTAAAAAGGACCATAGGTGACTCCTTCCTGAACTCATCTGTCTAAACATCTTCATGTTCTCTTTTCTCCTGCCTGAAAAATAAATAAATATCTATTGATTTAACTTAGATAAATAAGCTCATATATAGGCTAACACAAATATTTCACTGGATATGAATGTTGAATGAATGTGTTTACCATTCTTTTGGTATCTACTCTATATGAGAGAGGGTAGGAGCTTTGAGAATAAATCCAAGATTAACAGAAAAGATTTTAAAAAGAGGTTGAGTGAGAAAGAGTTATTTTCTCCCATGTCCAACAGTTCTGTGAGAGTTCTTAGCCCCTGTACAGAGAACATTTAGATATTCCTGACAGAGTGCACCTGCATGTAAATGCAACCACTTCTCTGCATGACTGTGTATAATGGATTTTTAGCAGCACTGTAAAAATTTCCTTACAGCTACTAGCCTGTGACCCAGGCTCATTTACAGCTCTATCCTGCCTGCTTTTCTCTTGATTTAAGCCTACAACATCCTTCTCTAACAGGCCTGGTTTGTGCCAGGTTAAACGAAAGCTGGCTCAGCAGCACCTCGCACGAATGCTGTCCCTGAAAACACAAAACACACGGCTACAACCGGCCCGGCTGCTGGGGACAAATCCCATCCCACGGAGGCATGGAGCAAAAGCAACAGAAAAAACCTGCCCAATGCCTAAAGGGCAACACCTCACCCACCAGCTGTATTTCCCCATACCATGATTTTGACCCTATTCCTGCTGGGTTTCCTGACTTCAGACTGGGAACCCATGGATTACGTTGCAAATCACTGGATGAACTAATCAGATCATTGCTGAGAACAGTCCACGGAAGCTCTTGTTTATCAAAAAGCAATAAAAGTAAAATGCAAAGAAAAGCATCTTTACAATCAGAATTGCAGAGTAAAAAAATCAATTTTATAATTAAATATATGTGTCCTCAAATCGGCATCTCATTTGTTGTGATATAAACGACCTGAACAATGCTGATACAATGAAAAATTCATTGAGATAATGACAGGTGTTTTCCACGAGCTCATTTCCCTTGAAGATGTATGTATTCTCAGAGCTCTGGTAATTCAGCTTTTTTAAAGTATTTAAGGATCTTTCAATAAAAGCTCTTTGGAAGGGCTTTGCAACACTATTTCTGACAGGGACATAAATAAGGAGAACAAAGAGGTGACGGAGAAGGAAGCAGTGGTCACAATGTCAGCTGTCCCTCCTCCTTTTGTACTCCCTACAGATTTGAAAGGTCAGAAAGACATGGAACAATGCCCATGTCCTAAGAAAAATGGATAAGAAAGGTTAAAAAAAGTTTTGTTGCCAATGGACTTGAGGAATTTTCTTCCTTTTGCTTCACAAAGCATTGAGCTGTCAGGGTTTTGTGGGATTTGGTACTTTGTGGTTAACATTTTCTGTGATTGGCTGTGCCACTGTATAAAAACCAAAAGGAAAGTTCACTTTCAAGGTACATATTTTTAGCAGCTGACCTATATGGTACAAAATGCTGTCCAAAATTCATTTTTGTGGGAACAGACTTTAAAGAAATGTTTTCCTTTACTAAAAAAAAAATCTACTTTAAATGATGAGCAATGCAACTCTTCTCACCTCCTTGGTGGAGGAAACTGTTCAGTCAGAGAAATTTCTGTTTCTTCTGTCTTATCCCCTTCATATTTACTCTGCATTACCATATTTATTCCCATTCTCTGTGCTTCACAGAGGAAGGTTTTTGGCATGTCAAAAAAACACATTTTAAAGAGACTTGGTTTTTTAACGGAAAAAGTTCTTTGGTCAAGGGACATTGACCAAAAGGATTTCTATTTCCTTAATCTTAAAATGGAATAAAACTATTGAACAATGGCAAACAGCAAATGCAGTGAGGCTCTGAACAGATTTGTGGTTGGACCTTAACCATAAAAAAAATTAATGCTGATACAAAGCAAGGAAGACAAAGAGCTCATTTGCTGGTACTGCCTGGGCACAAGCTGCAAATGTGCTGCAAACCCTGAGGAGCCAGAGTGACAGGAGACCCCAGGAGCAGTCTGCATGCAGGAGAAGACACCAACCTCCCAGGGTGGGTGGATGTTGGATTTACTCCAACCTCTGCATAGCTCAGGGTCCCATAACATCCTGGCAGCCTCCACAAGCCACAGTGCCAGCATTCCTTCCCCAGGGAAGGACTCGGGGTGTCTGGCAGCCCTGTCCCAGCACAGACACCACAGAAATCCAGAAGGCACCTTGAAATTGTCACCCCAAACACGACCAAGGGAGGACAGACCCAAACTACCCCACCCTCAGAGATGTCTATCCAGCTGATCCTGGAGCCTCCCCAAAAAACCCTATTGCTTCCCTTTGAAGCTCAAAGAGAGGGAAAACTGATTGCTGCCTTGGTCCTCACAGCAGCTTCCCATCACACTCCTTGTTGTGGAAGCTGTGCTAAAACTGCTCCGACGCTGTGTGTTGCTTAAGAGACGCATTTTGGCTGCCCCTTTTCCAGCATTTATATCTCTGTTACCCAGCAGGTGCAGAATACTCAGGTCTGCATCAGCCCTCTGGTTTGCCTTTCCACCAAGCTATCAGCCCCAAACTGCAGCTGCACTACCTGTCTGGACTGAAATTAATCCAAATCTTCTGTGCGTCAGTGTGGGGGCAGAATTGCCTTTGCTCAGCAGGCTGCAAATGCACTCCCCTGTCATCCAGAGCTCTGCCTACAGCCAGCTCTAATTTTACTCTATTTTGTTTATGCTGGAGTGGCTGGGCTGGTATTTTTTTCATCCCTTCCACTTAATCTACCTTTGTCTTTCTAATAACATCTTCTAATAATATCTTCAATCCTGATTTATTTATAGCCACTGCCCTTTTATTCAGGTATTACTGCTGAAAGTGTTCTAAAATTGAGTCCAATTACTGGGAAGGTGCCAAGGGTAAGTCACTTATTTGTGGGTTAAGTTTTAGATTTGAAATACTACTGAGATGGATGGATTTTCTGTGTTGCTCCTGCTCCTAGTCACACAGCAGTCTGGATGGGAAGGGATTGCAGTGGGGGGGGAGCAGCGTGGGTGTGTGCCAGCATGTCTCTCTGAAAAACTTACAATCTCCAAGGAAAAGTGACTGATAGAGCGTCTTTATTTCCCTGACAGGTGGTACTTAGCATAGGGAAGTTGCATTGGACATGCTCAGTCCTTTCACGCTCCAATTAAAGGAAACAAATGGTCAACAAAAAGCACAGGGAGAATCCATCTCAAAGATGCTTTAATGTGCCCATCTCAGTTTGCAAACACTGCTGCTTGTTTGTCTTTTTTTTTGTTTTTTTAAACAACAGATCTCCTCGTGAGATGTTGCAGCAATGTGACAGAACAAAGAGGCATCTGTGACTTGGCACGAAGGTAGGAAGGGAGCTTCACCTTGATCTCACATCCTGGGAGAAGATAATTTCCCTTTCTCCTGCCACTCTGATCTGTTTATCTTAGAGGTGCAAAAAACGTGAGCGTGAGGCCAGTAATTTCTCCTTTAGTCCCAACACAAACTCTAATGAAGCTAAAATGAAACATTTGTTTAACCTGTATTTGAGATCCTCCAGAGAAGCATTTTCAACACTTCTTCCAAGCTCTCAGTCTGTCTTTGTCCTTCCCACTGGAATATTTTTGCTTTTATTTTTCCTCTCCAATAGCCAGCTCCTATTTGTTGACATTATTGGATGTTATTACCTAGGAAGTCAGCACCTGGTCCCTATATAAGGAGGAAAATCAGCAGCAGAGCTGAATGAAAGAAGTAATTTTGCTTCATCTGTTGTATTTCAGCATGAAATATTTGGCATGAAATTAAGATTCAAAAAAAAATTAATTTCTTTTTGAACACCAAATGTAGGCTACAAGAAAAATTAGCTTGCATATAGAAATAGTCTTAATTATTGCATAGGAGCTTCATGTCTGCCAGTGTCAGTCAAAATGAATGAGACAACATATTTCTACAGAGCATCAGCACTGCAAGTAGCAAAACAAGCCCAGAATTCCCATGAAGGGAATCTCAGATTTTTGTTACCACAGGTATTTAAGTCTCTCTTGAAAATCAGTAAACAAAATAGTCCTTGCAGTGGGTTATACCAAAACCATTCTGCATGTATAAAACATAGAAGAAATTAAAATTCAAAAAACCAGAAATTAAAACAGCAGTTCTACATATTCCTTGTGGACACTGAGGAGAAAATCGTGTGGGTGGGAAGCAGAGGAAGAAGCAAATTGGCAACAGAGAGGAGGCCCCAGTACCTGGAGAATACGGTGATAGGAAGGGTTTAACGGGGAAAAAAAAAGAAAAAATAAGAAAGAAAAAATAGACCTCAGGAATATGTTGGCCCCCCAAAGCTCAGTGAGAAAGAACTGAACTCCAAGTTTATGGAAGAGTTTGGACTGAGTTAGCAAGGAGGCCCTCAAATGATTCTGATGACTGTGAGCAGATACGGCAAGGCAGCAGTTGGACATTTTCAACTCAGCTTCAAGGAGCGCAGAGCTCTTGTGGCAACATTCACGGAAGAAAAGCAACCAAGAGGAGAGAATTTTGTATAAGTTCTACTATGGCCAACCATGAGAAGTAGCAGGAGACACCTCTGGGATGCAACCACTGCTACAGCAGGAGCTGCAGTGATCAGCTGGGACCAGGGGATGGTTTATCCATGGGCACCAATGGACAGTTTATCCATGGGCACCAATGGACAGTTTATCCATGGGCACCAATGGACAGTTTATCCAGAGGCACCAATGGATGGTTTATCTGAGGGCACTAATGGGCCGTTTATCCAGGGGCACCAATGGACAGTTTATCCAAGGGTACCACTGGATGGTTTATCCAGAGGTACTAATAGATGGTTTATCCAGTGCAAATTCTCCACATGATGGTTGCCTGGTGCTGGAGCACAGGATCAGCTCCTAGGCTCCTGTAGCACTTCATTTCTCCTCTTCAGCACACTCCCCACTGCAGGATCCTGCACTTTCAGGGCCCATTTGATCCCTGCCCGTGTCCATCTGTGGTAGGGGAGGGCTCCTTTCCACTGGTGTGAGGCAGAAGCGGCTGGGGACATCTGCTCAGATCCCCTTGTGCACAGCTGACAACCATCACACATCTCCAGGACACTGTATCTTTCCTTTCCCTCCCTTCCCTGGTCCCTCCTTTCTTCCCCCGTCACTGCCAGCCACTTCCAAACAAGAATTTTGTTTTCATTTACAACCCTTTCTCATCTGGATCCTTCATTTTCACTCAGATCCTTCCTTTCCCCATTCCTATGATTTTCAGTGTGACAGAACGACACTTCTGACAAGCAACCTCCCCACCTCCCTTCATTCTGGGGATGCTTTTTCAGCCAATTAATCTAACATCATGTACCATTTAGCTTTGAGAGGCTGGTGTGACTCCTGAAGGAGACAAAATGTGCTGCTGGGAACAGAGGGGTGGGGGTGATGGAGAGGACCATGAGGAGGCTCCAAACTGTCTGAATTACTCATCAGGAGGGTGCCAACATGAAAGCCTGGAATATCTTCCTTCTCCATCTCCTTGCTCGCAGACAGCACTGACACACGGCTGTCATTATGCCACAGAGCCATTTTGTTATGTGAGTGTGTGATGGGATGAGGGACAAAGCTCTGCTGAAACGCTCTCAAGTAGGGATTATGGATGTGTCTGTCAGGCTCCCTGACAGACCCTTCACTTAATTAGCAGGTAGGAACAATACTAAATACTAGCTGAGGAGAGATTGCTCTTGCCTTCTGAACATGCCTCTCTAAAAAGAATAGAAGCGTTTACAAGATCAAAATAAATAATTTGATTTTTTAAAAAAATCCCCTCCTTTCAGTAACATTTTTCTCTCAATTTGAGATGTTTTATGCTTGAAATGCTGCTGTGAGTCACATGGAATAACATGCACAACATTCTAGAAATTGCAGCCAAATTTCAAACCCAGCCATTCTACCTGAGTTCTGAAAGAATTAGCTTATTTTTCTTTGATTTTTTTCCCCAGATTTTAGTTTCATTCAATTTTAACTTGTTCTGGAAAAAGCATCTTCATTCAGCTTGCCCTCAGAACCTCCTGCCCTATAATGTTTGGATTTCCTAGATTGTGTTCCTGGATTTTAAATCTTTAAAATTCTCAAGGGTTAGAAATGCTGTCTTCTTGCTCTTTTAAATAACATAATATTCCAATTCTACAGATTAATGCCTTAAGATTCACTAATTGTAATTCAAATCACGGGACTCATCACTGCAAACATGCAGACAAAAAAGACTCTGATTTCTTAGAGCATCTTTTTCCCTGGGCAAAAAAATTCAGTGTAAGAGCAGTCCTGGGTCATCAGCTCCCCGGTATTAGGCATGACAAGAACAGTGGGATTTTAGCAGTGCTCTCTTGGATGTCACAGCTGTTCAATGATCCAAATCTGATCACTCTGGGGAAGCTTCCCTGTAAGCAATAGTGTCTGCAACCCCTCTGACAGCTGCCCTGTCTGTGAGCCTCTCTGCACCTCTGCTGCACAACTTCCCATCGTTGTTTTGTTCCTATTAGCTTACAACAGACCACTGAGTGAAAAGCCTGAAGGAGTCTGTGCCACTGTGTAGGAAGGACCTTTAAAAAAGCAAATGCTGGCATGTGAGAAGATTTCACAGGCTGTACTACAGTGGCATCAGCCTGTTGAGCTGTTAGCAGTTCCTAATATCAGCTCGTCAAACACTGCTGTCTCTGGTTTGGAAATGACAAAGGATTTTGTACACGGAGTGTGAACCTTGAGAGCAATTTGCTTCAAATGCAGTGGGAATGCCCTCGCTCCTTCACTGGAACAGGCAAATGAAGCTGGGAAGCAGCTCTGAAGGATGCAGAGCAGGTATGTGTGCAACATTTTAAGGGCAGGGGGAAACAGTGAGAAACAAAAGTGACACTTTCCTGACAGCTTCACAAAAGAGGAAGGACAAGAAGTTAATCTTCACACATGTGGCTTATGAGATTCTGCTCCAGCCCAAGGCTGTTTGTTTTATTAAAAACAACAATTAACAATGCCGGCCAAAACCTTCCTGCAAAATCCAACAGAAGACTTGCCTCTTCTTATAATGCGACATTCAATAAACAGAACAACAAAAAAATTAAGTAAGGTCTCCCCTTCTGTATTATTTTTGGCTTTTTGAAGGGGATTTAACACCGGTTTTAAAATAAATATGTAAAAGTTTGATTATTTTTTCTGCACAACATTGTTAATCTGTCAAGAGGAACGGATGCCATGGCCTTTGCTCCCAGGTTCTTGAAATAACTGTCTGTGATACTAAACAAGAGCCTGGGTGTCTCTGACACTTCTTTCATTACCCACTGAAAAAGAAAATAGATGTTGTATAAACTAGAGCCTTGTGGGCGCTAATAGCAGATTCTCACATGGGATAAACATATGTTCAGTTTGCTCAGAGCAAGCGAATTTCCCATTTTGCTACAAAAAAAATAGATAAAAGCTTTATTTTAACTGATGGAAATTTCACTGTTGAACACACTGGTAATCACTTGCAATATTCGCTTCTCTGCCCTTGGATGTTCAAGTGGGTGATGAGAAAAACAGTGTGGAATTCTGGCTATTTATTATCCATCTTGAAAACACCTGAAGCATCCAAGTTTTTTTGCCTTTTGTGGATTAAGACTCAATGTCAAAATTGAAGATTGCTGAAAAACAAGACATGAGTAAAACCCGAAAGGATCAGTGCTGAGTTGGAGAATAGGCCAAGGGAAGTCTGGGTGTGGATTCTTTTGTGCTAGAAGAGAGAAACAAGCTCAGAAATCTCAGGAGAACATAGTTTCAAAGATACCTTGATGTCTAACCTTCAAACTGCGTTGCAACAGCTCTTCTCCCACACCAGCATTTTGGTTCCCGCACTTAAAGCCAGCACAGAACTGTGCAAGTGAGAGGGAAAACAAACAGTGTAGGAAGAGAATATGCAGTTTTCTTTGGTAACTCTTGCAGGGTTTGGTCTGTGCTGAAAATGATGGAGCATCTTTGTTCCACGGAAGGAGGTGACGGTTTCTCTCGGGGGTCTTACAAATTTTCAAATCATGTCCCAGCTATTCCCCACTTCTCTAGCTGCCTGAAAGATTGAAAGCCCTGCACCTGTTGATGGTTATTTCTGAGAACACACAGAAATAGTTACAGGTGCTCTCCTTCAGTGTTGCTGCACATAGGAGTAAGGTGGCTCAAACCTCCAAATTGTTACAGATTCTACAAACTCAGACAGACAACAGGATCAAACATTTTCAGTACCTCAAACCCTCGAGGCTCCAACCCTGACATAAGCCTGGGTGTGTAAAGACCTTCCCCCAACTCTCAACAAACACTCCGTGGTACCTTTTGGCCTAAGCCTGACTTACGAATTCACATGGGCACAAAGCAGGTGCTATTCAAGCATTATAGGCTGCAAGACCAGAACTTTTCTATTCATGTGGCATTATTCAAAGCTTTTTTTATGTCTGTGCAATTGGAAACAGTGGAAAATAAGACTTGGTCATAAATAAGGTCGACGTAAGGGTAGACTAGAGGGATTTGATACTATACCTAAAGCAAGGTTTCATTACAGGGACTGACAGCCTGAAATACTCGTGCCAATGTTTTCGCCCGCCATAATTTTTTTTATGTGGTTTCTTACTGCAGGAGTTTTGTGATACACAGCAGAAACTGTGTGACTGCCAGATTCCTCATGACACAAAACCAGCAGTGAATCAAACATCAACACATCCCTCTCCCTGGCTGGGCTCATGGTCACACAGAAGGGCACCTCGCTTTGGCCACTTGGTGCTTTTGCTGCATTCATCAGACTTTGGCATCAATCCCGCATTCAGTTTTTCTCTCTCTCTCCACCCTCCCACAGTACATTCCCTTTGTGCAACTCTGAGTTTGGATACATGCCTGCCTCCTCTACTTCTCCCATCTCAGAGCATTACTGAATAGGAGATACCAATGGCTATTGCTTTGTTGCTGGAAGAGGTATCAGTAAGAACTATTTTGGGGAAAAAATTAATAGGTTTTTTAAAAACAACAGAAGTACCTGAAATGCATTTTAAATACTTTCAGACAACTTTGGAGATTTGTTAGTGCTGTTAAAGCCTGGGGATAAGTAACAGGCAGAGCAGAATAGGACCTGAGCTGTTGATGATAAATCTTGGGTAAAAAATTACTTGAGTTGTGAAAACATTGAAGAAGACCAAAGAAAATCAAAAGCCACTCCTAGCTGCCATTTTTAGTTTTCCTTTAGGAACCAATGCCTAGTTTGGCCATATTGTCAGCTCACAACACATCACCACAGATCTCCTACCAGCTTTTCCCTCCTGATACACATTTGCTGTTTAATCAGGGTTTTCCTTCCAGCTGCCACACACTGGAACACACACTTGCTCATTACTGGAGGAGTGGAGCAAGTTTGCAGGGCCAGGATGAGTGAGAGTGGCATTGAAACAAAGGCTAAACAAAGATAACTGTGAACGTGAGGCCCTCCAGTAGTAATTCCTGAATTATACATCAAGGATGAGAAAGATAGATATGGAATAAACTGTGAAGAAGTAAAACAAGATTATCACAGCTGAGTTGAGAAATATCCCTAGAGGACAGCTAAGTGAGAGGGAAGGAGGTGGGATACTCTACTTGAAGGGCAAATCAGGGAGGGCTGGATTCAATATTAGAGTGAGTTAGTTTAAGTTAGTCTGGCACAGCAAGAAGTTGGGTCATGCAATGTAATTATTGATCTCTTCCCTTCATGCTGCTCAGTGATGAAATGCCCTGAATACAAATGGAGGCTCTTAGTGGATTCCAGCTATTTAAAAAAATAAGTTTTGAATATATGGTCAGTTCTGAACCACCCACATGACCACCCTGTGAGAACAATGCCTGCAGCCATGAGGAGAGGGGAGAGGAGAGGAGGGAAGGGGAAAGGGGAAAGAAAGGGGAAAGAAAGGGGAAAGANAAGGGAAAGGGAAAGGGAAAGGGAAAGGGAAAGGGAAATGTATTTCTGTGTTTGGCATTTGCTTTTATTCTGAGAGTACCATGTGCCCAAGGCCCCAGATCTTGTTCATGAGTGATAGAAAAGAAAATGCTTGATGGATTCTGACACAGAGGGACCATCTGGGCAAGGTCTGAACTCAGAGCTGCAAAAGCCACAAGAGAAAGTGAAATTCAAATATGATGCACCCCTGCCACTGCCACACACAGAGAACGACTTGCAAGACAAAAGGCAGTGACAGCTCCAACAAATTTGCACAGCAGAACACTGGGATAGTCAGCTTGGGAAAATTAGGGTGGAAAGGATTGAGCTTCAATATGCACTTGAGATCGAATATATGATTTTGAACATGTAATTTGTTATTATCATTCATATGGATACTGCACTAGTCCTGAGACACTCTGTGCACACAGATTCATAAAGAAGCAAGGCTCTTTGCTGTGCCACATTTAAGGATACTGAAAGGCAAGATGGATACGAGTATATCAAAATGAGACAGAAGTCTGTGAGAGGTAAAATCCTCAGCCCCAGCCACTGACTAAGTCACTACAAATAAAACCAGATTCTTCTGAGTCAATCCAAAGGTTCCTCTTGATTTCAGAGTAGCTTTGGTTACAGTCCTGCAGAATCCAATGTCCTCATCTTTCCCTTGCTGTCTCTGGTGACAGAGACCCCATTACATCGACACACAGTTGGCATCACCATTTTTCTCTGGGAAGATTTAGCAAAACCACTCATCCTTTGCTCTCCATTTCCTGTCTAAGAAGTAGAGCTAACACTGCTTGCCCTTCTGACTTCCTTTCTCGTATCCATTTTCTATTCAATACTTCAGGGCAAAGATTTCCTCATTTTATGCACTCTGCAGCATTAAAACATAAACTAACAACTACTCATGGTAAAAAAATGTGGCTTAGAGGAAGAAAACAGCCTCTCTTTTGGAAAGTGGCGCAGTAAAGATTTTGCTATTTTGCAATGTTTCAATAAAAAGTTTTGAGTAATAAATATACATTTTTGAGGTTTTGAAGCACCAGCCACTACCATTACATTTACTAGACCAGGCAAGGAACACAAAGTATTTTTGCAATCCAAGTCCTAACCTTCCATTCTTTCCTCCTTTCAAAAGGATTTTTTGTTTGCCACTCTCATGGGGAAACAGTTTGTGACCTTGTTTCTTAGATGATGCTTCTTCCCACAGAACTGGTTAAAACAGTTCAGAGAGCAAATATTGTTGGTTTGGGGTTTTTTTATTTTTTTGTTTTTATGATTTCTACTCCTTTTAGAAAGCAAATGCCTGGACATCACTTCGGCAAAGGCATTAGCAAGAGCTGAATGGGTGTCAGCTCATACATGAATCATAACATAATGAAAAGTTGGCTGCCTCAAGATCATTTTGGGGGAATTCTATACTTTAAGGTTTTAAAAAGTATTATTAACTCTTAAAAACTACAGTTTCCAAACAGCCCCTTTTCCTCTGTTTTTCTTGAATACAGAATGAGGAAAAAACCCCCCCCAGAAATATGTGCAAAAGCTTTGTTTGCCATAAGTTTGGCCACACCATCAAATAAGCTCATAAAAAGGAGTGACGTGCACCATAAATCTCAACTGCTTTATAGAAAATAAAGCAAAGCTGTCACAGGGGTGACATCACTGAGCACACAGGAAATGTAAAAATCTTTGCAGAAATGCTGATTTCAGTAAGTATTAGGATCCTATGTAAATTAAAGTGTTGGGGAAACTTTTAGCCTAGCTCAAAGTCAGTGGCAGGGACGGGGTGGGGATAAATGAATAGGAAGTAGATAATTTTTTCCGTTTCAGTAGCAGTTAAGAGAACCAGGTTAAAACCATGTCTGAGGATTCATATCCCAGCTGAACTGGTAAAACATTTGGCCATGAAGAGTCCAGTACAATCACAGCACAAGGAAATACCAACCACATGAGCAGTTTTTGAAATTTCTTTGTCCATGAATCTACCTGGTTCAACTACAGACCACTAACTGCACCTCTTGACCCACTGTTTTTTTGTATCTGGTCCTAACAGACAAGAATTATGTGTATATTCCTTATCCACATCACCAAAAGGAGCTATTCCATCCCTATTTGTTTCTTCAGTCTCAACACTCAGGTGACTTGGGATGGGGAATGTATTGTTTCCAGTTTGCTGAGACTCCCAAACCAAGTGGGAAACTCAAAGGTTGAATATCTGGACACACTGAATCCTGGAAAACATTACTGCCAGCTCTTCAGTGAAACTCATCCACGGGTTGAACTGAGCACTGAGGCCTTTTGCACTTGAATCCCCAGCGTTTGTTGGTTATTCTTTTTGCCACAGACAAAATATATATGGGTACCATGGGGAATTTTTTAGTGTGTAAGAAGTTATCTGCCTCTCTTGCTAACGGTTCTGCTGTTCACCCTTGATGAACATCCTCTGATGTTTATCTTTTTGATTTGCCTGCTGTTTATTTACAGATATAGATTTGCTTCTCTCCCCTTCCGAGTAACCCTTGGAGCAAAGCTTTCAGTAAGGGACAGCCTGAGGTGGCTGAGCACACAGTCTTTTCTTCTCTGCTTGTTTAGTTGGGAGGCTGCAAAGAATGAACAGACCAAAGGTCAGCTCGGTTTACACAGCCTAAATACAGTATTATTTATCAACATCTCCTCTGAAGTCATCCAGGAAGCTTCTAAAGTCATGCCTACCTTAGGGATGGGACTGCCAGAAGAATAGTAATGCTGAGATTACAAGGAAAAGAGGAAGAACAAGGAAAGGGAGAAGGTAACGGCAGCAGAGGAATATAGAATGCAAAAATATTCATCAAAGGTTTAATAATTGATTCACAAGACAAAGTACTTTTCTATCTGGAGAGACAGAATGACCACTGAGATAAGCAGACACCAACAGAAATAAAAGCAATAAAGGTAAGTTATTGGGCCTTGGAATTTGTTACATATTCTCTTGTAAATCACAGGTTCTTTTTCAAATATCTGAAAGAGTCAGGATAGCATGGAGCTACATATTACATTTTTTGGAAGCTCTGAAAACACATTGGGAGAGGCTGGAAGGGAAATTGAGTAGTGACATGTTAAAGTGGATAAATAAAAAATCTAACTCTGGCTTTTGGCAAGAGTAGGGGATATTTGTATATCTAAAGAATGAGAAAGGGAGGAATTGACCAAAGCCACAGCTGAATTCACACACACACACACATTTGACCAATTCCTAGAAGAAATAGCCAGAGATTTTTAAACGTAAACTCATAACGACCCCAAGCTATCAATTTCTGGAAAGAGGGGGAAGCACTATTTGGTGCTTGCCTTGCTCTTCCATTCTTTTCTGACCAGGCTTCCTTGCTGCTGGACAGCTGGACTTGACCAGTTGGAGCTTCAGTCTCACCAAGTTCTTAAACTAAGTTGTTTTTAATTAGGGGAATAGAGAAGGGACTTCGTAACACAGCTAAATGTGTCACTTACATGAAAATACTATAATCAAGAAATGTAATTTCCAATACCCACTGAACTGTGAAATGTGTTCCCACTGGAATGTGTACCCCTGTTATACGCCCAGGAGAGATTTCTTGGCACAGCTCCCTGTGCTGGAATCTAACACCAATACATGTATAGTTTTGCATTGGACCCATTTCTAAAGAACATGTAGGTAAGCAAACAACCCAATATTACTGTGATTGTTCTGGATATCCCTCATTAATGTTGACAGAAGAATCCTCATTATATAATGGCAAGAAGGAAAAGTAAACCCTTTTGTTGCTGGGTACAGGAGCTGAACAAATTATGTACAATGAATAATTTATCTGACTAAATGAGATGTTTTCTGCTTGCTGAAGATCAACAATCCCTCTAACATATATTGTATTTTACTATTTGAATGCCAGACAGCTCCTCTGAGTGTGTGGTGCCCATGAGCTGGTGGGGAGCAGCTCTCTGACTCAAGCAGCTTTTGCTGGCTGAGCTCTGTACGAGGCCAACACAGCTTGGCTGAAAGACAAAAGTCTTCCCACCACATCCACAGGGGACTCCTTTGGACCAGCAGGTAGGACGGGGTTGGGGAGCAATCTTCGTGAACACCGTGTCTGTTCTGGATGGCTGAGCCTTCACAGCACTTCCAGCTTGCACATGTATAATTCAAGCCCTGTGAGTACCAGCTGTGACAGGCTGGGTAACTATTTGCAAAGAATCATATTTTATTGGGAAATGATGATCTATTTTGATCCATCTGTACGTTTTGATATGTTGCCAAATGAATCAGGGCTGGTCAAAAACATAAACAAAAGGTCTGAGCCAAGGCCCAGTATTGGTGTATATTTGAGACACTTTAATTAACTACATAATTAGCTCCAGTGATAATGCCCAGAAGCGCCTGAAGAACCAAACTCTGAGATGGGACTTGGTCTTTAACTTCCAGCAGCAAAGCAAGCCTTTCCCAGCTGATGTGGAGTGAGGCAGTGCTGTCCCTGAGCTCTCCAGGGGAGCACTGGAGGTGACGGCAGCACCCGAGGGTCACAGGGAGCCCGCGGGTCACGGCAGCGCCCTGGGACTGTCTGACAGCTCCGGCAGCTCATGCACACATCGGCTGGGAATTTCTGACTGGGGCAGGGAAGCAAGATGAGAGAGGGATGTGATGAAGGACAGTGACTCAGGCTGCCGCACTTGGGGTGCAGGCAGAAGCACAGACGTGAGTCACCCATCAAGCCAGGCAGGAAGGGCCAGCTTTCTATCCAGAAGATTAATTTGAGACTGGCTGATTTCCAAGAGGAAATCAGATGGAGGGATGCAGGAGGCAGTGTTTCTAGAAGAGAGATATTTCAGCACATGTGAGATGAGAGGGAAGATTAACCAGAAAGACCCAATATAAATGAAGAGAGAGTTATTTTGGAGAGAGAAGGGAAATGAGGAGGATGCATAGCCCAGTAAAACTGCATAAGGTTTGGGAATATAAAATTCAGTTTGCTGTGTTTGTAATTTCTTCTTCCCCCATGAAACTATTGAAATCCTTCACATGATGGAGCTGAGGGACCTCTTTTATAAACATCCAAGAGACAAGAAATGTTGGAGGAAGATTTTCTGGGATATTAACTTCATGTAGGGATACAAAACATACAGCTACCATGAGACCAAAGAGAGGCAGGCAAGGAAATGCAAAGAGAAAGTCGAGAAGTAACCACGCTTAATGCTCTTTTTGTCTCTATTCAAATGCTCTGTTTGTCTCTTTTCACTGGACTCTCCTTCTGTGAATGCTACACTGGGCTGGTTTACTCTAAGGTTTTTCCAACAATGTTCTTCCTCTTGCAGGAGGCACAAAATGCGAGGCTGAGGCTCAGCCTAGCTCTGGTCCTCTCTGAAGACAACATCCCCACCATCACCAAGCTGCAGGAGGGAAAGGTGGTGCAGTCTGATTACATTACCATGACCTGCAACCAGGGAGGGGAGCAAACAGGAGGAAATCTGCCACCACCTTGAGAACATCATTTACACTCTCTGCAGCCACTTTGTCTCGTCTCCAAAACAGCATTTATGAATTTTCCCTGCTTCAAAAAGATATTCTGAAGGTGTAGTTCAGCTGAAGACAGTGACTTGCAGAGGAGTGTGTTTTCACTCTGTCAAACCTTATAATTTGCTATAAACTGTAGTTTTGGGAGTTTTAAAATCTTGCTCACAATGCATTGACTGAAAATCTGATTAAGTATGCAGTGAAGAGTGCAGTGACTTCAGAGCATGTTTTCATTGGAACATCAGAACTATTATAGCTAAGTAATATACAGGCTTGACATACATGGTATCATTAAGGACTTACATCTTCCATAGTAATGGATTGAGAGCACACACTTTCTGGACTCCCTTGTCACTAATAGTACACTGAAAAAAATCCCCTGGTGATTTGCTCATATTTGTTAATACAGAGTTTAAAACATAGTGAAGCACTAGACAAAGTAATTTCATTGCTTGGCATGAAGAGATTGCCTCCATTTCTTTAATGCTTCAACTGTAATGATTTGCTCCTAAGGACCGAGGATTACAAAAATTCTCCCTACAGACAAATCAGTATTATCTTTAACCAGGTACTTTCAGGCTTTTATTTATTAACTGAAACAGTCCATGGTGGGAGTCAAAAGTACTGTGAAGTGAATATTCCAGTCATTAATGACTTGCAGCCCCCAGCAGCTGGGAGGAGGGGACAAGGTCTGTGGTGTTTCCCCCAAGCCCCTGCAGCTGAATCTAAGCAACAGAGCAGAGAGAAAGGGTTAAGATATTCCAGGGTGTTAAAAACTGCTTCTGGATCCCACCCCTGGTTGAAACACAGTCCAGCTGGTGGAAATTCAATGAGAATTGACTGATGACCTCTGCCCAATCGACCATGTATTATCCATCTCTGACACAAGCAAATCACTTTGCAAGGCATTTCCATCTGTCTCCATTCAGCTCTTGCCCTTGCAGCTCCGCGTCTCTGTGGCAGACACTGCACTCCAGCTCTCCAAGCTGAGGTATCAAGATGTGCCAACCACCCCCCTTTTGCCAGGATGATGTTGTTGCATCTTCAGTCCCTCAGCTCCCTGACCTCTGTCCCATAGCAAAGGGGTGTCCGAGCCCTCAGATTGACCACACCACACAGAAGGGGTCTCTCTTCTCCTGCTTCTTTCAGTGATTCCCTGGAAAGGGACAAAGAACTTTCAAATCAGCCCCTGTTTCTGCTCCTCTCCCAGCAGCCTCCTATGAGCAGGTTGCTGTAACTCCTTGTTCACACACTCACACAGGGCCAGAGAGTTTTTCCTACTCAAGGGAGAATCATTCAAGAGATTAATCTGTTGTGACACAGATTTTGTTCAATAATAGCTATAAAAACATGGCAGGAAGTGGGAGAAAGAGAAAGAATAGCCTGACCTGAGGTCATTTCTCTTCTGTGGAATTTCTTAATTCCACTATAAGATACATTTTACAATGAGGGATGATTTAGTTTCCACTTCAATCTTTGGGTCCCTAAACACGTAACTAACACAGGGAGCCGGTGTTTCTTTCTTCTCTCTCCCTCTCACCTCTCCCCACTCCCTCTCACAGTGTCTGAAGGACATAATATGCTTCTACTGGGGGGGGGAAATCATGACAGAACCTTTCCATGAAATATATTTTATCTGATTTTTTTTTTACACAGCAGCAATTTGAAACCTAAATGGAACTGCAATGCATAGCTACAAAGCTATTTCTCTTTTTAAAGTTCCTTATCGTGCTCTACATTTGTCAGCACTCTGGCTGGGCACAGGTCCTGGAGTGCCAGAGGAGGAACCAAACCTGCTGGAAGGGCTCCAGGTGGGAGATCAATTGTTGAGAAGTAAAAGTGCCCAGCTCTCCTGGATCTCCAGACCTGAGGTCAAGTTTAATGTTCACTGTCACAGGTATGTAAAGATGAAGATTTACAACAAGGGAAGCTCAAAGTCAGGGCTGCTGTGCCCATTTGCATGGTTACACCTGCAGGGGAGGCAGCTTTTCTGGATCTAAGAGTGACACCTCCACAAAGCACAGCCTTCCTGCATTGTCCTCTGCTATTGCAGCTGCCCCAGACATAAAATAAAGCAGGAAAGCCATAAAGAGACCTTTCCAGCAGATATTCTACGCTGTAGGATAAAAAAAATCCACATCCCAGTCCCGACACTGCTCAAAGATTTCCACACAGCTGGGCTGCAGCTGCCTTGCCTCTTGTCTTTAAAATTAGGCATCGGCTTGTCTGCAAAATGCTGCAGCTCCCAAGAGAACTGAAGACGGGTCTGTTTGTCTCCAAAAAGGCACTAGGCTGACATTAGGCAACCAGCAACACCAAACTTTATCTGTCTCCTCTATGAACAGGAGAGGTTGTTCCTCCTCAGAGGGTCTCCCACCGCCGGCACAGAGCACGCAGCCATCCCCGAGCACGCAGAGCTCTCCAGCTGTGGGCAGGGTGCCAGCCTGACAGCCACAACTTTCCTTGGAGCCCAGTTTTCCAGTGGGCTGACTGCCACAAGCATAGACAGAGCTCCCCAGCTGGGGTTTTCCTGAGCATGACCTGCCAAGCCATGTTGCCAAGCTGGTAGGAAGAGGTTTGTTTGCTGAGAGTGATGCTGCACTGAAACCTTCTGTGGGCTGGGGATAGGTGAAATCCTCTGGATCAAACAGGGATATCTTAGAGCACCTTAGAGCACCCAAAGGAGGCCTAAAAGAGGGCTGGAGAGGGACTTTTTACAAGGGCATGCAGTGATAAGACAAAAGGGAATGGGTTTAAGACAAAGGAGGGTAGATTTAGCTTAGATATTAGAAAAAAATTCTTCCCTGTGAGGGTGGTGAGGCCCTGGCACAGGCTGCCCGAGAAGCTGTGGCTGCTCCACCCCTGGAAATGTCCAAGATTGGGCTGGATGGGGCTCGGAGCAACATGGGATAGTGGAAGGTGTCCCTGTCCATGGCAGGGACTTGGAAACAGATGATCTTTGAGGTCCCTTCCAAGACAAACCTTCTTTATAGGATTCAATGAAACCCGGCAGAACTTGCTAGAGAAGAAATTGCCATCTTCCACTTCATTTCAGATGGACTCGATGACCTTAGAGGTCTTTTGCAGCCAAAATCATTCTATGGGTTTTTTGCTGGTCATGCGAAAAGGAATTGAAATTCTTGTGAAAAGCAATACTAAATTTAAGTGAATATGCTACAACAAGACTTTTAGTTGTGTCTCTTGATGACACTCAAACCAGAATAAGGACTAAAGCTCCTTGTTACAGAGCAGGATAATCTCAGCAGGCCTAACAGAATAAAAATTCATTTCTGCCAGTACATTGAGAACGGCTCAGAATAAACATGGCAAGGAGATCTTAAAATAAAAAAGTGCCATAACTTCTTGCTTTGGGATAGGGAGGAGGGGAAGATTAAATATTTCATTAAATTAACTCTCATCTGAATGAGGCTTTTGTTTCATTTCTAAAATAAACTTGTTTCTTTGTTGTCATTTTTTTCTTGAGTGGTAAATATAATGCAGAATTCCAGAAGCCTCATTTCTAAACAAGCAAATGTAATCAATTTCGCAGAGTACTGAGACAAATCAATATGGAAGGAGTCAGAAAACCAAACAAAAGCAACGAGAGAAAAATATTACCCTATTTACACGTCCATAATACATGGGAGAAAAAGATATTTAAAATTACAGAGCTAATTTCTAAAGCAGCCAACATCACTAGTCAGTGATAAAAACCAGTAAACTATTTCAGCTGAAAAATACCATGAGCCTGTGATGATTATAACAACCCATGTGATGGTCATTATTGTCTGCAGTATAGAAACATCAGCAATTTTGCCTTCTTTTTGTTCTTTTTTAATTTGTCATTAGCAGAGAGTAAGAGACCAGAAAAGTAATTATTGCCCAATTAACCCTTGTAATATTATATGACATTGCAGCTTCATTTTCAGCTTCAAAGTTGGATTTTATAGCCTGGTGACTCTTCAGAAGGATATCAAGACTTTGCTGAAACATGCAATATCTGCCTTGACTGGCAGCTGCAAGATGCACAAAACCAACATCAAACTGGCTTCAGCCCTCAGAGCCATGGCTCAGAGTCTGGCTACGTCATCAGAGAGAGAAGAAACTACATCATAAGTGGAAAAAAAATATAAAATCTCATCCTATTTTTTTTTTCCTAAGATTCCTCCTGTCTCCACTTCAGGAAGTCTCATCTTTGCCCAGAAAGCACAAGCTCACAAGCCAGCTGAGAACCCACACACATTTTACTTTAGCAGGGTGGGAGCAGGCTTGGATATCTTTGAAAGAGGCACCTTTCCTGCTCTCTGTTATTAAACCCTAAATCACTTCACCTTTTTCATAAAATTCAGAGTGAATTTATTTTCTCAGCTGCAAGTCAGGAAACAATACAGATGGAAAATAGCAAAAATAAACCCAAACCAGAACTGGAATAGAACTCTGTTCTTCTGGCATCATGTTCAATGAATCTGAACATAAGGAAAGCAGTACATGTCCACTATTGCAAAAGGAGAAAAATTATAGTACCTAACTACAATCTGTGACTGCTTTTGGGGTAGGAATATCCTTTCTGAGTCACTGGGAAATAGAAAAATCAACTCACCCTTAACAAAATAGTCATAAAGTTCTATTTCAGCAAGGAATACAAAGGCTGAAATTAAACCAAATATTAATTAGCTCACCCATTATTCTTATTTCAGTTCTAGGGAACCAGAAGGAAACATCCAGCAAAAAAAAGTTAATATTCATCTGGAGACGTCTTAAATGAAAATAACCACAAAGTCAACAAACTTCAGCTCATAAAAAGTTGCATGCACATTTTTATTCTGCCGTCAGCTCTGCTTTACCTTTGGGCCATTTCATATCTGCTTGAATTTTAACTGGTGTAATAAATGGGTTTTTAGGCAGCATATTTCCATGCAAATTTACATTGTCAAATTGCTATCCTTATTCCAACTCCATCATAGATGAAAAAAATAAATTGAAGGATGTGTTTAAAAAAAAAAAACAATCCTTATGATAAAAAAAATGAATGTTTCAGTAGACTTATCCTTTGAAATATTGCTTTTCACTCTCATGGAACAGAAGTGTATAAAATTTAATAGGAGTAGATCCAAAAAGCTTCTAGAGAAATTCCACTAAAGACCCCATAAAAATAACCCTGTTTAGGGAAGTTTTGTTCCACTATAAAAAAAAAAAAGGAAAAGCAACACAGTCTGAGTGATTGATTTTCATTGACTGGTTTTCAAAGGTGATCGTTACCATCCAGTTTTCCCTCTATGCTAAAATCAGATGAATAGAATTAATTGTAAAACACAGTATTCTTCTTTGGAAAATTCCAACATTCAAATCCAACTGAAGTTCAAGCGAGACATGTGTTTTTAACTGCACTTTTTAAAAGAGACCCAGGGTGACTCCAAAGGCCCTGTGTAGGTGCCTGAAGTAGTACCAGCACTGAGAGGCTTCCCTGAATCCAAGCCCTGGGAAGCTGTGGAGGAGAGGCACAATGCAAGGGCTGAATATGGTAATTTTTCCCGTGTTTGCACCATTCTCTCACTTTCTAAAAAGGAGGAAAATTTCAATGTATTCTTTTTGCAGTCCATGATAGTATGAAAAAGCCTTTGCAGCATGTGCAGCCAGTTGGCTGGAGGAACTGGCTGAGAAAACCCAGCCTTGTAATTTTGCCTATAGTAAATGCTGACAGAAATTTCTCTGATACTGTTCCGCTGCAGCTGCCTCATTGTTCTGTTTTAACGTAATCAGCACAGTAAGGAGGAAGAAAGGAGTGATAATTTTATATCAAATAAACTTTAATTGAGTCTTTCATACTTTAGTACTGTATGATAAACGCACATAATGGTCTCTGAGTTAGTTCTGGCTGTGATAACATGGTGTGTCAAAACTTGTCTCGGGCACATTCTGGTACGTTCAGCTCTGTGTCACCGTCTTGCAGCCTAAGAACGGCTCCTGAGACACCCCCAAACTCCTCTGCAGGAGTCCCTGAGAAATCACAAGTAACAAAAGAGGCTCCTCATTAAGGGAGAAGCTTCTCAAAATAACTGAAAGGGTCAAGGTGGTTCAAGGTCCCTCTCGCTGTCAAAGGAGAAGGATGATACAGAGGGGAATTAACTTCCAGCCAGGGGTACATCAGAAGCACTCAGTGCATGGAGGTGAGCCATGGCACGGCTGACAGTGACCTTTCAAAGACACTGATGGAGTATCCTGAAATCCACTGTGAGGAAAACACGGCAGATCCCACCACCCAAACCCTCATGGTTCCCCTCTCCAGTTCTCATAAGAGCGCAGCTCCTGGTAAAGGAATGAACATTCCTCATCTCTGTCTCCATATGGATGGGATGCATTAACACAGGGGGATTTTGAGATGCTAAACCTGGCCTACAGATACAAAATATTTCCTCTAAAACAGGGAAAGCTTTACTCAAAACATGTGTCCAAAGCAGCACAGCTACTTTCTCCTCCTTCCCAGACCCCCTTGTTTTGCTTATACCGATTTTAAGTAGGTGATGCTCAGATGACATTTAATCCTTAGATTTTATGAGTAAAAACAAATATTCTCCCTGATTAAATTGTTATTTTCTCACACAACTTGTACCAGAATCACAGACATGGCAGTAACATGGATGAAGGTCACATTGCCTATTCCCCGTGTCTCAAGGTGGAGCATATTAGACTTAAAATCATGCCTTGACTGTTCTTAAAATATTCCAAGGCTGAGGACTACAGATGATCCCCCTACGGGTTTACTGAACCTTCCAGTTATAATTTTTTTTTAGAACTCCTCAATGTTATTTTATTCCATGGTAATTTGTCACAGCCCAATCAAATATACAAAAGAGTTTATCCTCCTCCACACTTTTTTTTTGTCTCATCTTTGTGCATCCCCTTTCTCTAGAATTTGGGCAGCCCCAGTTCTCCTCATCTTTCTGGTTGCTAGATCTCCAATCACTTAACACTAGTTAATTCTCATTCTTTCTAAAATATAGAAGTTGAAGGCAGGAGATGGTTCTCAAAATTCCAAATCAAAACAGAATAAAAATCCTGTGAGAATGCTACATTTTATCCTTTTTTTGCCTACTTGAAGAGTCAAGACTTATCAATAAAGGTATCAGCAAGTGCAAGAGCCAAAAGAAACCTGTCACTGATATTTATTATTAGACCTGGACAAAAGGAATCATTTATCTGAATAGTTTCATCTTTGTCTGTTTAATTAATTGAACTAATTTGTTGCAAATAGTTCTTGGTTGTTAGCATATTCCCAAGCACATTGTGGCAAGTATTAATTACTTCAAATTCAATTTGCTCTGCTTGACTGACCAACAAGGTCACAGAACTCTGTGGCTTTGTGTTTGAAAGAGGGCAAAGAAGTCTCAAAGAAGCTTCTCAAAGAAATGCAAGTTTGCTTTGTCCAAATATCCTGCAATCATCAAAACTTCGTTCTTTCCAGAATTATGCCTACAAACAATCTTTGCTAGAATAATTACAGAAAATGGGCAGTGGAAAATGAAACAAGCTAAAAAAACCAATTTCTCTTCCTTTCCTTCACTATGCAAAGACTGATCCCCTTCCTGTCGTCATCTCCCAAACCAATTCAGGATCTCACAGCACACAAACAGGTACATTTTGATGGGAAAATTATGAAGCCAAGAAGTAAAGCAGAACAAAGGAAACAGCTGTTGCCAGTCAAGGCTGGAGAAGAGAATCGGAATTAACATGGAATTTGTAAATTTAGCAAATCTATTCTGAGAATTCGGAATGATGAATCATTCCCCGCCTCCCTAACTTCCCATACGCCTTGAGAGAAAGTTCATTTGGCTTAACTCTGGCCCTCCATTGCCTTTTAGCCAAAAAAAATCCCACAAGTGCAGTGTTTCCAAAGATGAGACCCTGGACTACAGGACTAAATACATATCCTGAGCTGTTGCTTTTACCTTTCAGGCCTTTTTATTAATGAGTCAATCTTGCCTATATGTAACGAGCTTCTTTCTTTAATTGCCCTTACAGTTTTAACTTGCCAGGCCCTGGAAAAGACTTATTAGGAACACTCAGCAGGAAATGTGGTAGGACCCACGACTGGTCCAGCTGAGGTGCCCAGTGCACCCAAGTGATGCTAAGCAAGAGCAGCCTCCAGCAGTGATGCTGGAGAACCCCAGCCCCATGTGGAGAACAGCCTAGGAAAGCAGAGAAGGATTGGATTTCACCACTGAGAAAATGTGGTTCAGCTCCTGTTATCCACCTCTAATTTTTACCCCATCTCTTGTTTGCCTTGCCTACCCTCTCCTTAGACTGATGATTCCCTTGTTTTTGTGACCCTACCCACACAATTTCCCAAGCATTCTTGGAGGTGCCCTTTCCCTGCAATCCCCATTGTCTGTAGTGTCTCTCCCTTTTCTGTAGCTGCTCTTTTCAACCTCCTTTCTCCTCCTTTCTTCCTAACCCCTTTTTATCCTTTTGCCTTCTCTCCTAGAACTCCTCTGCCCTGTAACCTACCACTTTCTGCTCAAAAGGGAAACTATAAATCAATAGCCTGCACTGTGGAATTGCTGCCTTTTCCACTTTATTTAAATTCTGCCCTCATAAGAATCAATTCAAAACTCCACTATCTCGGCCGGAAGGGAGAAAAAGTGCATGCAAACACTTTCTTCACGTACAGTGGCTCACACAGAGTTCCAGAGCCTGTGCACTCCCAGACACACAAAGCCCAGTGGCACTCGAAAACACAGGTGGTGTGTCAAAAATCACACTGTCATCTTTCTTGAGGTTTTGGTCTCCTTTCAGTGTCAAGGGAGCAAGCAGAAAGGAAAACTAAGATTTTGCTGTTCCCATTTCACATTTTATGCTCCTCAGAGCAGGGAATTTTCCCAACAGAACGTTGCATCAGATGACAGAAATTATCATTTGTCACACAGCAATATTGATTTAAATTACCCCACAAAACCACCAGAAAGTCGGGCTCTGAACCTATTACTCCTATCCTCATCGATAGACATGTTTGGCTCCAGCACTGCCAGGCAGAAGTTTTATTTTGGCCAGGGAATGGATATTGCTGTACAGACCCACAGTCCTGCTCCAGCTGAAGGATGCAGCAGCAGCTCAGCAGTGGAGCCCACAGCCCCAGCACTGACCAGCAGCTGGACAGGAGCCCCACCCTGGTCCTTGCAGCATGTCCCCATTACCCAAAATACAGTCCAGGTGATGCTGATTCAACCACCAGTCATAAAAGCAGCAAGAAGTTTGGCTAAAAATGTCAGTGCCTGTGACGGCAGCCAGGAAGGAACAGATTTATGTTCATAATGCATTAGGCAACCTGTGAAGACATCTCACCTATTTTTAGTGAAAGAAGGAGCCCACAACACCTGGGGTCCAGCTGAGACTCTTCAGAAAAGTGCCAAATTGAGGTGGGATTAATCTGGCTCCTTGTCCTTGCAGCAGGGCAAATATGAGTCAGTGTGTTAGCAAAGGACAAGCCTTGCTCGACTGGAGGAAAAATTTTCCTTTTCAGGAGAAATTGGTGCTCTTAGATTACAATTTCTCATTGCAGAAGCCTCTGTGATCCTGAAGCCCAGGTGCATCTGGCACAAATATTTGGTACACTCTGTTAGAAAGGCATCCAGTTGCTCTTTGGTGCTCGGGCTAAATTCTACTTGGTTCCTTTGATGGCAAGTGAGAGGCATAAATCAATGGCAGTTGATCAGTAATTATACAAAATTACAGTATGCTTTTGTGGTGTTTTTGAAAGAAAGTGTCATTTTGCTACTCAGCCTGACTAATTTCTGGCTCATATTGAATCATTGTGCCATGTTTGCAACTCATTAAAGCCACACTCACAGATCTCTCACCACTTTGCCTTGGTTTCTGTGATGACAAGGGGGAGAAATGATGCTTTCTCCAGGCTCCTGCAGCACCTTGTGACTTGCCTTGAGGTGACAGGCCTTTGTCAGGAAGAGCCAGCCCTGCAGGCTGGGCTGACAGCTCACAGCTCACTCTGCAAGTGAAGCAGGGTCCCTTACTCAGCTCCAAATTGCCACACCGGGGTCAGGCTTGGGGATGGACTCAGAGGCTTTAAAGCCTCCTTAGGTTGTTCAGTCCCTGTCCTGTTTCTTGTAGACCGACCACACCCAGGAGTCTGGAGCTGGAGCACAAACACACACGGATACACAAATCTGCACTCCATAAAATGTTCCTACAGCAAAAATCCATTTCAATACTCTTTGGTTGGTTGGAGAGGTTTTTTTGTCAAACACTCTGTGGTGAACTAAGAATTACTTACAACACAGCTATACTTATTTCCACTTTGAAAAAAAAAAAAAAAACAAACTGACTTTGACCTGAATTTTTTTCCATTTGTTTCTATTTCGTTTCAACATCCTGGGAACTTTTACCAGAGGAATAGAAAAAATAATTGAAAATAACCAAGCTTACGAAACAGTGTTATCTCTTCTGGAATACCAGATCAACACACAAACCAAGGAGAGGATCCCTTCCTGTGTAAACCTAATGTTCCCAATGGCCTCTTTTATGCCAGTTCTGTGCATGGATCTAAATTATTTTCAGCAAAAGTGGTTATTACAGCCACCTTTAGGCAGCATTTTCTGGCCACAGCCTTGCTCCATTAAGGCCAGTGCCACCCAGCAGGACAGAAATGCACCTGAGCACTGTCAGCACCCCCAGCTGACTTCATGGAGTGATTCTGCTGCACTAAAGGCAGCCAAAAAGCCTTTTTAGGTAATTCTTTAGCCAGGAATTACCTGGCTTTCCAATATCCTTACTGATATCACCCAGTATCAGCCCAATACCTTCCAAGTGTCCCGCACTATTCAACAGTTGTGATCACTGAGTCAAAAATGAAATTGGGGCAACATTAGCAGTGGCAAGAAGACAAATGTGCTTCTCTAGGAAGCTCAGAGAGGGAAGACAAAGAGGAAGAGATTCAGTATTCCTGGAATCCAGAACAAAAGTCTTTGTCCCAGAAAACCAAGTGAAATATTTCAGCGGGGTTGTTGTTTTCCCTCCTTTGTTTCAGAAGAGTCAAACATCCCTTTCTCAGAATAAAGCTTTAAATTTGAGTTTGGATTTGGACTTACAAGCCTGTTTCATCTTCTCAGGTATCAAATGCCTAACTTTGGGTGAGATCATTGTCATCTTTGCTAAGCAGGATCATCAGGCCCCCAAACGGATTTAGGATCTTAACTTCCATTAATCTGCCTGACAAGTTGGAAATCAATCTGCCATCTGGTACCCAAATATATCTAGAGAATAAAAAACCCTTTGGCTATGAGCAAAGAGAGAAACAATAGGTCTGTAACCCTTCCCTTCCCTCCTCCTGCCATGAATACATGCATTATATTTTGGGGTTTTATACTTTCATAGTGTTTTGATGGACTAGAAGCAGTAGGAGTCCTATGTCACTCTAAGGGGCTAAGAGAGATCAAGCAGAACAAAATTAAATACTTTTTTATAATTTCTTTTATGAGAATGTTCAACAATCACGATTCTTTTTCCTGTGTCTTTTTGTGGGTTTTACCAACTTATTTAAGAAAAGGCATATTGAGCTGTCTTACACCCAGGTTATATTTGGACAATTCTGAGCATGTTGGTGATTATTAACAACCTCTAAATTTAGGTAATTTAGCATCCAACTTGAATGACCAATCCATCTAGGATCCCTGCAGGGTTTAATGGGAAAAGAATCATATTCCTTCAGATGCCAACTTACTGAGAGCACCTAACCTTTGTATCCTGAACTCTCTCTAACAACTTTTTTTCTCTGCTAGCTCTTTTTGAAGGCTAGGCTCTCACGCCTTCCCAAAATTTCAGCCTCTGCCACCAGAATGATTAGGTAAGTTCTTACACATTCATTGGGAAATAACCATGCAACACCAGGGACATGCAGTAAAAATACTCCTGCTGCACACATTGCTCTGATTTCCAGAGCACATATTTAAACATAAACCAGCAGTTCTGAAGTAACATTGTGGGTGCTGTCCCCAAGATATTCTTCCATCAATAAGGACACATGATCACAAATGAAATGAAGTGTGCTCCATGGCAACCATAATGAACAACATCATTTCAGATGCTGCCAAAATGGCAACATCTCAAATTTAATATTGCAATACGTTGTCAGTTAATTAAAGAGCAAGGGCCAGTTTCAAAGGGGAACTACTGAGGTTTTAAAAATATGCCAGGGATAATGTATTTCATGCATTGCTAATTATGTAGGCACTTTTAAAAACAAGCCAGAATTAATTATGTATCAGATCCACCCTCAGTATAAGGGAATAATTGAGTTTCTTACAAAATTATGGCTCAGTAAGAGGCAGTGTATGGGCTGCACATTCTGTGCTGAGTTACACACCGTGGTGGAAATGGGCTGCCATGCTGCACTTGGCTCAATGTGAAGGCTGCTGCCAATTAACACTGCCAATACATGTTAATTTAAGATTTCCCTTTTCCAACTAATTGATATCTGATTAAATGTAGAATAAGTTTTTTTAAGTGTTCATTAAGTAGCTGAAATTTCCTCACAAGTTGCATGTTTTATATGAGGCCACAATCACGGAATACGTAGCTCATGTAATTTCCAAATCATTATAGACTAATTGGACTTATCAGTTACATGCTAATTAAACTTCCACTGAATGCTCTTTCTGCAATCAGTTGACATCAGATAGATGCACGGCACCCAGCTCATTATGGTAAAAAGGAATCGCTGAGGCACTTGGAGTGGAGTGTGGCAGGGAGAGCAGGAAAGTGTTATGGGAGCAGCATCTGCAGCTTTCAAAGTTACAGCAGACCCAAAACTCCAGCAAAAAGCAGACAGACACTGGACAGGCTTCAAAATGGTTCCCAAAGCCTGGGTTAACCCAGATGTTTCACCTGCCCTGTGCTCTGTCCTGCCATTATCACATTGCCACCAAAAATGAGCTCGGCTGGGTTTATATCTACTTCAGTGCATCCTCAACCCACCAAAGCTCAAAGTGTCCCAAGAACATGAGCTGCACTCACTGACAGATTGTGCCTATGTCAGAACATGGAGCAATCTATTTTTGGAGACCTGCTAAACCAGCTGCTGGTCTGGATCTGCTCCTGCCATGCAATAGCTGAGAACTTGTGATTTCCAGGGGAAATAAATGATCCATGAAGAAAAGAAACAAGGGAAGAACCTTTGATACATCCCAAATTCAGATGTGCTTTCCTCACCTGGTGAAATGTATTCATCACCAGTATGATGAGGACAAAAAGATTTGGTGATGTTATGTGATGAGGAAGAAATTAGACTCACGTCCACTATGAGATTCACTGGCTTTTGATAGAATAGCATGATTGGGTGAGGGAATTTGGGGAACACAACGTGACGACAATTGTTACTCTTCCTAGTAATTAATAAGAAGGTGATAAAAAATATGATAAAACATCAGGTACTTTAATATTTTTTTCACTCTTCCTATCTGCCAGAACTTCTTTTCTCTAGGACTGTGCTTAGTGTTGCTTCTCTCTCCTGGATTTAGTTTTGGTGGCTGGAGTCAAGAAAAATTCAAATGAATTGTCTTTCAGGGAAAGGGGAGGGAAAAGAAAAAGAAATGTAAGTTTCCCTTTTGGTGCTCCCAGGGAGCTGGGCCTTTTCTCCTCTCTCTCGAATAAGAGAAAACCTGCTGAGCTGCACAGGAGGTTTTCCTGAATGTAAATTGTGGGGTTTAATCTTCCAGCTGATCAAGTGGGCTGGAGTGCAGCTCTGCTGTGTCCCAGCTGCACAGCTGTGAGGAATGCTGCTGCTCCTCAGCCCACGGATCTGCCAGAGCCCAGCCTGGGAGCATCGTGGTGTGCACCCAAAGCACTTCTCCTGTTCCTCCCCGTGTGAGCCTGCACCAAAATAAGCAGACAGAACCCATGAAAAAACACGTATTTCAAACCCACAGGGACCAAGCCAGCTCCCAGTGAGGTTCTCTTTGGTTGGGTTTTTATTTATTTTTGCTTAGTTTTAAAAGAGCGCAGATTTCTACAAAAGAATACTGTGTAGATACTGATTTCTCCAGCTGATATTCCTGTAGTGCTCATTTACAAGCATTTTCCAAGTTGAAAGCCAAGCATCTGTGTTTTATTCTTTTAATGAAAACCTGAGAATTAGTAGGAAGACCTAGAAGAGATGTCATTGTCAATTACTAATGCGAGGCTCTAAATGTGCAATTAAGCGTGGATGAGTATTTGCACTAATTGCAAACAAGTCACCTTAGACCAGTTAACCTGTCTGCTAAAGAGAAAGCGAATTCCTATGACCTATGTGAAAAAGTTCTTTAAAAAAATAGTCTCTTCCATTTTAAAAAAAAAGAGAGAAAAATAATTCTAAACCATGCCTGCAATTACCATCAACTTCCAGCACAAGGAAGATAATTACTTGCCTGTAAGCTAAAAAGTCAGGAGCTTTATGTTTCTTATTAATGCTGTAAGACTAACTGTTGAGCCTTTCAATGCTGTGACTACCCTACTTTATCTTGGGTTTAAAACAATTCTCCAGACTCCCTGCCTCCAAAGCAGCATCTCTAAATTTCCTGAAGTCGGCAAGTGTCCAGAGTGGTGGCATCTCTTAGAAAGAAACAAGTGGAGACTTGTGGGGCTGGTCAGCCCACCATGGACAGAAGGACAGCCTGTCGGTGGGAGGGTGCAGAGGTTTAAGGTCACCCCTTAAGTTAGGGTGAACAAGAAGGCTTCTCCTCAGGATGCATTGCCCTATGTATTCAAATGCACCCTAGTTTTGTTCTCCCAATTGGCCTGTTGGCCCCCCCGCCCCTTTTTACCATATATTCCTAGCCCTAGAAAGTTCTACCCTCCTCTTTCCCCCATTGGCCCCTGTTCCCAAGCCACTCCCTCAGTTCTTTCCCATTGGTTGTTGTAGCCTGGCCCTCCCTATGCCCCTCCCCTGTGCCCTTCCACCATTGGTCCCTGAGGCTCTCTCCGTCCCTTTCCTGCGCCGCTTATAAGCTTGGACCCTCCATTGTTTCTCTGTCTTCGTCCCTGGACCCCTTCGTGTGTGTGGCTTCAATAAACCTCCTCATGGAACCCCATACAGAGACCCTTCCTGCATTCTTGCCGTGGGCTCGTCCTTCCTGCTGTTTGGATTGTGTGCTTGCGTGTGTGTGCTCAGTAGCCTGCCGAGCGATTCCCTTGCCGGAGACGCTTCCAGAAGGTTGCGGCACCTTACCATCTCCACCCACCGCAGCAGAGACTCACCTGGGTTTTGGTGCTGCTCTGCCTCTCGGCAGCCTTTGGATGTTGTTTACTTGGACAGTCCCTGTTCCCAGCCTGGGAGTTGACTAAAACTCCTCATCTTCAAGTGTCAGAGAAAATCAGGTGGAAATCTGCTACCACCCTTCCCCTTTCCTCCCAGTACTGGATGCAGAACCAGGGCTATGGAAATTAAGGGAGTCCCTCAGTTGTAACTGCATGAGACTTCTTAAAATTAACATTCATCTCCCTGACACGCACATCCCCACACCTGGAACAACTTTCCATTTGTTTATATCTTCAAGTGGAAAACGGGATCAGAGCTGACATGCACCTTGTTGCATGATTACCACTGATTTGGGTGGTAAATCTGCAAACAGCTACAAAACCTGATAGAATCATGTATCATTAATATTATACAGGTGTTGGTCTTTTTTTAATTTCAAAATTATTTCCTTTATGGCACGTTGATTTTATTTCTGTATTGAATTCCATTTAATTGTCCCTCGTTCTAATCTTGCAGGAGCTTTTGAATCCCTGAGGAGCTCCAAGAATGTCATCTGCTTACAGGTACTGTGTGCAATAAGATGTATTGCTGCTATTATTGCCATTATTAGGGGTGTATGTTATGGTGGGAGTGTCATTTGATGTGTCTTATGGGAACAAAAAAGCAAAATGAAACCAAGCCTTTTCCCCATCTGGCACTTTGCCATTTCGCTGTTTCCTTTCATGTAACTTTTCATTCTTTTCAATAACTGATTGTTTTTATTTGGAGGAGGAGAAGATGACATTCCCAGTAACACTGTTACCTTGGAGGGTTTGATCAGAAGGAACGTGACTCACTTCAAGCCAGCTGGGAACTGGCTAAGTGGGAAGTGGCAAATATTTTAATTTTGAGCTGTCTAAATCAGTATTTCCCTGGCCTTCTCTTTATGTGTAGCAGAACTTCCTCAGGCAACCCTTTGCACTCTTGTATTCTGCAATTAAACACAACTGCAATTGTCTTTATCACACGAGCACAGGGGAATTTAGCAGCATCCTGTAAAGAGAAGGTTGACTGGCATTTTTCTTAACAAAATTTCATTTTCAATTGTCAAACAACAGTTGGGACATGAATTCCTTCTGCAGTTCAGCTTTATGATAAAGTTTCATCTCAGGTTGTTTACCATTTCCAGAAGTTAAAAACAGGTAAAATACGCTGTTGCAGTCAAGGTAAAAAACCCTATAGAACCATTTAATTGAATATTTTTTCTTTTCTTTCCTCCTGAGGGCCATTTTGCAGCTTTCTGTGTATAACAGGCTACAATACAAATACACATCTTAAACCCACCACTGCTTTATACAATTCCATGCTGCTTCCACTGTTACTTAATAAATTGTACTGTCTAATATAAATTGCCCTGCATTCACCTAACTCCATTTTCACTTGCTACTGTGTGACCCAGAGATCTAGTTTTGCTAGAATTTTCCACCATGAATGAGTTTATAGGTTTCTAGCATGAATTTGGGATGAATGTTTGTGATTTTGAGTTGTCCAGCTTATTGAGGCAGTCGATAAGGGCACAAGAAACAGCACTGGATTCTCATTCCAGTCCATAAGGGCCACTTCCCTCTATTCCTGCTGATGTGCTTCCTATAACAATTACATGTTATTTCCTTTATTCTTCACTACACAGTGTTTAAAACTGACAAAATCATCACAGGATTTACATTAAAGCTCGTTGCCAGTGTTTCACCTCCAAACGAACGCAGCTTTTAATAAATTATCTTGAGCCTAGGAGAGGTTCCATCATGATTCACTCTGGAACATCTTGAGTGCTGGGGTATGCCAGCAGAAATAATTTCAGCAAGGCTCTCTGTTAAGATGCAGCATACGTGATTAAAGGAGCTGCAGTTTTGAACAAATGGTTCAACATGTTGGTGTCAAAAGGAAGCATTTCCCCCCTAGACTGGCTTGGCAGCTGTTGGACTTCATTATGAGGAGCAAAACACAGAAGTGTGCAGACAGGTGCACGGCAGATTAAGGGCTCCAAAACAAGGCAGAGCAACAGCTTCGCTTTGCTGGTAACAGAACAGAGACAGAAAAAGAACATCCATGCAGAGCTGTGATTTTTGGTGAGTGTTAGTTTTAAAAACAAACAAACAAACAAACAAAAAAAACCAACCAAAAAACCCCTAAATCCTGTCACTGTTGTATCAGGAACGGTGAGAAACGACACTGATTCCAGGCCCAGGAGAAAAGGAATCCTTTATTTAATTTATAAACTGGTTTTATATGATAGTTCCCTTGAATGGCACAAGGCCATTGGTCCCTGACCATCCAGCTCTTTACAACGATTGGTTAGATTCTACAACACCCACTTCAAAACATTTCTCTGGTCAGTATGACAACAACCTGCACCTGCAAGATAAAGGGATTAGTTTACAGAAACTTCTACCTGTCTTTCAGCCAGTGTCCATGAGAAAGTAAAGATTTTCTCACAGACAGAGGCAGAAAGCTGGAAAATCTTTCTGCAACCCAGCTTTCAGCGTCCACAAAATCCCCCAATACTAATACTAATGATAAATTAAAATACTAGCAATTCATGCAGTATAGGCACTGCCTCCAAAAATAAGGGAATTGCCAAAATACATGAGGTGATTTGTGCCTGTTGTCTCCCACAAGCCTACGAGAATGTTTAAAAAGAAATTGTGTCTCGAGCTGGAAAAGCAACAGCTCCGTTTCTCAGCTTAAAACGAAAATTAAGAATTTGGCTATTGTTATTTATTGCTTAAGGACTGATTTCCTGATGCTAAATATGTATTCAGAGGCTTAATTCCCACTGAAATCAAACTGCCAAAGTTCATCTCAGAGTGTCTTCTTAACTTACACTTTTGGAAGTGCAAAAAAACCCACTTTTGGAAATGTAGGGGTAGACACTTACAACGCTCACAAATTGCCTAGACAAAAAACAGGCTTGTTCTTCTAAGTGAGGCTCATCAGAGGGCTTACAGAGTTAAGCAAGAGAGGACCTGGAATTATTTAGGATGTGTAATAACAATTAAGGCAAGCATTGCCTTGGTGCCTGTTCCCCAAGATGTGGAAGAGAAGGTGCCGAGGGGGTCTGGAGAACCCTGGCAATTCTCCATGGCAGGGAATCACACTGTGGTTGCACATGGGCCAATTATGAGGCAGGATGGGAGAGCCTTCCCCCAAATCACCCATCCCAGAACAAGCCAAAAACACCCACTGAGACCTCCACAGCCTAGAAACTGCCATTAGAAAAAAAATCTCCTCTCCAGTCACAGATATGGATACTGGAGGTCTGGATATTTCCAGTCACAGGTATGGATCCTGAGGTCACACCTGGATATTTCAGGAGCAGCAGGAATCAGGGCGCTGTGGTGTTGGGCAGCTGACAAACACACTTGGAACTATCTCCACCAGGCCCCTCATCAGCATGTACCACTAACTGGACTGGACATGTTTGGACAAAAAAGACCTTTTGTCCTTCCTTTCAGCCCATTCAGGTGAGTGCCAACCCACAGCCTTTCTCTAAAGTTAGTGGGATACTAAAAAACCAACAATCAGCAGTTTCTCAGCTGAAATCTTTCCCCCACATGTAAAGATAACTGAAATCAGTGGTCATGCAGGGCACAAGGGCAAAGAGCAAACCAGGGAGGGTTCTGCTGCCCGGGGTAACACGAATAATAAGATACTGATGATGTTAAGTGCTGTGTTTATTTTCCCACTGCGAAGCGATGCTTGCCCGTGAAGAATTGTCTTTCTTTAAATAAAGCACCTTTCAAACAAGCTCATTACAAAACCATCTGAGCACTCCTGACAGTCAAGTTGGTATGTGAGACAATGGCAAATTATTCATCATGAATAAATTACCAGATGAACACACTCTCCCTTTTTTTTGAGGTGTATTACTGGAGTCCTTGAGGCTGTGGGTGGAACAAGGGCCTCAGCAAAGGACTGGATCAAAGCTATGAGCAGTGGAAGGTAACAAATCCCCAGCCCCACTAAACCTATCAATTAAATTTACAAGACAAAGAACCACATCAGGAAGGAAACTATAAGATGAGGAATACTTTTGGTTAAATTAGTGACTAAATCAAAACTAAATTCAGGTCTCCTGGAAACTCCTAGACTAATAGTTCTGCTTAGGAGCAAATTAGGGATGGTAAAAAGGGGAGGTGAGTAACAAATACATGGATGACTTTTGCTAGTGTTTAAGGACCACTGGTGAAGAAAAATCAGGTCACAGCTAGATTATATTGACTATCTGATTTTTATCCTCCAGATTTTTTAAAGATTCCAGGAGGATAGTGCTCAGAGGGGAGATGAGATTTTTCTGTTGCCTTCTTTTTACTGAAATGGTCTAAATAAGAGAATGAAGAAAAGTGAAAAGGGTGCAATCAGTGGCTAACAAAGGAATAGCTGCTGATAGCATAAGGAAAATTACGGCTGATACACCGGCCTTCAGCAGTGACAAAATGCAGTAGCAGGAAAGATGTGAGCAGCAAATAAAACCAGGGTTGCACACATGCACTGAAGCTGGCTTTCAAGCAATTTTCTCCATATCCTATTCACAGCATTTAGCTTGCTGGCTCTGAGTTCTTCTGTTTCTATTTGTTTTCCTTAAACGAGCAATTAGTCAAATCTGAGTTAATGAAGCTTGCTTAGTCATCCAAGGTCTGTAAAACTTTGCCAGAAGTCAGCATCTTTGCAACCCTTGAAAATGAGGGAGTCTGGCATGACAGGCTTTGCTGACTGGCCTCTTCCATCATCTGAAATCCCATTTATCAGCTCATTTCAGGCATCTTTTGAAATGCTGGAGAGATGAAGAGGGAAGACTTTGTCCTGTCAGGGTAGTTCATATCAGTTCCTTTAGACTAAAGATTGAGAGACTTAATCATCTCAAGTAGAGATGACAGTGAAATATCAGACTCTCGAATCAGTAATGATCAAGGGGGATAGATTTAGAGTATGTCTGAGAAGGGCTCTTTGCTCTCTGTATGGCAATTTGGAATCAGGGTTAAGTCCACAGGGATTTATCACACATCTGGGACAAAAACTGAAAGTGCTGCTCTGATCAAGAGGAGTTTGATGGCCTTGAACTCTTTCAGGGTAAAAAAAACAAACAAACTTTCTCAGCTCCAATTGCAGACAGAGTGAGGCACTGGGGAGGGCACATTTTGAAGGGAAAAGGCAAATGTGGTGTCCTGCACACAACAGCTCTTGGCAGTTTTCAGCATGGAAAGGGATCTCCCAGGGAGGGAAGGAAACCCACACCTATTAGACTTCACAGAGAGGCAGCAATTAGTGTGCCAGCAAAACTTAATTTCCTTGATAGAGTTATAAAAGCAGCACAGAAGAATCTTTTGACATACAGACAGTCAGCTAAAGCAGAGCCTCAAGTATGCCTTGATATCCAACCCAAAGTTAGCATTAAACATTTTAACTCAGATTTTCATTCATACTATAAAAAAATAATTAAAAAAACCCAAACCAACTTTCTTGGAGGAAAATGGAGAATTAATTCCTCCAACTTCTATGAGTCTCTCCTCTCTCAGATGCTGGTAACACCAACACTTGGTATTTCATTCCGCACATGTGACTGAACAATCAGTTCCCAGAATGAAAGGCATGGACTTCTATATGGGAATTAAGAACTAATGTCTCAGAGTAAAGGCTATGGCAGACTCCTATTTTTAGTGCATTATTCATGGAGATGTACAACCAAGACACCTGTATTACAGGATTGCATGCTTGCATCCTCTCTCCTGGGGAGACCTAAAGTTGGTGCAGTGTGCCACCTCCTCCTTTCCATTCCACTCTCCAGTCTCTCCGCGTCTCCATCTCTTTTGAGGCCATGTAATAAACCACCTTTTGTAGTTTCTCCTCTTGGGTAAATCCTTTTAAAACTGAAATACATCTTAGGAAATCAATTAGCTGAAGCAAATTAACCGTGTGGCCTTACAGCTACCCTCTGCATTTACTCCTACCCGCTCCGCTTTTCTCCTGACTTCTCACGAGGCCAGTGTCTCCCTCCTGCTGTGCAGTCACTGATCTCCTGAAACAGTTTTAGAAATCCTAAAGTATCCAGGCCACGACGATGTAGGATGTGGTCAAGGATTCAAATCCTTTTCAATTCTGTGAGGAGAACCTTCCTACTTTGGGACCTAAACAGATTTGAGGTCAATCCTCAGTGTCCAGCAGTTCAAATACCTCCAGGTGAGACGTTAACTTGGTTTGGGGCCAGATTCCAAACCAGTACCAAGTACTAAATGAACAAGAAAACCATTTTACTTTCTAGTTCTGGGATTTTTTCTTCCACATCAAGGAAGAGTTAAGTACTTTGTGTTCTATGTCTTAAGGGCCAGTAAATTTGTACAAAAATAAAGTTCTTCTTTCCTTCTGGCTTCTCCTTTATGACACAGAGTGCTAGAGCAGCTCCCTTCCAGGATTCTCTCTCCCTGACTGGGATCATCTGTGCACTGTCTAAAGAAGCAAGGTTTTGGTGTAAAAACATGCCTCTTACCTCTTTTGTTAACCAGAGGCATGGTGATTACAGCTTAATCATAGGTTGTTAAATATATTAACTAATATCTGTAATGAACAGAAAATCAATATACAATCTGTATTTTCAAGAAAAACAAGAGTCAATGTCAGCCCTGTGGCGATTCACCATAGAGGTTACTTCTTCATCTTTTTTTTTTTTTTTTGCTTCATTTTTTCTTTTCTTCTTTTTTTCCTTTTTTTTTTTTCAGGGAATAGAAAGAAAACAAGCACAAGCTTCCAGCTTGATACAAATATTAGGAATTACTCTTCCCGTAGTGGCAAATTTATTGGTTATGTGTCATCCATATGGGCTATGCCAACCACAGATGGGTCAGGGCAGACTGAACTTAAGCTGATTTCACACACAAGGAGATATTTGCTGAAGAGGACTATAGCTCCTAATCCACTGGCTTTACACAGCAAGTGCCTCTTTCCAGCACATTTCTGGCAAGTCTTTACTGCATGAGCCGTTTCTAGAAGCCCAGAGCATTTCTTACAGAAGCTGTTCTCTAAAAATCGCAAGGGCCAAGGGATGATGAGGTACTACAGCCATTGTAAGGGGCCTTGGGAAAACACAAATCAAGCCTTTCTCCAGTCCCCAGACACATATAACCATAAAACTGAGAAAACATTGTAAAACGTTACCCCACCAACCAGGAACACAAAGTTTAGGAAGTTGGAGTTTTTTTCACAAGTCAGCTCCTTCAGATTCACTAGTTCTGACTTTTATGTATTTGTTTGTTATCCTGCAGCAGCTGGAGACATCATCATGAAGGCATTTTCTGGGGCAGCAGAAACAGAAATAATTAACTGGGCAAAGCTGCGATCTGGTGGAGAGGAGATGGAGAATGGCTCACCCTGCTCAGCCCCCTCAGAGGCTGCAGTCACAGCAGCAGGACAAACTGGCCTGTTCTCCAGCTGCAGGCTTTTGCAGACCTTCTGAGAGGTTTGGGGAATGAAATGTCTTTTCTGAGAATTCACAATGAAATTGTGCAGAGGAGGGATCCTATTACCCTGTCAGCCGGTATCATCCCAGGTTTGGAAACAGAGCACTTCTCTTCTGCCTCTAGAACAACAATATTTTTCTGATGCATCTCATATTTAAAATGCCCCCCCCCAATCACAACTTCTCATAAGGACGAAATCTCCAAAATGCACACACAGTGCAATTGAAAAGTGTTGAGCCAACAGTGCTCAAAATTCTAATACAAGCAGAGCGTGGAGCTGGCTAATAATAAATAACTTCTGGCCTCTCATCGAGCCACAGGAAACAGCTGAAATGCAGGTGAACATGTTCCTGGTTTCCTCCCATGTCACAGGACACTCCATCCCACCCCACCCTCTCCCAACCCCAAAAATGAACAGATAGGAGGGACCCCAGTGCAGCCTCCCAGACTCCAGACTGAGCAGAGCATGAGGAGCTGGCAGCAGAACTGGTGAAGTTGCCCTGGCAGAGCCAATCTGGGCTGCAGAATTGGGACCTCTGTTAAAAAAAACCTCATAAACTGAGTTTGCAGCAAAGGTGCTTTGAGAAAGAAAATGTTTGTATTTTCTAAGACCTGGTCCCAGATCTCTCAGTTTTATTTGTTCTGTGCAATTAAAAATCATTGCTGAACCTACCATGGAATGCAGATGAATGATAGAGGTTTGTTCACAAGGACGAGATACTTTCTGGCATTAAGTGATTATCATAATAAACAATAAAATCTTTAACCCTATTTTCTCAGTACGTTACCTTTGATTATTTCATTTTAACTTCTGAATCACAAGTCTAAAGGAGTTACCATCCCAGCACAGTCCTGGGCTCTAATCCAGATGCAATAACTCAGGCACGAGCTCTTCTGAGCTTTTCCTTCAAGAGGCTTCTACTGAGCCCTCAGAGCTCAGTGTTTTCCTCAGTGGAGGGGTCTGCCTGAAGCCCAGGAATTCAGAATCCTGCCTACACGCAGCTTTTGTTATGATTGTATCTCGAATATTTTTATTTGGATCTATTCACTGTTCATGTCAAAAGTTCTTGAGTTCTGTCTTGGTTTTGAGATTTGTGATGAGGACTTTCGAATATCAAAAAGGCTCAGAAATGTAAAGACACTTCCAGCAATTTTGGCAGGCCCAGTAAGAAAATTAGAATTTTATATTTCCATTTTCCTTTTCCTCCCCTTCTCTGGAGAAGGAAGAAAGAGGATGAAGGAAAAAGTTGGGGTTTTTTTGAGCTTCCTTTGAGGTAGCCAATGCAAGCATTTGCAGGGAAATTGAAAAGTTCACTTTAAACAGTTTGCTACAGCAACACTTTGCCTCCCTCCTTTTCCATCAAGTCAGGAATCTGGACATGCAAGCACGTAAAATCCTTTAGTGAAGCTTTCAAAAGTCAGAAGGGGTCTTGTGCTGAGAAAGAAACAGTTTAGGATGCTGTTTGAAGCCTCACTGTAAAGCAGTGCTGCTTTTGCTGGGCAGAGAAGGCTTTTGGAGTGGCTGCATTAGCATGAGCCTCGTGTGGAAAACAGCCGTGTTTTCCATGGGCAGAGAGGAAATAAAACACAGGGACACTCGGCCACGGGGGAGTGCAGGACAGTAAATGAGGGATGTTCTCAGGAGGAAGAATGCACAAGCACAGTGCTGGAATGATGGAATACCTGCCACCTTCCAGCTTCCATACAGCTTAACGTGCAAGAATCCACACTGTGCATTTCCTCACCACACCTGGAAATTGCTGTTGACGCTTGGCAAATGAGAAACCCAAACCTGCAAACGCTGAGGGTTAGATTTTGTCAAAAGGGTAAAATCACAGCAGGGAACTGGAGGCATTCCCCCGAACCCTAAGCTCATTCCTGCTCCTGCACCAGTCAGTCATTTTGTGAGCTCTGATTTATTCTTATTAGAAAAACAAAACACAGCAAAAGAAGGCACAAACCAAGCATTCATCTCCTATTGATCCAAATTCCTTCACTTAACTCATAATTTCAGTCCTTCAGAGAAAATGCATTTCTGTCCAGGCTTCAGCTAAATTGCTCCAAGAGACATATTCTAAACATATATTCTAAAAGTTGTCATATGCCTCCGCCTCTTCTATTTGGAGAAAATGGAAAAAGCAAAAAAGCTAATGGAAGAGGAGCTGAGTATTTCAGAAAATCGTATTCTGCTTCTGCAGACCCAAGGGAATTCAACGAATCAGCTAAAAATGGGTAGCATTTGTTTTTGGTATTCTTCATTTGCAAGTCTCTGGAATATTTTGAGCTTTAATCACAACACTAAAAGGAGACACATTCTGCATTGTGATTCACTGGATCACAAAGGCATCATCTACACTTGGACAACAGCTTTTTATGCTGGAAATCTCTAATCAGGATCAACACCTAAAATATGTGTGTGCTCTTAGGTGAGTGGGGAACAACACCGTAACTCCAGGCTGGGGTATCCCTTAATAGCCACACGTTTTATTTCCTACATTATGTCAGGAAAGTAGAATAGAAGGGTGTTAACAACATCTGGGACTGTATAAATAGAATTACAGGCTGGGGGGAGGCAAAGCCCCAGCACCGTTAATGGAATTTTTAAAAGCAACCCATGTAGTAAATGTTTCCAGTATGCTAAAGATTATGAAGATTGATAATCATCTATGCTGGAATTTTTCTCCTATTTTTTAAAAATTACTAAAATGCCTGAGTAGTTTCTTCATTGAATTTCTAATTTAATGGATAACTCAAGGATATACAAATAGATAGTAAATACTGATAGGTTCAGTATGTAAAAACAAAGAGAATGAGAAAAACAGGAATTTGGTTATTAAATCCTAAAAGCAAGTAAAGCAAAAAAAAAAAATCCTATGGAAACCTCCAAGCCCTGGTGGAGTTCTTGAAAAAAATAAAAAATAAAAGGTACAGACAAAGAATAGTCTCCTTCTTTGGATTATGTTAACTGAAATGTGATTCCCTGTTTGAACATTTACTTGAAATAGAACATTAATTTCTCTAATGAAATAATGGAAAGAACCTGAAACAATATTACAGTTAATGACATTTTCTCCTGACTGTACAGGTACATTTCCTTATTTTCTGTAGGTTTTTTCAGTCCTACAAAGAACACCAGTTTTCTGCAAAGTAAATCAAACTGACAATTCCTTTGAGTGATTGGGAAGGGGGGGATGCAACTGGGAGAAGAAGAATATCTGGATGGTACTTTATACTCAGTACTCAATTCTCAATTTGAAGTTTACTGGAAGAGGATTTCTAGTGCTCCTCACTTACAGGAACTCCTCTAAGAGAGAATTTATGGTGAGCAAGCTGATTTTATTGGAGTCTTTTCCAGTGCATTACACTGTAATGGAACCCTTGTTCATTTACAGACAAACGCGTGTCCTGGGCTCTGTTTCAAAGGGGGTTGTGCTTCCAATAATTAAATTGTGTACAGAAGGCAGTCACCTAAATTCCACACTGTTAATTTTATGTAAAACAGAACCTATTGATTTCTTGCACTTTCCCAGCCTTCTACTGGAGTAACACACATCCCATCAAAGGTATGAAATAGATTTTTCCATTAGCTGGAAGTCTAAGGAATGGTACAGGATGTTTGAAGCTACAATAAGTCCATGTATCAGAAAGATCAAGGAGAAAACAAGAATGGGGCAGTTTCCTGCAGATCTTGCACTTCCAGCCATTGAGTTTACTCGATTATCTGCTTGGGAATTCACCCTGGAATATTCCTTTTATACTCAGTCCATGCAATTCTCACAAACTATTGAGCACTTCTAACATTGCCAAATACAGGTCTTCATTCTTTTTCCTGGCATGGAAATTTTAATCAGCTCTAGAGCTGTTTCTTCTGCCTCCTCTCTCTCTCCACGTTACGTTGTCACTGCCCCTGGAACGAGGTGCCACTACACAAGTGGCCAGGTGAGGAAAGTTTGGGATGCTCTGGGACTGGGAGAAATGAGCACACTGCCTGCAGCAGTCCCCCACGTCGCCAGGCCTGCAGCCCCTGTTGTCACCTACCCCTTGGGTCTGGACCCCACTCTGTGACCTGCCAAGGCAAAAAGCAGTGCAAGAAAGTCCAGCTGCTCCTCCTGCCCTGCAGAGGCTCCTGGGTGAGCGGGACGGAGCTTGTTTGCACAGCAAAGTCCACTCGAGTCAAGGAAAATATTTCAATTATTTGAAGAGGGTTGCAGATTGGAGTTATAATTTAAGCTTGTTTCTCAGTTTTAGTGCAACGTGAGTGCTGATCCATTGCAGCAATCAGCACAGTGCCCTCGCTAACTGCAATTATTTAAAACTATTGAAAAGCAACACCCCATGGAAGCAATTTCTTTTCTCTTTTAGGACGTCATTTATTTGTAAATCACCCAGGGTGGGTCTTTGTCTTGCAAACATCACAAATGAATTCTGCTTTTCATGATACAGTCATCTGATAGCTCTTCAAACTGGAAAAAAAAGCTGTAAGGTTATAAGAGCTACTCTAATTGTCCCCTTCCTTTCACAAAACTCAAACAAATGTGAGCAGTAAGGAATAATGAAATAAATTTTCTAAAACACATCTTTTTCTTCTAGGAAGAGCACACGGTATTTGTTCAGTTGCACACAAATTCCAGGAGAGGTTACACAAGCTTCACAAGAGATTACCTTTCCAGCCAGAGCTGCAAGGCTACAAACTTGCCAAATCAGATTTCAGGCATTTCAAATAGAAAAACCTTGAGAGACGTTCCCGTCTGTGCAGCAATTCAGATATGATGCCATGAACAGATCAACTTTCTAATGGAGGAGACAGGGGCATTTTCTATATACACACACACAAACCTGAGTGAACCAGTGTGTTAAGCCACGTGATCCTTTACAGGAACGTTTAAGAATGAAGACAGTTCATCTGCCACGAAATAACCTGTCAGCTGAGTTGGGTGAGACATGTCATCAGGGTCAAGTAAAAGCAATTTTTTCCCCAATCTCAGGTTAAAACACAGGAAGCAGAATTATCTTTTTAGTTTTGGGTTGATTTTTTGTTTTCTGCTTTTTTAAGGGCAGCTATAAAAAGTCTAGACACATGTAGCCTCTCTGGAATACCTGATGATAGAGCAAGGACTGGATGTGCAATCCTATGTTTGACTCTGTCTTTGAAAAAAAGTTGTTTTTTCTTCCTCGTGGGCTGATCAGAGTGATACCATCATACTTCAAATCCAATCTGTGCCATCAGCGTCAGCAGAAAGATTTGTTTACCTTATCAAAATCTATTTAGGCCACCCAGAAGTGACTCGACGACAATGCACAAATATATTCAGAGGGAGAAGGTATCAAGCGGTAAATGACAATTCAGTATATCATAAAAGCACAATAACAACCACTGGATGAAAGATAAAGCCTGACTCGTTCAAATTAAAGCATGGTACTAATTATTTAATGACTGCAAGGGAAACTGCTGGCATAGGCTGGCTTGGGAGTTTGTAGCAATCACCTTTGTGGAGATTAACAAGGATTGATTGGACCCACATCCTGCAGCAGGAGGAGCTGTTGCTGCCTTGAGGCAGGAACATGGGCTTGTGCCACCTTCCTCATTTCCTTCTGAGCCCTCCTTTCTGTCACAAAACAGCCCAGAAAGCTGTAGGACTCCCAGAAATGGTAATGACCAGCAGAATGCAGAAGCTCAACACAGCATGTCTGCTCACCTCAAAATCCACTAAATCTGGAGAACTGGAACAAGATCAGTGCTAGCCCCTTTGAACTCTGTAGCCAGCAGGATTTGATAACCCACAGGAAAAAGATTAGGAAATGGGGAGAATGTTTCCCAGATGTTGCATGATGCTTTTAGACAGGGGCAGCTGCAAGTCAAAGCTGCAGAATCGGTGCCCTTTGATTTCCTCTGCCTCTGCGCCCGGGGGAGCAACAATGGAAAGATGAATTTAAGGATTTGAGCTTGATCTTACAGCTCCTGTTCATCTCTGTAAACAAAGCTCAGACTGGTGAATGGGAAGAGTCTCCTCCCATTTTGCCAAGCCCTGCTCAAAGCACACTCTGCAGTGGTGAAAGTGCTGAACAGTTTGCATGCAGAACTTGGACCTTCGGGCCAAAGAGAGCAGAGCAGGAGGATTCTGCTGCTCATGACCGCTGTGAAGGGTACCTGGCTTCTGTGTACAGTGACGATTCAGACATAAACATAAGTTTCAGAAGTTTCAATTCTACCTCTTCAACTGTTCATGACCAGAAAATCCCACAGGTGGCTGCACACCTCGACTCTCCCCCTTGACCTTCATTCGACATGCCCAGTCAGTCACAGATCCTTTCACAGCAATCGCTATAAATTCATCCCAATGGGAAAAAGGAGAAATGAATCATGTAGCTTCATCTCTTCCCATTCAAATATTCATTTGCATTATTTATAGATAATGAGATCTCAGAGACTTCTTTCCTCCTCTCACTGTGCATACTGTCCTGTCAGAATTAATGCTGCTCTGGTTCTCCATTGATTGCATTGAATCTAAAGATCAACATTTCTACTTTTAGTCTCCATTCTCTAGGGTGAAGACATGAATATAGAAAATTAAAGAATCACTAGTCATAACCTTAGAATGGGATTAATTTCACCTGTACTTAAAATACTGAGAAATCTTTTGCAATGCTGGGAGTGAAATTACTGATCCTGATGAGACATTGGGCAAAAGAAGAGCTCGAAATATTCTGTCTGCTTCAGTGTCTTGAGGCTGGAGACTCTGCTGGGCAAAGCAAGTGCTGGGCTAAACCAAAGTTAAAAAAAAAAAAATAAGGGAAAAGGAAAAACTCCTGTGCTTTGAAACCCAAAGAACAGCTTTGCAAGCAGCCTTCAAATTTCTAGGCAGTGTCAAGAGTTGAGCCAGGGTGTAGCACAGCTGAGCTCATCCTAATCACCAGTACCATCTTTGCACCCTTGAGGGATAATAGATTTTGAAATCTTCAAAATATTTGACCCCTGTGGAACAAATGGAATTGAAAGTCAATCCCTGAACAGAAAACAGAAAAAAAACCCTAAAAGTGACGTGTGAGGTTATTGAGCCAGTCTCTTACTTCAAGGCAAACAGACATAGAGAAAATAGGTCTGGTCAAATATTGCAAACCTGGAAGTCTCACTTGATATCGTGATTGTGTGCAGTCTATTCAGATCCAGTCACGTGGCAGGTGGGCAGCTTGCCTGTTTAACATCCCCTAATCCCAATTTTAATTCTCACTTCACCCCCTTTACCCCCCAGGTTCTTAACAGCAGGGTTTTACCTCTTTCAAAATGCACCACTGCCATCTCACACTCCCTGTTTCAAAGCCTTACCTGGCTTCCAGCAATATTCCACTAGGAACACTGAGAGGTGGGGGAAAATCCTTTCTGGTATCATTTCTCATGCATAAGAAGTTAAAGTGTGCTTTCAAGAACCGTGTGCATTGGTAAAGAGTTACAGGAGCACCAGCCAAGAGGAAGCTGAAATGGGATGCTCAGGTGCAGAACTAAATTCATTTTAAAAAGGCTGAGTAAGTATTTCAGGGAAGAGTTTCATAAATTTACCCAGGCTCTACAAAGACTGCAAAGATTTGCAGTGGAATTCAGTTTGAAAATAATGAACTGAAATACCATCCCTACCTAAAGTGTTCTCCAGAAGCCCCTTATCCAGTGCTTCCTCCAGGCTCCTAACTTGTCTCCCGATTGCTGCAGAAAACATTCTTTATAAAAACCACATAAATGAACAAAATCCATGACTTGCAGAGATTAGGAATTACTTTTTTTAAGCCTTGCAACCCTCCGCATTCAGTGCAAAGTATATGGAAAAGTAACATTGCTAGCAATGACTCTGCCACTGCTCATGGAAAACATCTTTCCTGATCACTGACATGGCAGATCTGCAGCTGACATCTGCTCAGCAGTTTGAGATTGCTTTGCTGACACATAAAATTGAGTTTCACTGTGAACTCAAGATGATATCATTGGCTATTATAATAAGTTGTTAAAGCCCATGGTAATATTTTTCTGTCTTTTTCAATCAAATTGTTATCTTTTTGCTCTCCTCTCTCCCTCCCAGCCACTAGCTCTGATTTTATCTTCTCGACAAAACACTCATAGAAAAAGTATTTCCGTTGTGTTTTTAAACTGCCGTTGCTTTCAATAAAACTAATTAACATCTTGCAGTAAATCAGTTCCCTGGGTCTCCTTAGATTTCAAATGAAGCTGACCTACACACAACAGGGTCTTCACTTTCGATTGAATGTGCTCATTAGTACCTCCTAATAAATGAGACTACTGGGTGGTGCTGCTCATCCCACCTCCCAGAAAGTGCTGCAGGAGAGGGGGGTGGAATTGGGACAACTATTTGATTTAAGCATGCCCCATACCTGTGCTCTTTTTCACGACTCAGCAACAATTAAAAAGCTGAGAAAAGACTGAGGAAAAATAATTGAGAGGCTCAGAGCTCCAGGAGGTTCCTGCTCAAAAACTGGGCTGAACTAGAGAGGCCCCATGAGCAGCAAGGAGCCCCCCTGTACCCCCATGCCCCAAGGACTCACAGGCCTTGAGGATGCTGGGTTTTACCCTCAAAGCTGTGGTGTCACAGGCCAACATCTCTGACAGAGCAGAGAAGCAGCTGAGGGGAGAGTTGTTCTTACATTACAGCCACTCAAGGCTCTGTGTAACCCATCATCGTCGCATTGAAACCCGAAGGGGAACCAGCCGAGCTGCCTGTCAGCCAACACAATCAGAGTTCAAACCTTTCAGACATCCCCAAAGAGAGAGGAGAAGTTGAGGCAAGATTTCTCATCCTAAATTGTTTGTCAGCATAGTCACTGCAGTCAGATTTCAGTAAACGCCCCTGCACATCATTTCCAAGGGTGATAATCTTTTGCTTCTACAGATAACCCTGAGGTTACTTGGCAAATTAATGCAACATTATTAACATCAGAAACACTCAAAGCATCCCCAGGTGAGGCGGAGGTGTGGGGACCCCTCATGCTTCAGCAGAAAGGTTTGCTGGGTGGGCTTTGGCAATGGAAAGGTGAAGGTCAGAGTTGGGTCAACAGCAGAGTGGGGGAAACCCACAACAGTCTAATCCCTTACCTGTTCTGTCAGAGATTTGTGTAGCACCAGAGAAAGCATTTGCAAGTCGAACACTTAGGGTCTGTTCAGAAGAGGGACAGGGAACACTTCTGAATAGCTTTAAAAGTAAAGAATAAAATAAATAAATAATTTTTAAAACAAAAAAACCAAACAACCAAGAAAAAAGCCCCAAACAAACCAAACCAACCTAACCCAACAAAAACTTACTAGCTTCTTTCATTCTTTGTTAGCCTTTTTACTACTCCCTCTGTTTGGGCCTAGAAGCTGTTCATAGCTGGATTTCTTGTTTCTACAAGCTGCCCAACTCAAAGAAGACCCCTTACAAAAGATCCCATCTATAAACTCATTTGATGAAAAAGAATATCTCTCTTTCCTGCCTAAATACCAGGAGCAGCACTTCTTCCTCCTGAGAGCTCCACATACAATCCCTATTAAATTAAACCAGAAAAATGCTCACTCATTCCTTTTTAAAGTAGCAGATTACCCATAATCCCCTCCCTAGGAATTCAGATTTTCTTTCCCTTAGAAAAAGGCACAGTCAAGTCATATCTGAAAAGAGACCACTTACCGATCTGCCATGCAGGATTAGAAAGTAAATAAAAGTAAACTCCTGGTAGAAATGTCTCCTTTCATTCCCCAGTGATGAAAACAAGGACTGCCACCAGATGGGTAGCCAGTTGCAAAACTACACTTCCCAAGAGGCCACAGGTCCCAGATCAAATTTCCACCCTGAATTTCCTTCTATATAAGACTTTGTGGCCAACTAAAACTTTTTACAGATGATTTGGGAGGGTGGTAATGCCATTTTTGTAGGTTGTTATTATTCCTTAGGTGAGTAAAATATCTCAGCTTCTAAAGAGTTGCTGCTTTTTTGGTTTTTTGGGTACCTATCTCTTGAGCTGATAATTTAGCCTGTTATTTTCACAGTTTCTTATTCTCCTTTCCAAGAAGGTGATAGTAAGTTAAAGCTTTAGGTTAGCGTGACCAAAATTTTCAATTGTTCAGTAGAAGAGGGTTTGAAACGTAGCAAAATTCACAGCTAGGCCTTGGTACGCAGGAGTCAAGCAGCAAAGTATGCATTCCAAGGAGAAAAATCTCCCAGCTGTTTACAAACAAGTGTGTGTGCCTCTCTTGCCTCAGGCTGCTGATCAAATTATGGTCTGGGTTAGCTGAGGATTCAGAGGCTCGTGTATTTGTCAGAGTCTACTTGTAAATATAGTTAGCATTTGAAAAACCCTTGCAGATTCATTAAGTGCTCTAATAAAAGGAGGAAGAAAAGCGAAGCTAAATAGGAAAGCTCTTAATTAACATCACAGTGTTGTCTTTTCCATAAGGTTTGCAAAGGAGCTTGTTTGTTTTTCAGTCCCAGTAATGTTTAGTTTATGTTCACTATATCTTTTTTTTTTCCAGAAGAGCGAAGGTGGAGATTTCTTTCTGAATAATGCCTGAGTCCTGTATGTTTGAATTTGGTGCATGAAAGGGGGAAAAAAAAGGCATTTAAAGACTTTGGGACTAGGCTTATGCTTTCAAAGATACTTTGGTGCTCACAGAATCAAATATTAATACTCTGAGATTTAGGTCCTAAATATTAACGCAGATGATATCTTGAAATCACAGTGCTTAGCTTGCTGGCTTAAAGTGCAAAAGTCTCTTTTTGTACCAGAGAGAGAGATTTACTCTCACAATTGATTAGAAAAAATGTAAGCACACAATTAGAGTTCGTTTTCACCAAAGGCTTCAGAACAGCAATCTACCTCCTATGTTCCTTATTGTTTAACAAGGCACCTGCTGGGAGTTTTTATGTGTGGAGGTTAGGTATATTTAGAAGTATATTCTGATTTAAATACATGTTATTTTGATGTGATCTACTCAATTATAAATGCAGAACTCTGATATAAAAACACAGCTCCTCCTAGAGAACTAATATCTAGGCTTTAATTTAACTACTAACCACTTCCAAATATACACACTTAATTAAAGCATTAGGGAAACCTCTTGTAGAGTGCAAACAAGGATCCTCCGCATTTTTCACCCCAAATGCCCCTTTCTGTCTTTGAAACTTAGTTCTCCATGTAACAAAACAAGTTTTTTAGTGCTGCTGGGTTTATGAATCCAAAGGGGTCTAATTGCCAGGATGTTTTAATATTCTTCTGCAGCGCTGGAGGATGCTATTGCCTCTAACCTCATTGCTCCTCTACTTTTGAAGAAGTGGGGACTCAAAGAGGCTCTCCAAGAAGTGGCAGCCACTGAGCAGAGCAGCAGCCCGGGCTGGGGAGATGTGTTCACGTGGAGCCAGAGCAGAGCACGGGCATATGCTGTCAGAAATGAATGCTAATTTCCCTGGCATCGGCAGGCCAATAAAGCTGATTGGTTTTTAATTCCTTGACGCTGGGATTCCAGCTGCAGGCAGCACAAACAGAGCCACATTTTGCAGGTATTGCTGGGGCTGCTCAGCTGTGCTGGCGGCTCAGTCGCACGCGGAGATTTCCGCGGGAGCTGCCCAGGTCGCTCCGTTCTCCATCGTTACCTCCCCACCAGCTCCCAGCTGTCCTGGCACGCTGCTGATTTCTCAGGGAGTTGGGCTTTTGTCGAGAGCAGCACAGCAAATCAGACCTCGTTTCTTCTTCTCTGCCTCTTTCAGGCTTTGCTTGTCCCTTCAGCTTACAATATTTCCAACCAAGTTTTTGTTGCAGTGGTTGGTGGATAAAGGCAGTACTATAATAGGCCAGGAAGAAAGCTTAGGGAAGCACTAGCCATTGCTCACTGTTCCAGTCATTTTAAGAACAGGGAAGTATTCTAGAGGTGGGGCTTGCAGCGCACAGCCAGGGGTAAGAGAGGATGAGGAACTGCAGCGCTGCCTTTCCATGAGATAAATAATAATACAGGAAAGTTGTCCTTTCCATCTATCTTCCTCCATGTCTGCTATAACACTGCAGAGGAGCAGAACCTAAACCCTGCCTGCCCAGCACCTTGCCCTGGGTTAGCACAGCGCAGATCAGTTTATGTAAAGTTGATGGTGAAATAGAGCTGCATATCTACAATTAACATCTGCTTGGAAGGGTTTGCTTATGAGTTATTATAAAATCTACTTACTCTGAGCTTGATTAACTGTGGAGAAAGAGTTATAGAATAATTTTAAAGCATTCGTAAATCTTTCCAGGAAACTAAAAGTGACCTGTTCAGCTGCACATTGAAACCTTGATGGGTGTTGTAAAAAATTAAACACCATTTATTAAGTGGGAGTTTTCTTGCTTTCCCCTTTCCTTTCCTTTCTCCAATCTGCTGACTGGGCAGCTGATGTCGTTTACATTTGTCAGTTGGAGAAATAGGAATTAGGGTTATTTCTATTGTTTGAACAGAGTTTAAAACCCAGAATCGATTCTAGGAGTGGGTAGCTGGATATACAAGCAGAAAGGGCCAGGAGCTGGCATGACCAGGTAGAGCCACCAGCTGAGCGGGTCTGATTCTGCCAGCTCTGAGTGTTTTACTCACTTGTCTAAACCAGGAACATGGATTTTGCCACTTCTTGAGATGCGTTTCTACTCAGTGAGCTTGTATCTCATGAATTTGTCAGGTGTTTTAAACCGGTGACCTTCTGCTTTCGCTGGTTTAACTGGAAGTCAACTGAAAGCTTCCTAAAGAGGACATGGACTGCTGTAGTGTGACTTGAGGCCCAAGGGACAATGGGTATGATCCTACTGGTTTACTGCTTGCATGCCCTCAGAATTAGGAGAGGGACTCCGAAGAGTCACCAGAGTATAAGTGAAAACATAGTCCCTAATATTGTAGGAGAGGTATTTAGAGTACCTGGCATTTGGAAGGCGTTGACAGCTATAAAAACAAGTCACATAAGGAATGTGGGGATCTTGTGAGCCTGTTTTGGTCATTTCCAGGTGACCACTCAAATTTTCCAGTGACTTCTTCCCTCCCCATCTTTTCTCACGGCCCAGAGATGGTGCCCCACTTTGTAGGTTTGGAGAACCAGTAGGTGATATTTTCCCTAGAAACATGTTGCTTTTCATGGGAAGTTGAAGATTTACTGTGTCAACCAGAAAGAAAGTTCTGTTGAGGCAAAACCCAAAGAAATTTTAGGCTGTGGTAGCTGCATGTGTGATTTTGTGTAACCGAAGGGAAAAGTCAAATGAGCAGATGTTCTGACCTGCTGCAATCTGCATGCACTGTGAGCTGAATTGCCTGAGCATCACAGGAATATCTGAAACCTGTGTAGGATGGCACTGAGGTGAGGCTGCAGCAGCTCTAAAAGCTCTCTTTGGGCATTTGACCATCTTCTAAACATAAAGAGCAATCCATCTCCAGGATCAGGAATGGCTGTGCTAGTTGGCCTCGGCTTAAACCTTGTGGGTTTAAAGTGGCTTTATATCCAAACACACTCAGATTGAGGTCAGACAAGGTACTGGCAGGTTATGCAGGCAGGCTGAATCTTTTATTTTTATAAAACTCACTGGAATCCATTTGCAACAACAGATGCCATGGAGTGCATCTGCCTGATCGTTCCCCACTGATAATAGAGCTGGAGATAGCTCAGTGAGCCTCTTCATCATGAATTTCTATTTTCTTTTATAGTCTTAAATACTCTCACTGCCTTTATCTTAGAAAACATATTGCACTTTAGTTTCTATTTCGCTGGTTTTTGAACACTGCTGTTTTTAAGGGGCTATTACTTTTCCCCTTTGCTAAGTTCAGCTCCTTATTCCTGAACAAGAAAAGGTATAACTAAATAAACTAAACCCATTTTTTTACTTTGTCATTCATATGACTTTGGAAAGCAGTGAGCTGCAGATACTTTTGGGCTTTGTTTGTGTGTACCTGCAATGAAAATCAACCACTTTCCTGTATTTGATTCTATGATCTTTTTTTTTTTGCATTGCTTACCAGAAAAGGACACTTAAACATTAGCAGTCAGTAAATGTTGGCAAGCAGATAGCTGTGCAGTGATTTTCCCTACTTTTCAAATTTTTATGTTATGGCATTACTTGAAAAGGGCATTCTTCTCTTACGGAGTGTATTAAATTGGGATATAACTTCTGTTTCCCCTGGAGAAATCCTATCCTAACCCTATTAATTTTGGGTACATCCTCATGTGCACCAGATATTGTTCCTGTATTTTTATTTCATCACTGAGATTGGTCCATTTGATGAACTTATCTTCAGAGAAGCTGAGAAATAAGATTACATGGGCTTGATTCAGTTTGACAAGCAGCAGCAGATTTGCATTTGCTTGGCACTGATGTGCTGCCCTTCCCCTCTCAGTAGTAGAACCACTCCTGTGCAAACCTCCCCCTGCTTTCATTCACAGTCTGAGACAAACAGATGTTTGGCGAGATGTTTAGCATCTGAAATGATTAGTCTGCTCAGATCCTTGCATTTATTTACTTTGTATTACTTGAGGGTTTGGGGGTTGGTTTGTTTTTGGTGTTTTCCAGCTGTGTTATGAAGAGAAAAACTTCAGCATCCCATTGTGAGTTTCTCAACTTCAAGCTGCAGCTCCTGCCCAACAATAGGGCAGTGAACAATGGTCCATCAGAGCTGCAGGAAGCAATCCAAGATGTGTTGGGTAATGAAGAGCAAATGCACTCTCGTCATCACAACTACATGGAGGATGCTCTAAGATTTTATGACAAATCTTCTGCAACAGTCCAGCTGCAAGAAAAATGTCTTGTGGAAGAGCAGAAATAGAAAGTCTTCATTCATCAGCAGTGTCTCTTTGATGGCTTTTTTCTTTCTTTTTTCAGATTTAGTCAGATAAATGGATATATTCCCCATGCCAAGGTCAATGGCACATATTTTCCTTGCAGTAGCTACACCAGAATCATGTTTGTGTGGGTGAGCACTGGTGTCTGTCACACCAAATACCAAGAACATGGCAGGGGTTTTTTTTAGATCTCTATGTTAGCCATACACCATATTTTGGTAAAGTGTATTTGCAGAGTGAACAGTGTTTCTGGTTCAAAGACACTTGAGTTGTAGAGGCAGATTTCCCATCTTCCTCTGGCTTTGCATGCTGCAGTAGGTCTGTAATTTATTTGTAATTTATTAAAGATAACATTATTAGTGTTTAGTGCTGGGGAACGACCGCAGTGGTTAGGCCTGTGGGCGAAATCAATGCCATGCAGAGCACTAAGTCTCATTACTCTAATTCTGCACCTAAACTGATGGGATGTTTAAAAGTGTGATGGATAAGTTGGAAAGTAAACTAAGGAGCAAGATTTCTTTGGTCTATGAAAGGACTGGGTAAAGGACAATAGAAATGAGAACATGCAGGCTGGAATATAGCAGCTAAAATAGTGTAGTAGTGATTGGTGTTTATGTGCATACCTGGCATAGATAATTAATTCATTCAGAAACGTTTGATGGATAAAGGATAGAATAATCAACAGGAAAATGCATGATGTGACACCTGAGAAACTGATTATGTGTCTATGAAATGACTGATGTCTTGTTTGGACCTGCTTGCTGGATGTCTGGTGATGTTTTGGACTAATTCACTAATGAACATCTGAACTCATTACTCACTGAACTAATTCACCTGGCTGGTAAATTTGGACTTGAGCTGTGGCTGTTGGTGGGAACAGACCCAGGGAAACAAGGGCTGATGGATGAATGCTGGGGAGTACTTTGCATTAATATTGGTTAATGGGCAAAGAACTAATTATGGAAACAGGAAGAGCAATGAATAGTTCTTGTAGTAAAAGTTTGGGGAGGTGAATCCTCCTGTAGAAGGAGCAGCTGCAAAGCAAATTTGATCAAATCTTGGGTTGCTCTGCTCTGTGCCTCTCTGGTAGAAGAAGAAAGTCATGCTTGAAGCACATCTGGGAAATTTATGTTTACTTGTCAGTCACAGAGTTGTAAAAGTTGAGGAATGTAGATGCAGTAAAATTACTTAAAGAATTAATGAGGGTGCTGGAATATCACCCATTGTATTTTTCTGGGTGTTGGGGAGAGAAAAAGAATCTATATGATCTTCCATCACAGTTTCTGGTAGAAAGATGTTTCTTTCAGCACAGGTGGAGAGAAAAAACACTCTTTGGTTTTTTATACAAGACAATTACCTCCCTTTCTACTGCAAATCCTTCTGGTTTGAGAGAACAATATTTCCTAGAATGAAAGTAACAATGCTGGTTTGAAAAGTACATTATAAGCCACAATAGCTTTCCCACTGCATTCTGGTTTATGTCTCTGCTATTGTATTTTAGTGTTTCTCTGAAATGAGCAAGCTGTGTCTTTTCCTTGTTTCGGTTTTCCAACGAGTGTCGTGTGTCAGGTCACTAAATACAGTGTATTTACAACCACTGCTAACAAATCACATTAAATGGGCCGTGATTCTTCGGTTCTTGGTTTAATCAAGCACTTCATATATTTTTTCCAAAAGCAAGAATAGATCTCAATTATGTAACTATTCTTCCCTAGAATTCTATGGAAAAGCTCTTTTTTTTCAAACCTTGATAGGAAAAAAATAGCAATGCTGTTCTGAACTTCTCTATAAGCTCCTTCTTGTTGTTCCTTGCTGTCACTCCGTATGGTTCATACATTTTTAGTAGTAGAATAAGAATATAAATCTCTAAATATGTGCTTTATTAGTATAGACAAATAAATAAATGAATTGCCCGAAAAATTGAAAGTGTCCCTTGGGATTCACTGAGCCATTCACAACCTAAGCTTGACAGGCATTGATTTACCAGACCATCTATAACTTTTATTTGAAAAACAAGGACAATTAAAAATAGTATGAGGCATTTTGGTCATGAATTATTCTGACCAGGATTGTAACTAGAATTTTATTTCAATGCCTAAATGAAATATCTCCCTGTATATCCAGTGAGTTTCATTATAGCTTCAGTTTTATTACCTCACTTTGAGAGATTTAATCCTTTTCTTGGAAATGCATTACTCTTCAGAAAGTACAAATAAAAATGAAATGCAGCAATTTTTTTTTGGGGGGGGGGGAAGAATAACAGGAGAGAAGGAATCAACTTTTATATTTAAGATGAGTAAACTTTATGGTATTGTTCTGCTGAGGTGCTCTTAGCATTGTAACAGCTTTTTGAAAACTCAGGAAGGGCAAAGTTTAGAGGCTTTTGTGGAGGCTACAGCCTTGGTGCCATGGTAACCCTTTCCCACCTCAGCAGCATTATCAGTAGGGCAGTGGCTGTGGTGGGATCCTTGGAGGGTCCAGGTGACCTGGATGCACAGTAGAGGAATTTTCTGTTGTCAAAAGAAAAGGGACCAGCTGAATTCCTTCTTTCCAGCCCCAGTCCCAGCACCTCACCTCGGCCACCTCTGTGCTTTGGAGCCTCTTTGGATAAAGACCAACAGCTCCTGGGACGAGGCAAAAGACAGAGAATTGCAGAAGGCAAATGACTTCCAGTGACTCTTCAACAACGGCACAAACCAGGGGATTCTCTTTTTTCCCCCCCTTGCTGTGAGGGGGCTGAGCCCCACGGCGGGAGCAGGGAGCAGAGCACTGGCACGGAGAGGGCAGGGGGGCTCTGGTACAGCTCCCGGGGGCTTGAGATGGGAAAGGGCTACCTAGGAAGAAAAATCTTGCTGCAGATGAGTGGTAATAGGTCCAGCATTTTCTTTCCCATGAAAGTCACCCTTCAAAAAACTTAATAATTTTTGATTTTTGGGTAACCTGGCAAGTGTTTCTCTTCACTCTTCCTTCCCTTTCTTGCTCCAGTTTTCCTCAGTGTCTTGGCATGTATAAATCCAGCCTATTTTGTGTGTGAAGGGTAAAGATTAATGCTACTGAATAGGTTTATCTTTTTAACAGTGCTGTCATAGGCTGAAGCATGTTACCCACAGTCTAAAACAAAATTGCATCATAGATATTTTCTGTCTGAAAATGAGTTTGCTCTTTTGAAATGTGGATGGAAATAAAATTATTATGTTGGTAGATAAAGATATATTTTTTTAACCTGTTTTATTGCATTTGTGCAAACAAACGCAGCATGAGTCTTAAAATGTAACTCAAGAAGAGGAAAAGGGAAAGAGAAAGGAAAAAAAGAAAAATTAAAAACAAAGGTAAGGATTGAGATGGAAACACAAAACAGAAGAGTGAAAAATTCCTGCAACAAAACCCAGTGGTAGAGTTTAGATGCAAATGACACAAGGTCAGAATTTAAAAATTATTGGTGCTCAGCTGCTGTGTTTTGCTTTTTGAAGTCAGACAATTGACATGGAAAATGATGGGCAAAGTAAATTGATCTTTCTCCATACTAATGATGAAACTCATATGATAGATCTCTCTGAGAATTAGAAGAAAAAAAAGGGAATTCTGAATATGAAGTAGTAGAAAAACTTTTCTTCTTGTAGTACCTATGGAAAGTTATAGAAATGGAATAGATTATAACTTCTTATGTATGTGGCAGATGTTTGATAGAGATTGAGGCTGGAGTATCAAGGAAGAAAGAGTTTCAACTATTAATTGTTTTTATTTAAAAATTAAAACTCCTAGAGGGGAATATAAAATCTCTATATATGGAGGAATTTCCAAGACAGGTACTCTGTGGTTAAACTCACAGGAAATGAAAAGTCAATGGAAATTGCACATGAAGAACATGAATGGAAAAAGATGGGGCAAGTCTAAGTAAAGGAAATTAAATAATGCTAAAGGAAGCAGAACCACCCTGTGTGTTCTGTAAAGAAATTCTGCAGAAATTTCTTCAACCACCGCAAAGACAGAACTTCTCCTGAAAATACTGTCCTGAGCACTGCCTGTGCCCCAGCTCAGAGCTGCCTGCAGAGAGTGGGGACAGGCACAAGCCGGTGTCACAGACTGCCTGTATTTTCCCCAGCACATGCTATGGGTTCTGTGCCTAAAACACAAGGGAAGATTTGTCCCAGAAACCTTTACCTGCCAGCTCTCTGCTTCTAACTTCCCGCACTAGATCCTACTTCTCAAGATCTTCTCCTTCCTTTTTTTTAATTGTGGGTCTGTGTGGTTGTTTCTGCACTATGCAGGTGACCTCCAGCACACCCTGACCTTCCCTATGATGCTTGCAACTCATGTAAATACTAAAATGTTTTCTCTCAGCCTCTTCTGGAAGAATCAGTGCTCAGACAGCTCAAGGAGAAGGTGCTGCTCACCAAAACTCAGGCTGAGACAAACTGAAAGTATCAAGAGATGTGAAAAAGCTGGAGACCAGCACAGAGATTGTGATAGTAAACTGGAGATGCGGAAGAGACTTTCCAGGAGACAGATTAACTGCAGAAATCATTATCAGTGAATAAGAAATTTGAATTTTTCTGGTGACAAGGGAAAACCCTTTCACCCCAATTTAAAGATGAGCAGCTTTGCACATCTATTGTTGTTTCCTGCTCTTATGCAGGTGCTGCCCTGTGCCTGATCTTATTAATACTGACAGCAGAAACCTTAACCGTGTGTTTCCAGCCTTGGACTCCCTTGTCCTTACCGGATGGGAGGTCAATGAGGCAATAAAACTGCTGGTTAAAAAATTGTTTAACACACTGTCATAAGTACAAAACCGGCTTTTTTTCCCGTTGGTACTGAGTGCCAAGCTGCTGATCAATGTTACAGACTAGTCACAGATCTCCCTTTACAAGGTGAGGTGAATGCCATGTAAAGCCAACCCTATTCCCTAGTGAGAACTGCAAGATTTTAGAAAGTTTCCACAGTGCAATCCAGCTCCAGGCTACTGCACAGGAGGTGCTTTGGGAAAACTTTTCCCAAGGCTTTTAGTGTGAGCAACAGGGATTGTAGCTGATGCTCAAAATCCCCCTTTGAATCATGGATATAGAAACCGAAACCTGTTCTTTTGAGCTTGACCTTGGAAGACTACCCAAAGAAAAGACCTTAAAAGTTTTCCCTAATCCAAGGTCTATTATGACCTCTTATTTTGGAAGAATTACTTGAACATTTCTGAAAGGTGTCACCCAACCAGGGAGTGTTTAGCAATAATATCTCCTCCCTGTACACAAAGCTCCTTTGCCACTCGCTCTTCCACCCAACTGCCTGATCTCAGTTCCAGCTGTCTGGGCACAGATGGCTTCCTCCCATACTGATCTAAGCCTTTCTTCAATTATCTTACACACTTTAACTCCCTTTTTCCTGCAGGTATTTCTCAGATGGACAATGAGCCCTGACAGCAGGGCTGTGCTGGCGCTGGGGTTCAGTAGTAGCACTGAAGCCAAACACGCTGTCCCTGCACCTCCCAGTTGCAGCTGGGGCCACCACAGGTAGGGCCAGCAGCTGGTACAGGCAAAGAAAACCTCACATATGGCCTGGGCTCCAGGTACAAGCTTCATTTCTCATCAATTTTTGCTCCTTGGCAGGATCTCCGGACTGATGCCAAACCCACAGGCCGGTTCAAGATCACCCACACAGCCCGCTGTGAAGGGGTAAATACAGTTTGTCAAAAACACAAGCTTAGGAGATTCTGAAGAGCTCCAGGAGCTCAAGTTTGTGGGACAAAGCTTGGGAGAGCAGCCAGTGATGCCATCTGCACTGGGATGGTGCAGGGCCAGCAGCTGTGCCCGTGCTCTGCTGAGAAGCCCCTTCTCACAGCACCCACCCCTGCCCTCTGCCCACAGCCTGGCACCCAAGAACGAGTGCTGGGAAAGTCCTGCCTGCCAGCTCTGCTGCTCTGAACGCACACAGCACGGGAAGTTCTCCTCTGGTGTTTTGCTTAAGGTCTGCAGAAAGCTTTGACCTGTCAAAACCAACAGAAATGCAAAACATTTCTATTACTGTGCATAGGAGGCCAAGTTCTGATAGAGAACAGTCTCCTACTTAAGAGAATTTATTCTACTGGTAAAGCATGCTTGGTGACAAAACATGCAATAAACCCCCAAAGTCCTAGTACAATATCTAACACTGCCACTAAATGGATTTAATTATTTATTTGTTTGTTTGTTTATCAAAAGCAGGATGAAAACCTTAATCTGCTTAAAATGCAGAGTCAGCTGTCAATTATGGAAATAATATATCCATGTAATCTCCTTCTATATCCCTTTTCTTTTTATTTTCAGAAGTAATATCTTTTTCTTTCTTTTTTGCAATCCATTCTGCCGACCTCCTCAGGCGCAGGTCTCTGTTTACACGTCAAGTTCAACTGACAAGAATCCTACTTCCAGATCCATAACTCTTTTCCCAGAAGTGCTTAGATATTGGTTCAGAAAGCAGGCAATGAAATAAAAATAACAGCAGAAAAGTAACCTGAGTGATTTGGGGAAAAAAAAAGAAAATTCTCCACTGAATGCTCAATAATAATAAGAAGAAAAATAAACAGAACAAAAATAAAGGTATTGATAATTAATTCTCCTGACTCCCTCTGCTCCAAACCTGCGAATTTATTTTTCAGCTCCATCATGCAAGTATTTCCTCTATGGATAAGTCCAAAAGATTTCAAGTGGAGAATTAAACAGTTTTCTATAAACTGCTAGAATCTACTACAAAATTATATCCTTTCTGTAGGAATGTTGGTGGGATTTTTTTCACAAATGTCTTAACAAGCCGGAGCCAAAGCTGAAGCTGCTCTTCAGGCTGGGGTTTGAGGTTTGTCCTGCTCTGTCCCGTTCCTCTCAGCAGTGCGGGGGGCGGGTGAAGGAGCTGGGACCGGTCCAGGCGCTCCAGCCGCGCATCCCGGGACTGCTCTGCGGCTTCCTCAGCGCCTCCCGCTGCCGCTCTGAAAGTTACAGCCGGGAATCCTTTTAATCAATTTATTGGGGTGGGGTTTTTTAATTATTGCTTTTATTTTTCAATTTCCGCGAAGGAAGTGGTTCCTGGGGAACTGTCAGGGTTTGAGACAAATTTGGAGGAAAATATCCTCTGATAGAAGGCAGGCTACAACCGCCCCTCCCCCACCAGGTTCGGGAAAGAAATATTCTTCGGAGGAATGTGAAAAGGGAGGAAAAAATCTATTTATTTAACAAACACACAAGAAAGGAATAATAATGCTAAATGATAAAATCTCTCGCTTTGGAGAGAACCTGGTAAATTCAAAGTCCTCTTGTGGGTGCGGCTCTCTCCTCTTCGGAGCAGGGTCGGCGTGGGGGTCCCCCCAGGCCTCGGTGGAAAGTTCTCCCACACGATGCTTTGGTGTTGTTGCACAGTTCCAGAAGAAAAGAAGAAGAAGCTAAAGTCCAAAGAGGGAAAAAAACTCTCTGTCTCTCTCCAGAGAAAACAGCCGAAAACTGGCTGAGAAGCAAGAAGGGGCTTCCTCCACTCTCCTCGCCACAGCCGAAAAAACGCAGAGGAGCAGTGACCTTGGAGCACAGACTGCTTTTTTTTCCTCTCCCCCCTCTCAAGCTCAGTTTAAAGGCACAGAAAAGCACAGGGTTCATGTCTGGACATAGAGCCTGTCGATAGGGGATACACATCATAAAGTCACCCCAAGACAGGAACACCGGAGCAAACCTGCCGGGCAGGAAAGCAGCAGGGTCCGGCTTCACAGCTCTGGGACCGGATCTGTGAGCACGGCAGGGACACCGGGACACTGATGTTATCCCGGGCTCTGATGTTATCCCAGGCACAGGCACAACGCAGAGGGCTGCAGGCAGAGCCCGAGCAGCCAAGGGCCATGGCAGGTATTAAACACCCACTGCTCCACACCGCCGTCCGTGCTGGGAGCTGCTTGTAGGAAGCAAGTAGAAATGGAAAAGTTTACTTCTTTATCCACTTAAATTAGAAACTGGGAGACTGGGGAAGAGGGCAGTGCTGACAGACCTTGGGAAGCCACAAAGCAGATAATTGGGTGACACAGAAATTATTTATATCTGAGATTCCCAGCTGGATAGGTATCCCAAACATCCCTGCCTGCCTGCCTGGCTGTCTATCACCATTGTATCCTGGGAATATACAGTCAACAAGAGAACAACTTATCATGCCTTTTCCCTTGTAATAATCTCAGTAATTTACAGGGGCTGGATATTAAAATGTCTTTCCCTACCGCCAGGCATTTGCATACATCCATCAGCCAGCTTGTATACGTGGGATGGGAGATGATTTAATGCTGCCAAGGAGGCTTAAGATGTGGATAAATGTTTTTGTAAGGATTGTTAATACTGTCATGCCAAGATTTAGGAGGCCAAAGACTTGTCCTAGGCATAATGACTGGCTGAAGCAGTCCTGGAAACATCCCTGTCTAGGGGAGTTGTATTTAAGAAAGGTTTTAGAAAACAGTATCTAGTCACAATATCTAGCAGAATAGAATTTCACTCTAATCATTTTAATCCGAACACAAAATCAGGTTTCTTGAGTGAATTTTCCCAATGCATCTGCAGTTTGAGCCTCCAAGTATTACAAAGCTGAATATTTGCACATCTGGTCTGCCTGGACACTGGCCCAAATTAGCTTTGTGCCTGCCCTGGAGCAGCTGTTCTGCATACAGGATGGGAAGAGGGAATACTGGGAGTAGGAGTAGGAGGGTACATACCTGGGGCTAGGACAGACATAAATTCAATAAGCATGGACAGTCTGTAGAAGTGGAAAGCAAGTAGATTAATATTAATTGCAGACAATGATTTAAATTTTGTGAAGAAATTACTTTTGCTGATATGGAGTTTCTCAACTACAATTTGAATACAGATCTCGCCTCGCTTCTTTTGGGGGAAAAGAGAAGTGCAAAATCGTGGTAAATTATAAAATGCCATTAACTTACCACGGTACTTCCTCATCAAGAATATTTTTACTGATATAAGCCCTGAAGATTCAGGAAATCAACTGAAAGTCAAAATCACACCCTCAGGATTGTGTGCTTTGCAGTCCCTGTGTGCACATCTCTTCCTGATGTTCCACATCTGCTTGATCCTCCTTTCCAGCCCACCCTGCAGCCGGGCACAAGCACCCAAACCCAGCTGAACCTGAACACCTGAACTTAGCTCAGATCTCGAATGTTTTCCTGGACTGAAGTGGTGTCAGTGCCTCAGGGCTTTGAGAGAGGCAGCATCTTACTCCATGTGCATGAGGCGCTTGTTACAGAGATGTTTAATGCTTTGGAAATGCAAACAAGCTCTGGTGATTTGAGAGATGCATGTCTGCTGCTAATGTGCTTTCCCAAGCCAGAGTTCCAGTTGTTTGTCTGAGGGGGATCCACAGCAGGTCCATGTTAATTAATTCAGTATTACAAGACAGAACAAGAGGAATATCTGCAATTCTCTACTGCACCCCACGAGAATTTCCCAGAAGAAACAACTACTGGCTTTACTAAAGTGATTCTTATGCTAGTGACCAACAGAAAGAATGTAAAGGAATCTGAGCCTCCTTATCAATGAATTTAACATTACAAGCAGATACTTTTTCAATAAAATATTATCCTACCTCTGCATGAAGAGATATTTTGAATTAGAATAAGAGCCTGGTGGTTAAGCCCACCTGTGCAGGCTCATTTGCAGCGTGAGAAGTGGAGACTCTCCTGCAGACACTCTGTGTGTTGGAGCTCAGCTGGGGCCATGGGGACCCAAATTCTTTGCTTTTTCTCCTTAATTACTTGCCTTCTATTCTCCAGGGCATTGCCCAGACATGCCAGGATTTAATTTCTTAACAAAGAGGAAGAGATTGTTTCACTCATAGAGGTGTGGAAACCAAACTCTTGCTGTGGAGGCTGCAGTTTCTGTTGGGATTAAAGGATCTTGGCCAATTCACCCCTAAAGATCTAACCTAGTGCCTCTTGCTACTGTATGATTTCTGTCAGGAAGGATTCATGTTCCCAGTTGGCTTTGGCTTTGTGCATGTCTGTTGAACTAAAAGTATTTTTTAACATGTCACTTTGCTCTTCCCTATCCACAGTCCAGTGCGTCTCAATTTCCATTTCAAATACAGCTCAGATCTGACTAATCTTTTGCTTCTTCAACATTTTCAAGGAACTGTAAATTCCACTATTTAATTAATGGGTCAAAGAGGCTGAGCTGCCTTCATGCAAAAGAGAACCTTACAGTGATTAATTAAAATTGCTCTCACTGTTCCAGCTTGGTAGATAGACTTGAGCATGGCACATTCTGCTACAGAGTGCAAAACAAAGTGTGCTAAACTTAGAGAAGCAAAGGGAAATGTGATTATTACAAATAGGGGAACAATTTTTCCAGTATGCAGAGACTGATTTTTAAAGGACACTTTCAAGAGTTACGATGTACTTAAATTTGATCAGCCTTAATGTTCACTCGCTTATGCTGTGCCTGCAGATGTCTCCGGGTTCAGAGAGCTTTTAACCACACACCATTCTACCCTTTAAAGAAGAGGAGGAACAAAAACACTATTTACATTACACGAATTCTGCAGAGCAACAGTGCATCATGCAGTCTCCTCTGGTTCTTATAGAAGCAGCTAAGTAATGAGAAGTCATTCCAGAATTATGTTAACATGCCTCAAATATGCAGAAGGCAGCAAACAAATGAACAATATTAATTTGAGATGCTATGAGACATTAGGGAGAATTCTTTTGGTGTGTTGAAGGGACAAAAGTCTTTCATTGGTCACTTACTTTAGACTTTCTTTATGAAACTCCAAGATGTAGCATGACTGGAAAGAATACTGAAAAGAACCTGTGTTTGAGGAAGAACATGTTGGTCTCTACTTGCTTGTTTGCTTGGTCAGGTAATATGTGCTTTGTTCTTTTTAATACAAACTTCAGCTTTTGTGGAGTGATAGCTTTTTAATCAAAATCACAATTTGGCTCATCTGTGTTTAAAGGGCTTTGGGTTTTGCCTTGGTTCTCTCTCTGTGTCTTAGCCATAATATACCAGTGCCTGAAGAAGTATAAATCTAAATGCATTATCTGTTTTCCTATCAGGATAAAGTATCTGTTTTCTATCCAGATCTTCAGTTTGCAACTGGAGGCCTAAGGCCAAAACCTCAGCAGATGCTTACAAGGAGAAATGAAGCTGGAATATTGTCCTGTGAAGCGGCTCTGGAAGTGACCTGAGGAAGTCCCTCCCTGGGAATATCACATCACTGTGCTCGCAGTGGCTCAGCACTGGTGCCAGGGAGTGGGCAGGAAGCACAAGATGCTGAAGTGGTGATGCCCACTGATGCTGTGCTTCATTTCTGGGTGCCTCCTGCAGCTTCTCATTTGTGCCTGCAGCCAGCAAGGTGTATTACACATTTTCTCCTCTTCAGTACAGGGGAAGTTCAGATGTTTCCACCCTGTGCGCCGGTCTGGGACTGCACTTGTGATGGTTCTGGGTTGGTGTGGTGAGGGAATGCCAATGTAGCTGTTAGGAATGAGGGCAGCCAGCAAAATGGAATATTTTGAGTTACTCTCAATTGAACAGACCTCTTATTTACTGTGTGTTTTAGTCTCTTGTGCCTTTCTTTCAGTAAAACATATTTATTTCATTCTTCAAAAACCTTTTCTAGCTGCCAATGAGAGGATTCCTCGGGAGAAACAGCAGGTGAAGTTCCGACAGTGGATAATAGAAGTAATTTCCTTTGTGCACTTTAGAAACCTCAGGTTAACCTGTTTTCCTCCTTTCATGCACACTCACACATCCCGTCGCTCGCAGATCCGCCCCTCGGTTAAAAGTTTAAATGCTGATCAGCAGGAGTTGACTTTAATCACCACACAAAGGCCACTGACAAACAGCTTTCCCGGTATGGATCCTGTTCATGCTTTTCCCTTTCCACACCGCATTTAAATTTGGAATTAACCCCACAAACGCCCCACTAATGTGAGATCCAGACCGCACCAGCGCTGCCATCTGCTACAGGATCAACAGTGCAACCCAAGGCATCCATGGCAGCGAAAGGTGGCACTGGGCTTGTGAATTGCATCCTCCTGCAGGCCGTGGAGTGCCCAAGCTGTATTTATCCCCCTGTGCTGCTGGATGCAGGGGTGCTGAGGGCAGCGGTGGGTGCTGCCCTGGGTGGGTGCTGCCCTCAGCACCACAAGCACAAAGCCTGCAGGCTGGTTCCCTGCAGCAGCCAGCAGCCATTTCCATGACAACCAGCAAGCTGATTACTCAATTACAGCCTTCCTTTTAAAAAGTGACATCAAGCCAAGGGGACAACACATCCTCGGCTTCCCATGGTGCTTGATTTTCAAAGCACTGAGCTATGTTTAACTTTTTAATATACCTTGTGATTATGTTTGCCAACCTAGTTCTGGATCTCCTTTTTTTAATTGTTATTATTTTCACCATTATTTTGTTCCAATTGTTCTTTGAAATGCCGAGAAAGTGAAAAGCTACTTAAAGCACACAGTTTTTCTTGCTGCAGAAAAACATGCAGATGCAACCAACACCCAGTGAAAAGCCTTACTGGCACGGGAGGACTGTGACAGATGCACTTTTGGGGGAGTGCTGGAGCCATGATCTATTTTGCAAAATGTGCCAAACCTGTTACAAGAAACCTCAACAGAGCTACCCATGCTGCAGTCTCTGAAACTGAGTTTTCTCTTCATGCTGTGCAAGCTTTTCATACCTAATGTGCTCCTGTAGGTTCCAGCATGCTGTTCTCAGAGCTGATGCATTTTTCATCCTTCTGCGTGAGCAGAGATTAGGGGATATTTTTCTGCAACTTAAGAAAGGGAAAAAGCTGAGCATACACTCGTGATACTGGCTTTCATTGCTTTGTTTAGATCAGTTCAGATTTATAACATCAGCTGTGCACAAGCTGAGGAATTGCTTTGTTTTTCACAGGGATACAGCTGAAGTTATAGCACCTTGTGGGGCTGGTCAAGGTCTTCCTCATGGTGGACAAGAGAGAGCTGTACAGTGACAGACCTCCTGTACCAAGCAAAATGGAACAGCCAGGGAGGAAAATAGAAGCATGGAAATAGAAAGTAGCTTTGCTGATGACCTTGCCTGGATTCATAGGATCATAGAATAGTTTACGTTGAAAAAGACATCCACAGGTCATCTCATCAAGCCCTCACTCAAAGCAGGGCCAAGTTCAAGGTTAGATCTTCTTTCAAAGTTAATGGACTTTTTCCAGCCAGGGAAAAGGACAGCTCAGGGCCCTTTATAGCCAAGTCTGGAGTATTTCCACGGGCAGAAATAGCCCAGGCTCTCTGGGCTGCTGTTCCAAGGCTTAAGACACTCAGTGCTCTCAGTCTGCTCGGTCTCACATGTTCCCTGCACAGTGACACTCTGCTGCAGGGCTGCTGGAACAGACCATGGGAACATCTCTGCCTGACTTCTCATGACAGTGTTCCAGAATGAAACTGTTTTCACATCTTCTGCCTTCCAAACTGTGGATCCAGCTTGAAGTGGCTCTTGGATTCTGGAGGAAGCTGTCCCAAAACAGCAATGTTATCTGAAGTGCTCACTCAAGGTTCAGGCAATGAGGAAGGCATAGGATTTTAAACCTGTAACCTGTAAAGGACTGGGTGCTGCTTGTTCTGTCCTGAGGTAATGCTTGGGTTTTTGTTAGAAAAGTTTTTGCAAGTGATTTTCACTTCTCTCTGGAGTTGCCAGGGGGTTCTGGTTGTAAGGAGACTGTGTGGCTCTGCAGAGACAGATTGGCAGGGTGACTGACACCTTTCCAATGATTTCTCCTCTCTGAGTTTGGATGATCTCCCTGGACAACAAAACAGCCACTTCAAGCCTCATGACCTCAGAATGAGGATTTACTTATGTCCTAAAGAGGAACCTCTTCACAGCTGTGTTTTCAATATTAATGCTGTAGGAAAAGGAAGAGCTGAAGATGTATTTGCTGAACAGTGGTACGGCAAGGCACCCCAAAATGTTGGTTTCTTACAATATTTGGTTTCTCAGTATAGCTGATTAAACTTACAAGGGTTTCAGTTTTCTAAACTACACCACTTTCATTAATAAGGGAAGACAAAAACCTTCTTTCAATCATTTTATTGGTACCTCTAGGAACACACTCCCAAGCTCTGGCAGGTCCTAAATCACAGATTGTGAGGAGCTGGGAGAGTTTACCAAGAGAAAGATCTTTGTTGTCCCCTTTTCCCTAAGCACTCACCACTGACCATTACCAGGCATGGGTTAAAATTAGCCTGTTTACCTCATTTATCTGGTTTCGGGACAGAGCTGAGCAGGAGGTTTTCTGCAGGTGAAAACTCTTGAGCTCCTCTTGCCTATCAGAGTGGAAGAAGCTTCCCCATCCCTCCCCAAAGAGCAGAGCTTTATCCAAAGTCCAACCCGTTCAATGAATCCTACAGAAGACAGATGGGTATATGAGCCTTTCTGATTTCCCCAGATACTCTTTAATTGATTTGTGTGGAGTATAAACAGCAACAACATGGTGAGTGGAACAGAAAACCACAGCAAATGAACTGTTTCTATGCATTTGCTCATGCCTTGTCCCTCTTCAACCTTTTTAAGCTAAACCATAGCCCTTCTCAGTGAAATGATTGACTAAAAAGTGCCTGATTATTTCAGCATTATTTGCTTTGCAAACTGCCTGTGTTATTTTATTTCAAAGCTATGAAAATATCATCTGATTTTTCAACCCATGGGAAAGAGTAGCTGAGGATGAGGTTTTCCAGCCATCCCATTTCAGCGTGTGATGGAGATGTCAAACTGTGCAGCCAAGGGAGCTGCCCTGCCAGGCATCTGTGGGAGAAGGTGCAGGGTGTGACTGGCTCAGATGTTTGTCAGGAAGGCAGGGACAAACTCAGAACACCAAATTGCTGTTTGCTGCTTCTCACTTAACAAGTCAGCTTCCCAGCCAGGCACACTCTAGAAAGGAGAGGTGGAAGGGATCAGCTGGAATATTACCTGAGCCATGCTACAGAGTGACAGTAGAAACAAATGGGAATTTCAAAAAGCTGACAGATCTGCATGGGGTGGAGGACCTCCACTGACTTTGGGGCCTTATAAGATGTGTAGGTGCATGAGCTGGGTGTTTAAATGCAGGCAAAAATAATCGTGGTATTTAGGACAGCTGTGACGAGCTGTACCTGGTCCCCTGGCCTTCTTTTCCTTAAAAAGTCGCTGGGAAACCAAATCTCAGTAATAATGGACAAGTACATGAATGCTTTAAAGGGCAGGTGGGTAACTCAGGTATAGGAGCTGCGGTGTTGTAGATGGGCTGTGTATTGCAGGGTGCCATCCTGTCTCCTCTCAGTCTCAGACACACACAAGCACGTTTTTTCAGAGTACTGGCAGGAAGCTAAAGAGAATTTAGGCTGGGATAGCTAAATTTCCATGTGATATATGTTTGCATCATTGTATCTTGGGAGCTCAATTACTTGGGTTTGTGAGGACATGAAGTTGTTTCCTCTGTCACTCCTGCCTTTATCCCTTCCCTTCTCCACCCTCAGTGGTAGCTTCTTGCTGTGTAAAGGCATCAAATCAAACCGACATCCCTTCCCTTTCTCCCACCACTATTTATTTTGCAAATGGTAATGATGAATCACTTAGGGGATCCATTTTCTGTGCAACAGGGTTGTGCATTTGCAAGTTTTCTCAGCACATCATTATTTTCTCTCGTGGTCATAAAGCCATGCTTCTGAAGATGTCTCCTGGGGATGATCAAGCAGGATGCTGGGTGAGATGAGCAGAGGCCTCCATTTTCATTTATTATCTCTAGGATTTATTTTATTTATGTATTTGTATATTTTTGAGAACCTGGAGTTTAGACAGTTTAATAGACTGGAAAAATAATTGAGAGAAAGATCCAAATATCTTTTCCCCCCTCTAGGGACACACAAGCCATTTCATTGGAAATAAAGACAGTGGAGAAGTTTGCACTCTTTTCATTAGTGCTTTGGTTTTGTGGTAACCATTGTAAAGGCAGAACTCAAAGAGGAGAAGTGGCACCTGCTCTCACCTGTGACAACCCTGGAGTGCAGTGGGACTTGTGTCAGGTAATGCAGACACGAATGCAGGAGACTGAACAGCTTTGCAGAGTAATGTCAGTGCAGTGTGAAATGTGTGAGGGCTTGAATCTCCCAAACATGAGGTGTGGCTGCGTGGAGGGCTCAGAAAAGAGAAACAGCAGCACTGGAGGGACCACAATGGGTCAGCAGCTGTCACACAGCACAGCACTGAGCTTCACAAGCCCTCAAAATAACTGAGAGAGACCTCAGTCTTCTACTTGGTTTTAACTTTCCATCCTCCTTCAAACCCCACCTCACATTTCTTGATCGGTGAGCCCAAACACATCCAGAAGTCATTAAAATCCTCTCCTTAATCCACTACAAATGCACTGCATTTCAGTCAGTCCCTGCTCCTCAGGATGCCCATTATGGGTTGGATTGGGATCTGGAGTCAGGCTCAGCTTTCCTGAGTTATTAAATGAAGCAGTCCTTGTGGCAGTTGCACTCAGGTGCTGAATTTCATTCCAGTCTGTTGGGTAGTGAAAGAACAAACTCTTTGGCATTTTTCTTGAAATATGTTCAGTGCGCTTTCAGACACTCACTGAAATTGAGATTTTTCTTTACCATGTAATTTATGATCACGGGAACAGAGCCAATGACTAATTTATTTTACCAAATAAGTCTGTAGTCTTTCCACTTATGTGCATGTAATATATGTTATTATTTCTATTTTAGAAGGCTGTGATTATTCTATAGTGCTTTCCAGCATTTATATCATCTTTGTTCTTCTCCAGGTGAAGAAAACACAGAACATCCACTTGCAGAATTTCTGTACCTCCAATTTCCCATCATTTTCCCTAATCCAGGTGATATCAAAACAAAGTATAACCAGATCCCAGAAAATGGGAAGCCATAAAATCCAGCCCTGTTTGGGGGTGTTGAGTTTCATTTTGCAGCCTCATTACAGCTGTTGCCCTGACTATTAATTTGTTCCGTGTTGGGAGATTTTACTTTCTCTTGTTGAAAGTTAAAACATTATTAGCAGCAAATGCCCTCCACAAACCTGGCACAACAATCCTGTCAGAGACAACAGATACTGGCAAACACCAACGCTCTGACCTGTGTGATGTTCTGTGCTTCAGCTCCCTGAACCATGCAAATCAGCTGTCACTGAGGACCTCTTCATTAGGGCCTCAGTAATCTCTGAAGCAAATGAAGAATCAACATCAGCCACCCCTAATTAGCAGACTTTTCTGCTGGGATATCACACAGAAAGGGTACAGGAAAGAAAAAAGGGATCATCCTCACCTGTTCAGTAGGAGCATCAAAGAAGAATCTTATTCATTTAGGAGACCTACATGAGAATGAGCCCCCGCTGTGCTGGGGAATGCACAGACACAGGATCTGTTGCAGGGGGAGCAATTAAAACATCATGAGGACATCAATAGGCAGTTACTAAACAACATTCAGACCCCTAGAACTGGATGGATCTACAGCCAGCAAAAGAAGATCGTGCCTCTAGCAAGCATGAGGGTGGTGTTGAGATCAGTCTTGTCTTTCCAGTGGCTTGATTCTATTTTTTGTTACATTTTGAGACCACAAATAAAGATGGAGCAAAGGTGAGAGTTCTGCTTCTCTATCCAATACAGTGTTTTATACAGAAAGCTGAACAGGAACACTTAATCAAACTGCTCCATCTGTGTCAACACTTCTGATGGCTTGAGATGGCACCACTAATGCCTGGACATCCGTCACACCTCTGTAACAGCAATGTACCCCAAGGAATAATTCAGGGGCCTTCTCCCAGGATATTGCTCAGTGTAAAGTCAGTATTTTAATGGCTTGTCCAATGGGAATATTGCTTATGGCAGTTTGATACAGCTGTAGTATTACTGCTATTTATCTTCAAACCCCTCTGATGGTGCTGTGTCCTCGCGTTGCCCTTTTATGCATTGGAATTCTTGGTCTCTACTTCCACTCTGTAGAATAGAGAGGGAGGAGAAGGTCAAATCCATGACCCTGTGGAGAATATCTTCACAACCAACATTTAGAAACCAAGATGAGATGCTTTGGATGACATCTTTGCTACCCTGTACATATTTTCCACAGCACTAGTCTGGCTGCCATGGAGTGATCTAGATCCCAGACAGTCTAATATCTTCCTCAGAGTGTCAGCAGAGTGCCTTTGGCAGGACATTTGGGTTTAGCTCAACAGTTATTCGAGTATCTGGGCATGTAATGGATTTTTTTAGCTGCAGAAGTAGACTGTTTGTGAAGATCTAAGTGCAGAGGTTGCTAAATCTCTTTAACTGATGTCAGTGTCTGGGAAGAGTGCTCAGCATCTGCTGTAAAACCTGCTCTTCAACAGTCTACCAATGTTTTGGGAACAATGGGCTTAATTTAGTTCCTTTTTCTATGTTTATATAGCCTTTGCAACAACTTACACAAGCATAAGAGTCCTTATCCAGTGCTAAAATGTGTTCTCCACGTTTTATAAAGTGTTCAGTGTTTTCTCACTGTTTCTAGATTGTTCATCTCAAATGAAGGCTGATTTTCCACTGATTCACTTCCAGCTTTTGACAGAATATTTTCTGCCTATAGAGGTACTTCAGAGAGAAGTGAGGAAAAGAGGATTTTTAATGAAACAAATATACAATAAATATACCAGAACAATCCATTTTACAGCTATGTCCCCTGCCTTTCACTGGGAATATAATCATATGATAACATAACAATAAGATACAGAATTTGAGATCTGCTTTTACAAAACTATGAGGAATTGGGTTGCTCCACAAAACCTCCTGATGAACTGACATGAGATTCCTTCCTCTGGTTCTTTCCTGCTACTGATTTTACCACAGATTATTCTTGGTGTGTTCTACTAGAAATGCCAGTTGTTTTCAGTTTGAGAAGGAGAAAAAAAGATGATTATAAATAAAGGGGGAGGGGAAAATAAGAAAATATTTAATCTTCTTTAATGATAACTTCATTATATCTTCTCATTACAGTAATTGCAGGTTTAACTAATGATTCTCCCATTGTGCAAGCTCTGGAGAGGCTGGGAATTTAATAAACAGTTAGAATAATACCACACAATGAAGGCAAAAGGTGAAATTGCTACTTGGATGCATCTCTTTCAGCTAAACTGTGCAGGATCAAGGGGTCACTCAGCAGAGATAATTGTTAATGTGGCTCCGAGGGGCAGCCAGCCAGTCAGGCAGAAAAACATCCCTGTGTTCTATTGGGTTGCCATTTGATTACAACTTCAGTCCTTGATTACACTTCAGAAATGATAAATTGATTAATACTTAGACACTCACCAAAATGGACAACGAGGAGGGGACACCAGAGTGAGGCCATTGCACTCACCTGCAGGTGACCTTCAAAGCAGGAGAACTTTGCAGCTCTGTCGTGGTCCCATTTAGAGTTATTTCATTAAAGTCAGCACAGGAGCAGGATGAGCTCAGGGCCCAGGTGTTGCACAAGGAATCAGATATCAGGAGTTCAGTGCTGGCTCTGCAAAAGATTTGCTCTCATTGGAAGGCACTTAATTTCTCCCTCCTTTCATTCATCATCCGTAAAGTGACGGCGAAAGGTTGTTTTCTACAAATCTGCCTGGGCAGAGCTTCTTGCAGCACAGAATCCACACACACGACAGATTTTAGGCTGAGAAGAACCTTCTGAAACTTTCAAATTCAGCAGCCCATAATAATGCAGCTGTTGTTAAGATGTGAAGACCGAGAGATCTATTGTAACAGTATTGATTTACAGTTTCAAGACCAGGGAGTACGATCAAGTCTGAAACTGGCTCAAAACATAGACACCAATTTAATTTCAGCAGCAACTGGCTGGCAAGAAAGATGTCATTACCAAACAATTTGTTTCAATCAGAAAACTTTCATACGTCTTTTTGTTGTCTTTTTTTTTTTTTTAATCTGGTGTTTTGTGTGGATTCCTGGAAGCATGAAAGCAAGCTAAGATGGAGCATCACGGAGAACAAGTATTCTATTACATTTCAATTGCTTCTCTATATAAATATGATTACCTAGTATTTATTTGCTCTTTTTTGTACTATCTTTTAGTAACCAACATTTGAAGTTTTAGACACCTCTTAGCTTTTTTAATTCATCAAAAATGTGAACTTCCATCACAGTATCTCTCATAGGCATGGTGAGAATTTTCTGTCCCAAACACACCTAGCCCCAAATTGTCCTGTCTGATCGCAATCAAAACTTTGGAACAAATAGCTTACCTTATTCCTCTTTCTGAACTTGCTCAAGGAAACATTGCTATTTTACATAACTTACAGTTTGATATTAAAAAGCAATGCACTGAGGTTTAAATATTGCTCCCCCAGCTGGAAAAGTACATTTAATTTGCAGTGGGTTAAGGTCTGCTTACAATTAAATACTGAAACATTCATTAGGATGTTCTGGCTAGCATATAATTCTGTCCAGTCACGTTGAAAGAGCATCACTGTTATCAAGAGATGCAGTCATCCCTTCTGTGTGGGGAGTGTTAGAAAGAGACCCTTGATTAAACGGTGACTCACGAGAAACGCTTGGGGAGAAACCTCGAGGGTGATACAATCACCACAGAGAGTTTGGGTGCATAACAATAGGGTAGGCACAAAGCATCCTCCTCCCCAGCGAGAGCTGTGTTCAAGGTGAAGCTTTTCCTTGTGGCCCGGATCCCAGCTGCAAGGCAGCATCTTGGCAGGTCCGATGGGTGACACGCGGTGACGAAAATCCTTTAAATTCACCTTACGCTGTTACCTCTTCTTTTATCTCTGAGCCTGGAACTTGCATTGTCTACAGTAAGGTGACTCCAGGACAAGTGACAAGTAACGAGGTGTTTGGATACTGAAACATGATTTATTACTGGCCTTTCTGTGTACTGCAGGGCCGTGTGTGGGAATGCCAGAACGTCCCAGGGAGTTGGTAGCTGCATCTAAGCAGTAGAGAGCTCCTGTTCCCCGGAGGAGGAGGAGGTCTGTGAGTGATAACACACGTCTCTACCATCACCAGCACCCTCCAGCCCAAGGCTGGGGACAAGCTATTATCCAGGGAATAAATCCTTCAGATGCTGGTGTGGCTGGACAGTGAGGAGAGCCTGGAGGGAGAGAACTCACAGTGAAACCTCTCCTGTTTAAAACAAAGGAGTTGTTGTCTCCAGGACCGATGGCCAGGGCAGTCTCTTTCCTTCGAAGACGTCACACTTAGTCTCAGAGTTTGTGCTGCTGCATTTTGCCTGCATCCCTTGCTTGCAGGTTTTCCAGCTTCTCCTGCTCTGACTCCAACTCAAATTCCCTTTTCAGCTGTGACTCATAAGCACTTTGCACTGATTTAGCAGCACAAACCCTTAAAATTATTAAAATCTCTGGAAAACCACCACCTAAAGTTGAATGAAGCTTACAGCCACAACCCTAGGGAGGGGATTACCCAGTAGTATCTTCAGCTAGGCAGGTTCTTTGGCTATGGGTACTTTTGATGCAGTTTATGTTAGAGAACTCTGAAAATCTTCTGAGCAGAAATTCAGGTATACACTTGCTAGAAACTGACACTGTGAACTTTTCTTTCAGGGAGACTGATGTGCTAATTTAAGAAAACTGTGTAGAAAATTAAAGCAAAAGTAATTTTCAACAGAGGATAAGAAACAACGAGGAATAAATCCAATTTGGTGCCAATTGGTTGCTCAGTAGCTGGATGAGATCACAGCAGGTCTGTGCTTTACGGCCCTCTGGAAAGTTACTCAGCCCAGTACCAACCACTCTGAATCGGGAGGAGATCCCTTCCCATCTCAGTGTGAGAAGGGTGTATGAGCTGGATCCTTCTCCCTTTGAACACAGGAATTGGCTCTTGTGCTGTGCTGGCTGCAGAAGGTATTTATGGCATTGTTCACGTGTGTTCGGGACAATGCAAAGAGCAAAGCCCATAGCAATGGAAAGGTAAAGGGCCTCCCCAGGACTGCGGGCAGAAGACAAGAAATTATATTATCATGAGGACGTGGCGCAGAGATGCCAGTTTTCAGTGTTCAGTCTTGCTTTGGAAGCAGCATGGATTTTGCATTCTTGTTTTTCAGGACCCAGACGGGTCTGTCTTTGTGCTGCTGCTCTGCTCAGTACACCCTCAGCAGCCCTGCCACACCTGGCCCAGGGGAATTTATAATGGGGGAAAAAAAGATTTGGAATTCCAATATAGACTTCTAACTTTCAACAGTGAGATCCTTTGGATGAATTTGGGAAAACTCATCTCAGTGCCAACCCCAGGAGGATCCATTCAGCCCCACTTATTCCTTTCCCTCCTAGTGAGCCCTGCAGACAAGCACTCAGCAATTAGTGTGATTTTGTGCCCTAATTACACCATATTATTGTTATCTTTACGAAAAATAGATCTGCTGCAAGTCTAGAATCAGTATTCCTCCTACACTTCTCCTTAGCTACCTTCCCTGCAGGCTCACTCTCTCTTTCCCTCGCTTTCCTCGTCTCTCTGCTTTGCTGATAGCTTTGTTTTAGACAGGAATCTTTTTCTCTCAGTCACTACTGAATGAAACCCTCTGCTTTTCGTGTCCTATACTGAAAAGGAGAAATCTTCATCAAAAATAGAGAGCAGCTGAGTGTGAGAGGACAGGTGCAAACATTCCTGACAAAGCTGCAGAATAAAAGGCAAGGAGAGGGGAGGAAAAGATTTGCTGCTTTGTAAAGGATGCTCTTTGGAGAAGATTGTGCCTGTGAACCATGTTGGCATGAGTGTGGATGTAACAGATATCATCATGGGAGAGACAGAGGTAAAGGGATCTCTGTAGGTACTGGAATCTATGGGGAAAAGGGGGAATTTCCTAATTCTGGAATTAGGAGATTACCTGGGCCTTAAATTTCTAAGAATGAAAAGGTTTTAGTAGGAACAGGAAGGCCTTCCCTTGATTCATATCCTTGTGTGTGGGGCTGCTCCTGTTCATGGATCCCAAGGAAAGCTCTCACCTACAACAGGCAGGTAGAGAGCTGATGTCTCCACGTGCCACAAACCCAACAACTCCAGGAGGTTTCAGGCTTGCTGCGCCTTTCCCTCAGCACATGCCATGGGCCTAGCCAGGAATCTCTGATGTGCCTCTTCTGTGTCCAAGCTATTGCACAAATGGGGAAAAAAAATCTCCTAATTCTGTCTGTAGGGAATTTCTAAGTGGAAAGGAAGATGTCCAAGGAGCCCAGATGCTCTGGCATGGCTGTGCAGGATGGGCTAAGTCAGAGCATGTCTGGGTGCTCTGCCTGGCAGAGCAGCTGTACCTGACTTTTTGGACCAGCAGCAGATCTGCTGAGCTGTGTTCACTGGCTCACCTCTAGGCTTGGCAGCTCTCTAGGTATTAATAATTGTAGATTCTCAGTTGGATACAACTGTTCAAAGCGTAAGATATTGTTTTCTTCCACTCTCCAGATCCTGTTGTCCCCTTTCAATATCTGAGGGGTGCTACCTGTCTGAACCACTGAGACTCTCATGCTGCACACATAAGAATGACCCTTCCTGCTCAGCCCCTGCAAGCCTCAAGCACAACTGAATTACTCAGAACAATTGCTCCTGCCCTTATCTTGAAGTGTGCTTTGGTCTTGCAGAAGGATTTGTGAATTTAGTGTCTTGTCCACTGTTTTCAATCTATTTTAACTGATGCAATCACAGAAGTGGTCAGGGACAGGAACCATCTTTTTCTGGATTGTGGTGTAGTGCTAAAGGCTTTGATTCTCCACAGAGCTCCAAAGAGCTACTGGAATAGAAAGGATGAATGAAAAGTTGAGCTGTGAGACAATGATACATTCTTAAAAATTTACTTCTACAGGGATTTGCTTCTACAGCCTAGCTGTCAATGGTGTCTGGGCTGTAAAGTTAATCTGTAAAGCTAATTTAGGTACATCTGGATGGGCTGGTCATCAGTTCTTGCATCTGCAAAATACTGCAGAACTGCTGCTGGTTTTGAAGGAATTCAGCCAAGAGATTGGGAAGCTTCTGCCATTTTATCAGCCAAAATTCTGGTGTAACAATAGCTCTGTGCCTTTGCAAAACATATGTTAGGAAAGTTACTAACATCACTTTCGTATTTCCCCCTTGCAATTAGTTTCCTCAATGTAAGTAAAACCCTGAGAAAAAACAGGCTTTCCTGAAGGGATATCTGGGTACTTTTCAACACTATTCCAGAGGGAAGCTGAGTAGCAAGTGTTGTATTTTCTTTCCCAGATTTCAAATGCCCATCAAGCCTTTGAAAAGTGTATTATTTAGCTCGTTATTAATAATCCGGCTGTTAGCTTGGATTGCTAAATGAATCTGCAGAAAAATAATGTGTGTACTCCAGTTCCTCAATGTTTAGACTCATCCAAGCGTTTAAGAACTGTCAAACAAAATACACTGTATTCAAGGGAGCACATTCACTGAAAGATTAAATTAGGTACTGCAGCAAAGACCCCCGTTGCAGTGGAGAGGCATTTCATGCTAACAAATAACTACAGCACTATTATAATGGGACCTAGAGGCATATGATTTCAACTCATTGCACATCTTTGCTCTCTGGGTTCCTGTAATTTTTTTTTCCCAGGCTGATGAAAGAGTAAATAGTGGTTGACACGGACGGAGTTGTCCCCTTAAACAGTTTTAAAAGATTCTGTAGTACTTCAAAGACTGTCTTCAGAGTGGTTTCCCTGACCCATACCTGTGGTTTGCTTTCCATGTGCTTCTTTTGAAGCACTGAGAAGTTGATGCGTCTCAGGGCCTCCAAACTTTTGTGCCCCAGAAGTGCTCTCTCCCTGTGCTTCCTGACGTGCTCCCCACTTTTCATGTCTTCATGGCTTTTTCATGTCTTTGTTTGTGTTTTCCCAGCAGGCAGCAAAGCCTAGATAACCTGTGCCACCTGACTTTTTAAGGTAAAATCTGTGTCTCACCTCCTTTGAGACTTGGACACAATCCCTGCTTTTTTTTTCTCCTTATAAAACGGGAAATAACTTTTCTTCACCCTTTAAAATACGGTGTCTTTAAAGGAATTTTACCTCCTTTCTTGCCTGTATTTCAGATCATAAACCAAAGTTCCCAGGAAAGCCAAAAGGAAAAAAAAGTCCAATTTATGGCCAGCCACAACTGTGCTTTCCAAGAGGTGAATCTAACACAGCACTGTTCACGCTTGCCTAATATTCAGGGCTTTGTTACCCAGCTCTGGCTGAGCCCAGCAGAGTTACCCCTCTGTTAACATGAGGGGCCTAGAACAAGAAATAAGCTTAAATGCTGCTGTAAAGGATGAGACAGCTTGTAAAACATGTGGTACATTCAGCAATTCAACCACTGAGCGCTGGCTCAACAAATTTTCACGTGGAAGCAAAAGCGTCCTGACGTGGGGTTGTGTGCTTTTGCCATCCTAAATACTCTACAAATGTCTCTGTGGGAAGTATCAAAGATGCTTTATAGTACCAGACAGGTTATGAAGATGGTTCTTTACCCAGTTGGATATAGTGACTTATGTGTAAATGGAGGAGGGTGAATAACAAACGCTAAATAATTTATTCAAGGAATCTCTTAAGTTTTTTCCTGCAGCCCTTATTTGGTGAACGTCTGAGCACACAGGGATTGCTGTGCCTGGCTGTTGTCATGCAGTGAGAATCCAATGATGACATTTCAGAGCTCGATTGCTATTGATTCCAGGTCATTTAGGTCGCTGGAAAACTTCCACTTCCCCCCAGTGAAACTGAGACCAAAGAGATGCATTTCAAGATACCATACGCACCCCATATGCAGAACAGAGAGATAATTGTAAGCATTGCAGGGCTGAAACTGGATTTACCAATATCAGTATAAACAGAAGTGATGGTGGGGATTAAGCTGCTGTTCTGGGCAATATCCCAGCTGTAAAAAATACCAGGTTTCCTTCAGGAAACAGCATTCGGGAATGCTGTATGTGCATCTGTTTTATGGGCAAAACCTTTGTCCTGGAGCACTGTACAGGTAAGGGAAGCTCTCAGCAGGCAGGGGCTGTATTTCATGCACTGAATCCAAAATACTTTTGGGCAACACAGTCCTACCCTGGCAGGAGGCTGGGTGCTGGCAGCAGCTATATGTGCCTTAGTGTTTGCCTGCATCAAGCTCTGACAAAGGAGCAGCCAGTGTAAATCAGAGATGAACAAAATTAGACTCTGTCAAGAATTCCCATCCCATCTATGTCAACAGCCAACCATATTATTTTAGGGACTCCTCTTTCTCTCTGGGATGAACAGGGTGATATTTCATAAATCAAGGCTTGGTTATCAAGTGAAATGCTCGTTTCTAACCACATGATGCTGAGGCTGCCAGGCTGTGACTGAAATGGCACACAGATAATGCCAGAGCAGCCGAGCTGCTGCAATCCCTGACGGTGGAGCTTGGAAAGAGCCTGGTCCCTGAGGAGGATCAACCCCCAAAGCGTGTTTGGTCTGTGCTCTGGCATGGATTTGGACAGGGTGACCTTGTTTACCTTTCCACTGCAGTGGACTGAGCTCCTCTGATAGAAGCCAGCCCAACCTGCAGCACTCCCAAAGCTTTTCTGTAACATTAGAACAAAAGACACGAGCCAGCCACAGTCTGTAGCCACCTAATTGAAAGTTTCTGAGCCTGTCAGGGCTGTGTTATCCCGGCTCTCTGGTGAAAACACTACATTCCAAGTTTCCCCCAATTATAGCTACCCGCAGCACCAGCAGCAGCTCCTGCAGCCGGGCTCGGTCCTCCCACACACCCGCTCCTCGCTGGGTTGGTGCCTCAGGATGGAGTTGCCTGGCAACAAGACTCTGCATCTTTGGGAAACAAAAACTATTATTTCTGTCACACAGATGTGCTAATGCGATTATTGACTGGAGGGGGGCACAAACACAAGACAGGTCAGATTTCTGACACTTGAAAATTTCCAGGCAAGAGGATTTAAAGGGGGAAAGGCAGAGAACCTGAGAGAAAGGCATCAAGACGGAGGGAGGAGGCATGGAACAGCCAGGTACAGTGTGAGATAAGGTAAACCTGCTCATAGTTTTTTCCAGTAAAACAGTTTAATAAAAAAAAATCAATAAAAAGATTGGTTTGGTGTGTTTTAACTGATGAACTCTTACTGAATCCCTCCTGGGTTCCTGGAGATGGTCTGATGGCTGCAGAGAGCTGACCCCAGTACTTGGGGGTGCTGAGCCTGCTGCTCTGGAAAAGCTGGTGGTACAACAACTGGGTGAACAGAAGCTTCCAGGACCTTGCAGATGCTCAGCGAGTTCTAACCTCCCTGGCTAAACACTGCTGACAGAGATGTTCATTTTACCAGCTTCACGCCAATTTGGATCAAAACCACAGGGCAAAAAGAAAGAGAAACTTTCTTTTTCCCCTGCCACCTGTGTTTCAATGTTTGTAATTCACTTTTTAAGTAGAACCAACCAAAAATCTCCACTGTGAAAACCCCACTGCCCTTCCTCTGGGATTCTGTGAAGCTGGCTCGTGTGTAATGCCTTTCTCTGTGCAGGTCTGTGGGAAGAGCTCTGGCTTCTCCTTGCAGGAGGTGTGGGATGCTGGAGGCAGTCCCTGTGCCTGGTTTGTGACGTTGCAGCTCCCTGAAACTCCACCTTGCTCTGGCACCGAGCAAAGCTGCTCGATGGCACAGGAGGGTTTGGTCACTCTCAGGTGTTAAAGTGCTGTTCATACCTGCCCTGCTCATGCTGCCCCTGCTCCTGTTGATGGAGAGGTGTTTTGATCTGTGCATAAGTCTGAGAACAAGTTATTTTTCATGGCTCTGCACATATTTGCACTCAAGTTAGCTTATATGAGGGCTAGGGTTGCTTGTCCTATAAATGAGTGGCCGAGGGCTGTGGACAGTGCATGAAATGTAGGGTTTTATTTAAACTTCTATGTGGACCAGTTTTTGTTTTTCTAAACTAAAGAGTTTCCACAAAAATCCATGAGGCAAAATGGATTAATTTTATTGATGTAGAAGTCCCAACCCTGTAGCTGCACAGTCCCTGTGAGTTGTGCTGTTGACTGTCTAACAAAGTCTGTTGTAGGCTACACCCAGCTGAGGCTGACCCTGCTCATTGCCTGGATTTCTCTCACCATTAGCACTTTTTAAATGGGCAGGTAATCGACAGTGCAACCAAAGTACCCAAACAAATATCAATGCAACGAGCAGGACTGGTTAAAACTGAAAGAAAGTCATTATTCACATCATGTTTGTGCTATTTTGGTGGGTTGGGTGCCTTGCAGTGGCGCTGCTGGTTCTGTTGCAGTTTCTCCTGCTTGCTGTTCTTCTAGCATGAGTTGTGCTGCTCAGGGTAATGAGGCATGACAGGCACCACGGGAACTGCCCTCTCCAGGGAAAGGATGGCCCAGTGCTATTTCCCCAGAGAAATGGAATTCTAATGGCCAGAGCATGAAATGCAGTTTTCTGCACTCTTAAAATGTGAATTAACAGGAGGGAGGTCAAGACAGGAGTAACAAATGTCCCCCGATCCCCACCTGAAACTTAAGTCACACCCAGAGCAAAATGCTGATTGAGCGTGTGAAGTGCCTGTGTTGAGGGTAATTATTTCTTTTCCTCTTTTCCAGAGAAGTAATCTCAAATGTGTGAGAAATAGAGACAGGTGAAAAAGTCTTTTCTTGGGGGAAAAGAGGAGATTCCAGTATTTCACTCCTTTCTAGAACGAAATGAAGAGTAGACCTGTGAAAGAGCCTGTGAAAAACAAAATAAGGGGACCACAACATAGAAGATTTCTGGGGTATTTTCTTTGGCTCCTATTTTGTTTTGGCTTCCATTTCAATTTGGAATGGCTTGAAAAGGTGAAAATCTTTTCACTTTGTTGGAAAAAAAAAAACAAACTATGAAACCCTCTGCCTTGTCTTAAACTGAGATATTTTTCTCCTGAATTCTCAGATGGGCCATCCAACCAAATGAAATTGGGAGAGTAAACATACTGTTTATCTAACCTGAAAGGTAAGTTTAGAAAGACCTCTTGAGCTCTGCATATGTATGAGACACACACACACACATATATATATATATATATGAGTGCAGTAGTTGAATGGAAATGAGGTGTCTCTTAGTGTTACATCCTGAAATGTACCCTGTATGGATGTCTCCAAATCTTAGAGAAATGCAAAAAAAAGGATCACCGCTGTAACTAAATTTCTATTCAGGAGAGGGATTTGGTTTTAATTTTTGCTTTCCCCCCATAGCTGTAGCTGTGGCTTGAGTGCTAGGATGTGAAAGAACCTTCAGATCAGATATTGGGGTTTTCAGTGGTGTGTGTCTCTGGGAGTGGTAGGTGAAATGGAAAATAATAGAGGAGCTCAGTTAAAAAATAAAAGAAGGTGGATGTTTTAATAAGTTAGAAATTGAAGGTTGGAGCCCTGAGAGGGAAGTAGAAAACATACCTGCCCTTAATGAAATATTTAAATAGAAGGATTGAACTCAAGACATGCTTCTATCCAGCAGTGAAAGAAGCTGAGAATCCCTGCTGAAGGGCTGCATCTGTTATGAAAATCATCTTCCAGCCATGGCTTCAGTCTCTTTTGCAGGAAATCAATTCCTTGGTGAAGCTACTTCTCACTTACAGTGTAAGATACAATAATAGACTGGGAGAAAAATGCATTTTTGGCACCTTTTGGCTTAACCTACTTGAAAATGAACTTCTCCAGCTTCCAAAATGAGCAAACTTCTCTGCAAGAAGGGTTGCAAGGGGAAGCCAATCTGTTTGTAGAGCAGTGATGAAGTGTGATAAATTCAGATCTCAAAATTTTTTGGTTTGTTATAAGGTTGTCACTCAGGCAAACTTCTCATTCTCCTTAATAACCATCGTGCTTTGATGGGAATTGAGTACAGGCCTCAGGATTTGTCCATATAGCCTAACAAATCCTCACAAATGTTGACTAAAACTGGAGTGAAGGTAGCAGGGACAGCCAAAGCTGACTGCCTAATGCTGTGATTTATTACACAACGTGGTGTTTTTCCTTTGGCTGGTGTGCACACAGGCTCCCAACACCAGCCCTGAATTAGAGGAATCATTCCGTTCAGCCCCTCAACAAATTCTGACTGAAGCAAATACTTCTCGCTGAAGGAACTGAGTCACAATTTCACAAATAAACCTTTTTCCAGCTTTAATTGCTTAAAAAGAAAAAAAAAAAAGAAAAAGGAAAAAAGGGAACATTTGAACATTATTTCTACTGGCGCCATCTGGTGATTTCCCGGCAAGGGCTCAGGCTCCCCAGCCAAATGCCACAGCCAGCAGTTCCTCCTCAATGTGTTCCTGTACGTGCTCCCCAAGAAGTTTCTGCCAGTCTGAAATACAGGGAGATAATTCCAGCTTTATAACTATCCACTTACTGCGGAGAAATATAAGTGGAATTCGGTTCTGTGTCATTAGTCCTCTCTCTTCCCTACGAATCTCAAGATCTCAGTGCCCCTTCCTAAATCTGATGTATAAAGATCAGCACATCCCTTCCTGAGGGGCTGTTAACATTCCTGGCAATGTGAGCTGGAAAACAGCAGTGAGGAGGATTAATCCATTCCAGTCCATACAGCAAAGCAGAGCCCAGCTCCCAGTTTTCCAGACCCGTGCTCCTACCACCAGAGCATATTTGCTGTAACAATCTAATCTCTCCCACCATTAATTCTGTTTCTCTGTTTTGTTAATAAAATCAAATGTCAGCCTTGCTGTAAGAAGAAAGGACTGAGAGATATCCTGCTTTTAAAGGAGCCAGAAGTGTTGTGGCTTTTATTTCATGGAGGTACTGGGACTCTTTGGGCTCACTCTGCTCTTCTCCAGGCAGAAAGTTCCACCTCTCCCTTGCTTCCAAGGGAAGTTTGCAAAGAACTAAACAGAGCAGTTTACAGCCTTCTCCTTTTTACCGAAACTCCCAGAGAAGTGGATGTTCAGGTAAGGAAGAGAGGCAGAAACAGCAGTGACAGGGTAGAGGAGGCTCCTTTACGTCCCCTGCAGGCTCACAGAATTCAGGAAGGGTATGGAAAGGGCAAGGATACATGGAACTCTCTGCTAGGTGTTCTGTCCTTACAGTGCCTTGCATGGGAAGAGTTTGGCCTCCCCCAAGAACAACAGTGTAAAAGAAGCCTTTGCCCAAAAGGAAGAAAAGATGCCCCAGCAAATGGTGACTTCATTGAATCTTGAAATTAATAAAATCTTCCTGACTTGGATCAACGGAACATCCTACAGTGGAAGAGATGGAAGAGGGTGTGGAGACATTGATGTAGGTTTTGCTTTGGGTTTCCTGCTGGAGGAAATTCCCATGGCACCAGCTTTCTGGCATGTCCACACTGGGACAAGGATAACCACCCCATGGGCAGGACTCCAGGAGCTGGGATGTCCTGTGCACATCACGTACTCCAGGATGCCCTGGGGACCGTCCTCTCTAATTCCGTCATAGAGAAGCAAGTTAGAGGGAGGGAATATTCAACAAGCCCATCAGCATAAAGAGATGCAATGTCTAGACACCTACCTATGATCAGTACAAAATTCAGGATGAGGAATTCAAGGAGAACTTGGCTCGTAGTGGAAATGTGGAGTAGCAGAAGTTCTGTGTGGATTTCAAGTGTAATTCAGCACATTTTGCCCTGCTGTGGCAGACACCTTTTCTTGCAAGTGCGTAACTTGCATCTTCTCTCTTCTTTTGCTGTGAGCTTCACTCCTACAAATTTTCTTTTTTATTCCACTATCCACCAAAGAAGAGACATAAAGCACAGCCAGGATGGTTTTGAAATCCCAAGGCTGATGTTATAAGATAAGATCAGCTGTTTCAGGCAGTCCTGGCTCACAAGTACTTATTTATTTTTTGAAAGAATACAATGTGTTTGTATTGAATGCTGAAGCTTAGGTTCTTCTATCACTTGTAGAAGGCTTTGTTACCAATAAATCTTTATATCATTGCGTGGGTGATGGTGGAGCTCCAGTAACCTTTCACAGCACAGCACTGACCAGCAAAATAACTTCATCCCAGGCAGCTTCCTATACTCTTAAGAAGCAGAGCTAGCAAATGACAATATAACTTCTGCTTTTGTGCTTTTTCAAGTTTTGAATATGTCCAAAAATAGCTTTCTTTCTTAATTTAATTAGAAATTTTAAATGAAAAAAAAAAGTATCATTTAAGATGACTGGCAGTGTTTTTCAAAAGTGCATGGTAAGCTCCTTTTGGATGCAGCATGTTGAAAAACGATGGAAAAGATTCATGTTGGTTCTTTTTTATTTTAATGACATGCAAATCATGGTTCCATTTTAGATACTTGGAAATAAGTTCTACAAGTGCTTGATTATGTTTAATGGGGGCTATGCAAGTCCTATCCGGAGGCTGGAATGCAAGCCATAATATGCAGAAGGAATGGAAAGACTGATATAGAAGCAAAAATTAAGATCTTCTTTAGTGTTTCTGCTTTCTTTGATTTATTTAACCCAACTTATACTAAATGCAGTGCAGTTGGGAAGCTTGTTTCTAGATAAGAAACCCTTTTCCTCTTCAGCAGGACAATTCATCTAAACTGGGTTCAACACATTTTGATAAATGCAGCCATTTTCACACATACAAAAAAGGAAACGGAAAAGTACAATGGTATTTAACACTTTAAAAAAAAGTAATTCAATGTGCAGCTACTCTTTCTCTTCTAAAAACATCTGTGGCTTCAGGCTGTGGGTCACAGGTGTGTGTGTGTTCAAGGACAGTCATGTGCAGTTAAACTCCATGAAACTCTGACAAATAATTGTCCAGCCTGGGGGCATTTGCAATACTGCATTTCCATTATGATCGTCATCTTCATCATCATCACAGGGAAATCATTGTTCCTAACTCACAAAAATGTGTTCTTCCACACTGGTTTGGTGAGCAAGTGGGATTTTCAAGGGCAATCCAATCAGGCCTTACCAGGCAGAAGCCCATGGCAAGGGTCATTTACATAAGCATTTAATTACACTTATATTAGCAGCCATCTCTCTGGTCTCTTTTGTCTCTGTGCCACAAACCAGCTCTACCACCGAGTCTTCTGCTGCTGCAGCTGAACCCTTGCTCACGTGTCAGCAGTTGTGCCAGCACCATGCTCCAGAGCAGCAGTGATGGCATTGTCTTCAGTTCCACATCAAAACAAATCAGGCAGAACCCAGAAATCCGTTGCACAATGGAATTTTTGGATTTTAGCCAGCCCTCTCTGTGGCATCAGGATGATCAGCCACAGCACAACTTTCCCGTTAAGGGGGCGACATTCCTCCCAAGCCGTCTTTTATGGACTGAAACACTGGCAGAACTTTAAAAAGTGACAATGCAAGTCTTCAACGTGTCCCTCGTGCAGTAGAATCCCCTCAGCTGTTATTCCCAGTGACCCGCCAGTGTTCTATGTGGGCAGGGACCCCACTGGTGAGTGCACCTCCAGGTAAGCCCGGGGCACGCAGTAATTAAGTATTAAAAAGAGAAAATCTTCCTCAGTCCAATTGCTTTTCATTGTTTATGCTCACTTTTAGGCAGCAGCCTCCAAACATTAATTCAAGAGAATGGTTCTTCCCAAAAGAGGGTGGGAAGGCCATGAATAAATGCCCATTTGCTGTTTGCAGGGCTAAGTGGTATTTCCCAAGGAGATCGCTCCACAGCAGCACAGGGGCTCAGTTAATTGCCCCTGTCTTCTGTAATAAAGCCACTTTCCTAATCTGGAGAGCAGCTCTGGGGGCCACTGCAGTGTCCATTCATGTTGGTCATAACGGGGTGTGGGGCGGAGAGGGAGCCCAGCCCGAGTGTTCAGCTGTGCCACGTGAAGACCCCATCCAATTTCACATAATAGCAGCCTGTAGAGCCTGAACAACTGAGTGCCTGCCTGAGAAGCTCATTTGCATTTTAAATCAACCTGCTGATGCCTTTGGGCAATCTTGATGGTTAATAGCTTAGCAGTAAAACATACCATTCTTTTCTCCCCTCTAAAATAAACAAACAAATACATCTACGGCATCAGAGCATCTCTTCTCTGCGTAGATGCTTTATCTCTAGTATGAGGTCTGCATTTTAAAGGCATTCCTAGTGCTTTTAAGCACTTCTAAATCCCTAATATTGGCAGTGGCGCTGGATCTTTTTCTTCTCTCATTAAAAAACAAAAGAAAACAGCATCATACACACACACATGAAAAAAAAAAAGCTTTTCAGAAACATCTTGGACTCCTTATCATGATCTCCACAGAGGACAACACCACACTGCCATCCTCTTGCCCAGGCAATACAGTTCAATGTCACAGCACTTTCCTTAATACCTCAGTAATCCCTAGAGCTACTTAAAGTAAATTCCACTGGTAATGGGGAGATGAACTGACTGTTAGCAGGTCTCCCCTCCACGAACCTTGGCTCCAAACAGGATCATTGTGATGGGGATTTGACTACAAACACCCATCAGCCACATTAGGTGCGATGAGCAAGCGCAGCTTTTTGTGATTAAACCTTCTCTGGGAGATGCCTTCGTTGATTTACAGTGATTGCCCAGACGCTGAGCTGAAGGATTTCTGTTTGCTGCTCATCCTTGCTGCAGTTACGTTTCTAGACAGCACTGATCCATCTTCCACTGGCCAAGTTTTCACCCTATAGCTCCTCTCCACAGCCTGTATCCTGTTTCTGATTTGCTGCCATTCCCTTCAAGGACATCTGTGTTGCAGATGAGTCTTAGGACAAATAAGCATCAAACTACCTCCTACTTCTTAATGTAGTGGCCATGACCAGGAGGGATTGCAGAACTGCTGAGTGAAGATAATAGAAAATTTCACATTTTGCTGTTAGTCCAACACTCACAGCAAGCTGGAGAGGAATTCTTTTGTGAATAAACGATTATAGATACACATATAGCTATGGCTGGTCAGATGATGGCAGCTTTACATCTTAAAAAATCCCTGCTGCCTCCAACTCCCTCAGAAAAGATGCAGGTTTAGGAATATAACACGGTTCACCTGTGGGCAGACTGAGCATTACCAGATGATGGAGAGGGAATTAAAGGAAATCGTGATGTTTCCTCTGGGAGCAACAAGAGCAAGTTGCACAGCTCTCCAGAGAATTAGATGATAAAAAGCAGGAAAAGGGGATTCCAGCTTGCCAGATGGGTTACATGGTTCCTTTGCAGATCCCCCTTGAGGCTGGTGCCATCCCTTGAGCCAGCTCTTTGGAAACCTGCTGCCACAAACGTCTCCCTCTGAGCATCTGAGGGCGAAGGAAGCACTCTGAAAGATGTTGTTCTGAATTCCCTGTGCTGCACTCAAGCGATTTCTCTAGCGTTTCACACTCCAAAAGGCAAATGTCAGCACAGTGTTTTCTCCAACAGCCACTGCAGAAGACTGAGCTGACACCCTTTCAAGCCTGTCCAAAGAGCACACGCAAGCAAGTGCTGTGCCTTATGGCAGAGACACCATTGCTATGTGCTGCTGAAATGAGAGGCTTTGGTCAGGCTGCGTGACAGGAAACCGAGTGGGAAAATGTTGGCTTCGGTTTCACTGGAGCCTCCCACAGCAGATGGGTCGAACATTTTAATAAGTCTTCTGAGCAGATGAGCTAAATGTTTTAGACCACATAAGCGCTGATTAGAGAGGCCTTGCGTGTGTCCCCATGCTAACATGTCAACTCTTCCAAAGCAAGAAATGCGAGGTTGCTGTAGTAACAGCATTAAAGTGGCAAGAGAGAAGTCGGTGGAGGGTAAGGAAAGGCTTTGAAAGGGGAAAGCTCAAACCCACCTCTTGGTTTCTGGCTTTCTATGGAGATGGGCTGAAACAGAATGGGAGATCAGATGCAGATTTCAGAGGCTAAAATTGGTTATACAGCCAAGGAGAGGTTGATAAGAGGCAAGGACTGGTGGAAACTACTTGCGTGACCTGTAGGAGAGCAGTTTACAAGAGACCTGTCTCCAGACAGTCTTGCAACTTATTTTCCCCCAAAGTACATTATTTAGTGGAGATGCCAGATTGGAAACAGCACTAAGAGCCCAGAATGTGCTAGCCTTGAAAACCAGTTTTAGCAAGAGAAGGAGGAAATAGTCTGTTTGTTTACTGGAAAGCTCTCCCAGGGCAGCAACACTCTGCAATATTGATTAGGAATAAAGGGAACACATAAAATGGGTATTAATTTGTAAGATGAAGCTTAAGTGTTTTGCAAGAGTATTATGTGGCAGAGTTACCTCTAGCTGGTTCTTGGTGACTTGGGAGTGCCTCCTGTGTCCCCCTGCATTGTCTGCCCTGTGCTCTCCCCAAACTCCTCGCACTCATTGGCAAGGACTGCCCAGGCAAGACCACAACTTTGGATTTTTTCCCATTACTACCGATCTGTAGAAGCTGCAGCATATCCACCCACAGTGTAAGGATGGTGTGGCACTGGGATCCAGGCAGGAGTGTTTGTGTGGGCGGATGATGAGAGGACAGAGAACAACCTATTACTCACCCACAAACGAGAGTCTCTGATGGGATGTGATCTGAGAAAACAAAATCCTTGAGGAAGTGACGGAATATCAAAATTGAACATTGGAATGGAAGGTAATAAGCCATTTTTCTTTGGTGCTTTTTTCCTCTGTGGGACAGAAACAAATGGTTCAAAGTCCTCTTGAAGTTGTCAGTTAAAGACAGAAGAAACACATCAGGATGGAATTAGACCTCATGGGCCAAACTCAGTGTTCAGCTGAGAACTGTAAACTAACAGCAACCTTTGGTCCTGGAATCTGAGTCCTCGCTGAGGCAAGAAACCAGAAATAGAATCGCAGAGAGGTTGGCTCAGCACATCCACTGGCAAGCAGCTCTTGGGGCAAAATAAAGAGCATTTAACTGAATCATTGCACTTGGAACTGAGCTGGAGGGAGACATCTGGTAACTTCTCCCCCTAAAATCCACAACTTCTCCCCTGTCCCCTGGGGCCTGCAGAGCTGGTGTCCCTTTTCTGCAGGGGAAGGTTCTCCCTTTCTCTCCCAATTCGTTTCTTGATCAGGAAAGTGGAAATTGGAGGAGATGTTCATCTCAGCTGCGGAAATGTTCCTGACAGTGTAGTATCACATGCATTTGTCAGTCCTGCTCTTAGCAGCTGAAGCAAAGAGGCTCCATCACTTTTGCTATGGCAACCACTCCGTGCACTTGAGTTAAACTTCACTTAACTTCTTTTCCCTTGGTGAAATTCAGCTGGAATTGTCCTTCCCATGGTCAAAAAGCCTGCAACAGCCACTCTGAATTCTACCTGCATGGACAGAAATTGAAGGCTCAGCCCAGCCCAGCCACTTTGACAGTGCAAACTGCCTAAATTAAAACATCTGCAGTGTCTGTACCTAGGCAAATAAATCCAAATTAATTCAATCTTACAGAGGAAAGTTTGTTTATTCATTAAACAGAGTAAAATGGTGAGTCAATTTGTAGACACCTGGGCTGGAATCAGCCTTCTGACACTGCAGTGTGAAACCAGCAGCCCACATTCAGAGCAAGCTAAGAAATCACACTCTTCCATCTCCCAGACAAACAGAGAAGGAAGGAATCAATTTTAAGGTGTGTCTTTCTTTTTTGGGGGGGTGATGAGTCATCACGGAACCTTCTTCAGAGTTCACCTTCTCCATCCCACTTCTGTGGGAGTCTCTTTCCAAATTTCTGAAGATAAGTAACTCTTCCTGTACTTCTGTGCCAGCCCCCTCCTCCCTGCCTGTGCTGGCCCTGTGATCTGTCTTGTCTGCAAGATATTCCTTATCAGGGAATGACTAATGGCACACTGATGTCAACTAGAAAATATCCCCAAACCTTGTTATCATTGTCTTAGATGCCATTCATCCCAAATTTGACCTGATCCTTTGGAGCCATCTTATGAAGAGGAGCGTGTAAACTTATCCTGCTCCTGGTGAAACAGGAATGAAATATAGGAACTATGAGCCTTTGAGGCACAAACTAAAAGTAATGGCATTTCTGTTAATTCCCTTAGAGTCATTGCATTTACTTCCTGCTTTGTTGTTATTTAAGCTGTTTGTACTATTTATACACTTGAATGTCACAGGTTTGAATCTGATCCCAATTACTTACCAATAAATCATGAGTAACCTTGGGGAAATCACAGGTGTGCTGGGGAGTTCAGACGAAATCATAATTTCCAAAAGCTTTCTCCCCAGTGAAATTTGCTTCCCCCAGAGGATCCAGGGAATGCATGCAGGCAGTTTAAAGCCTCGGGATTAGACTCTTTGCATTGTCCCGATCCAGTTTGTTTTACTTTTCCAGCTTGTCATATTGCCAATCCATTCCTGCACGGAATTTTACCTGGTGGTAAATAGATTTGCCTGGAATTGCAGATTGCTTTGCAGCCTGGATATTTGTAAACCTCAGGATATTTGTAAACAGAGAGGCAAACCAAGAAGTAACTGTATATATATAGAGACATACATATGCAAATCTTTCCTGCAATTTTGCTCACACCTTGAATTGCACAGGTTTAATATTGGCTGCTGCTGACATATTGAGATTCAGTGGCTTCGAGTCCTTAAGCAACAACTCTGAACTGTGCAGAAACCAGTGGTGACAAGACTACTGTGTGCAGGTGCTGGTGCAGTTCTCTTCCACATGACTTTGCTGGTGCTGAAGGGCTCCTGGTATTCCAGCTCTGGATTCCAAGCAGACACAGTGTCATCTAGAGGAGAAAGCATGGCCGTGCATGCTGAGATATAAAGGGAATATATTTTTTATGGGAATAAATGTCCCATATGAAACCAGTGTCCATACTGATGCAGTTTTCCCTCCCTCATTATCTTTCTGGGTTGTGTGCGTGCGTGGGCACAGGGCATGACATGAAGGTCTCTTGGGAAACTCCTTTGTGATAAACCATAAAGAATATCTCACTGATTTGGGTCATTTATGTCTTTCTATTATCTCCTCCTTATTTCCCTTCTCAAGAGCACGGCGGGCTAACAATAACTTTTGATACTTCAGTGCCCAGTTTGAAATGTAGAAATAGCTCGGATAGTGAATTATTCCTTTGTAATTGGAGACAAGAGCCAGCAGGAGCCAGAAGGAGGACGATTGGCTTGCATTCACATTCTCCTTCTAAAGGCCCTGCTTTTCTTTGCTTTTACTGTACAGGAAGCAGACAAGCTGTTATTTCTCGTTGTTGAGTACAATAGGGCTTGGAAGAAATGTGTTGGGTTTATATTAACCTCCTGTATTGGAAATCTTGGCAGACTTAACTCAGTCCTGTACCTTTGCAAGATGTGATAGATAAATGAATTATTGAGCAGTTCACTGCATGGGAGGTATTTCAGTCCTGCTGTAGAATAAAAGCACTTTCCTGCATGGGCATTTCAGAGCATCGTGCTGGTTTTGGCCAAAGTTTCCTTGTGCACGTCCCTGCTGTGCAGCCTCTCCTGCTTTTGGAGAGCCAGTATAATTTGTCCCCACAGATGGATATATTTATTTTATAAAGCACCCAAGCAACTCACTGGCATTTATACTTCTTAATGATAGGCATTTGGAGAACATTAAACATAGTGGTCCTGGGGTTAGTCGCTTGATTGCGTGTTAGGATTTCATGCCGTGTAGGAGGGGGAAATGAGGAGGAACAATAACACAGCTTCAAAATATGCTCTTCAGTGAAAGTAAGAGCAGTTCCAAAAAGGCTCTTGTGTGGGAGAAGCATTGACACAAGCCTGGCAGGAAAGGTGATCACAGTCCAAAGTGAATTGTGCCCAGGTCTTGGAAGATAAACATCCACGAGCAGGGATAACTTTGCAAGAGTGAATTCTTCCCTGAGAAATGCAGATGACAAACTCATTTGGAGAGCATTTCTCCAGATGCAATCAGTTGCCTCCAGGCTTTGGAAACAGCATGTTATTTAGATATTACCTCATGGGAAAAGGGGTTTAAGAGACCCTTTGTTTAAAAGTATTTGCTTTAACCAAGCCCTGTAATTATAGTCAGAGCTGTTCGAGGACATGCTAGGGTCACATACAGAGGTCACAGGAACCCCACTTAGTTTAAGAACAATAAAGGCACTACTGGTACAAAGAAAACTGAAAAATAACAAAGGATAACCTTGATAAAAACATACAATTCAAGATAAGTGCCAGAGTTTCAGGCATTCTGGGTTACAGAGTTTCAGGATCACCATTAGGGGAGGTTTAAGGTCTTGAATCTGCGTGAGAGGAGGAGAAATAGGAAGTCTCAGTTCTCCATACCACTAGATCTCATCTCTGCCAGGTACCTGCTCTTGGCAGGCATTGAATTAATGGCATAAGTGTTCTGCTCTATAGCAGGACATATGAGTAACTCAACAAAAAAACCTCAATTCTTACTAGATGACTGGGCACTTTTAATTTTTTTTTCCTATTAGAAGCCACAGAGAGTTCTTAAAGGTTAGGTTTGGCTCAGCAAGCGTGAGTTCTTGTAAAGAAGCACCTCACTCGTTAGCTGACACAAGAACAACTCCAATTTACATTTAGAGGACATGAGTAAGAGGTCATAGAGACATTTCTTTGGCAAACAGAACTATTAATCATTGTATTTATTGTAAGATCAGACACAAGGCTGAGATGTGCTGAACACGAGCTGATCACTTGCAACTTCAGTTGATATGAGGGGCAGTTTGCAGGATTTCGTGCCTCTCTGGATTGGATCTTCCAAAACCATGACTGTTTCAGAAGGTTACAGTGAGTCCTTTTGAAGATGATTTGATGATTGGTCCCTGAACTGGGAATTTGTTTGCCCAGACGCTGCTTGTGCTCACTCTGTAGTTGGTGGGATTCAGTCACCTGCAGCACAATATTTAGTCTCCATAAGAACAGCAGACCTGACTTAAAGATGTCTTCAACATCTGGTACATCAGTCCATTTTAATTCAGAATCCTCTACCCACCCAGGTATCCCTATCCGGATGGCTTGGAAGAGTCACTCTGTGTTGGCCACTGCACAAAATCATAATTATGCAGGTGATTTCTGAGCACTTGTGTGGAATGGGCTACATGCAGGAGCTCCTGCAAGTATGCTGGTATTTTACTATCCAGCACTTTTGTGCTGTAATTGCTCAGATAAAAGTAGATACCTGCAGAAGAGATGGGGTGAATTGGTTCAGATCTCGATACTCAGAAGCATCTGACTGGGATAGACACGAGTTTGTTAATAAGAGCTCAGGGAGGTTCTCCAATTGTTATCACGGCAGGGAGAATACACATGTGTTTTATAATCATTTGTGATCATATTCCTGGACTGGTTCCTGTAGGTTAATAAGTACAGCAACCCCATAATGCCTTCCTGATAGCAAGCTAATTGATAGTGAGTGTGCTTAGCATATGACAAACCTCATATTTTGGGAAAGGGAGAAAAGTAGAGAGGAGAAATCCTAGTGAGTCTTGTCCTCCACTAACACCGGACATACTGCACATCAAATCCTCTGCTTGTGTGTTAATCGCCCCACTCATTAAGCAGTGGAAGCTGATTAAACAAAAGTCACACAGAGGGTCTGATGATGGAGGCTGTGTTAAGTTCCAAAGCAGATCAAATTAGATGGCTGGATAAGTATTTGCATACATTAACATTAACTAGCCCTTCTTTTCTAAATATCCAGGCAATATCTTTCTGGGTGAAGCATCAGGATTTTAATCATGTTCTCTCATGATTAGTTCACTTATGTTTCTAATATTGCAGGTCTACATCTACAAAATAAGAGATGATACCTCATTAAAAAACCATAAATAAATACATGTTAGGGAGGTGTAAAGATTGATAGGAAGGTTGCCCCTTCTAAATCAACATGCATGGAACAGTTATGGCTACATTTTGTGTTGCTTTAGATTCAGGAATCATGGAGATCTAAATCCCCAATGACCTAGAGATTGGATGTGCTCAGTGTCCCGAGTCATCCAGACCCTCTGTTATCTGTGTGATGTATTAATGTCATTGCTGTTGCGTTTCAGAGCAGGGGTTATCAAACCTTGCAGTGTCATTCCGAGTCCCAGCGTTATGGAAACCCGTGGTGCCAGGTCAGGTGCTGGTAGGTAACCACATCCAGAAGTGCTATTTATGCTATTGGCCAGTGTTTCCTGTGCTGCTTCTGGCATGCTGAACATTCAGGCATCCTACTGAAATCTGTGGAAGCTGCATGTCTTCTGCCCCCTTGTAGAGGAAAGGACGTGCTTCTGGCACTTCCATCACAGACCAGTCACCTGTGAGTGATGGTGGGAGGAACACTTCCCACCTTCACACACATCAGGAATGGGGCTTTCTGCTGAGGACTGCTCACAGGCAAATACATGAATAGGAAGCAATAAGCAGGAAAACTTCTTTCATTACTTCCAGTATGAGAATAGCTTTATGTAGTGATGGTCAGAATGTGTCACCTTTGCCAGTATATCCATAGTAACAGGTCTGTATTGTCCTGTGCAGCAGTGAGTTCCCATGTGTTGCAAGATTTTTAAAAAATAACAGCAAAAGAAAAGTGACAAAACGCAGCTATTGGCAGGTACAGGCAGCAAAGTAAGGGAAAAAAAGAGAGCAGCCATAAAGCTTTATCATTCCTTTCCTGCAGAATAAATTCAAATGCACCCTCCCCTATCAGTTTTAGGCAGACAGATGACAGATGCCTGCAGACTAGAAAGGCTCAATAATATTGCATTATTATTATGGCTCCTTTAGAGAGGATAACATTTCAACTATTAAAATGACTTGCTTTGTGCTGGCTCATTGTTAACGACCTACTTTATCACCATCAGTAACCTGAATAGCAAAGCTCTCACTGGATATGGTAATTGAGAATCGATTTGCAGCTGGAGCTAAGCCTGGCTGCCACTGTTGCAGTCTCAGGTGGCTGGAGATGAGGAGTGGCTTCCAACCTGTTCATTTTTCTTTCTCCTTTAAAAGCTGGTTAGGAACAGACCAGTATCACCTCACTGGTACATGCCTCAGTCTCTCTTACTGCAAAATAAGCCTGTGTCATGCTTCTGAGGTAGAACCTTATGAAAAGTCCTGGTCTATAAGGATTTGCTGTCAGACTGCGAAGAGTTGACTCAGCCAGTAACTCCTGACTGGTATAAAGAGCTGAGAAAACATCTTCCTGGGAGAAAAACTCCTTTTGCATTATTACCCAAAAATTAAATATCCCCGTGGCTGGGCTGATTGCTGGGCCCATCAGAGAGTTCAGGTTCTTTGGCCATGGTGTACACAGAGGATCACAAACTACTTCTTGATGCTGATGATGTTATCCTTCTAACACACAAATATTTCTTTTCAATCTCACTAGCAGGGATAGGCCTTAGCACTGAGCCTCTGTCACTGTATTTTAAGCATGGCACTCAATAATCAGAAAACCATACCGGCTTATCACATAACTAAATCAAAAACATAAGGGTGGTTCTGAAATCAGATTTGAGCTGTCTCCAGTCCACTGCATCACTTGTGTTAAGAAAGTGAGGCTGGTTACCTTCTGCCTTCAAAGAGAAACAGAAGTTCCAGGTGCCTGTTTTTCTACAACAAGAGGTGTGCTTTGAAGTCTGCATGTCCCAGTCTTAAACCTGACAGATAATCTCCAAAGCAGCGTGTTACAATAAATGTAATCTATATTCTTGACCCCAAACACCTTCTAAATTCATACCTTCCTGTTACTCAGATCTGCTCTGGTCATAGCCCTGTAGATTCAGTTTTTAAAGGATGTCAAGAGGTTCTTTAATTCACCTCCCTGCCCTTGGACACAGATCCATTCCCTCTTCCGAACAGAGTTCCCCAGTTTGATGTCACTGAACACCTCAAGGGTTCTGCTCAAAGAATCAGTGAGAACAGGTTCTTTCTGGGATATTTTATTGCGAGTGATTGGGTTCTTCTGAAATGCACAGAAAGTACCATCTCAGGAGCCTCCTGTCCTTACAAAGATCAGAGTGTGTGATAGTAGTTTCTACAGCAAGAGTGGAAGAGCTTGGATTACCTCTTAGAGCACTGAGAATATGATCTGAACTTTAACTTAACACAGCTGAAATTACTCCCGTTCTGCAAAAGAAGGAAAGATGTTGCTACCTTGTGGTGACCCACTGTCCTATGAAATATTGTCCCACTGGTGTCAATGGGACCAGGGCATGACAAACCACAAAAAGCACGACTGATTCTGGATACAACAGAAATTAATTACTCCATCTCCAGGGTGGCTGGTGGAGAGGAGGCACAATTTGAGCTGCTCCAGTTGCTCCCTCAAGTCTTTGTTTACATTGTCACTAGATAGATACCTTCCAAAGCACCAAGGAAAAAGAAAGCCATCGCTCATAATTGCTCATTATGAATTGTTACAGCTCCTTGAGTCCAGTCAGCATTTGTGAGCCAGACTTTTAGCGTTGGCATTAGGAGGTGTATTTATTCCGTATTAATTAGTGCACACATTTGAGATTACTGAGCATCTTCGTCTTGGGATATTAGACTTCCAGAGAAGCTGCTCACCTCAGGCACAGATATCCCCCAGTAAGCAGATTCCCACTGGGCAAAGCTCATTAATTAATCAAAAGCTCTGGATTAGCATTTTGAAGCCAGGCATGGAAGTGACCAGCTAGGAGTAGCTGAATGAAAATTAAACCCGACTGCCTCACGACAGCAGCACACAGCTGCACACTCTCCATTTCCCTTCTGACTTCTCCATTTCCCTGTGAGGATATTCAGCTTCAGCAGAATCTGTCAGGTATTCTTTCATTTCCATCAGAAAGTTCTGGTGTAAGAACAGCGGGGAGAGGGGGAATTTGGCAACACGAGGAAATGACAGTGCCAGAGGTGGCTGGAAAACACTGTCAGTCTTAAGACTGTGTCAGCCTGGAGACTTCAAGGTTTTAAGCTCCTTAATGGGAGCAGTCTTAAAGAGGGTGATATTATGAAAGTGCTCACGAGGAGAAAAGCCTTCTGTTGCAGAGAACTTACATAATGCTGACTCAGCTTGTGTGATGGATGAGACAAAGGGAGGGTTGGCAGCAAAATGGACCTGCTGCAAACCACAGTGTCTAGGTGGTGAAAATGCTGGTGAGCAGGAGGTGATGGAGGATTTACAGATGCTGATCACAAAGGAAGTTTTAGATCATCGCAGTTCTGTGTAGGCACAAAAAGATTCACTCAACACTGTTCTGTCTGCAGCAGAGCGATGAAGCCTCGGCCTTGGTTTAGGAAGATGAGTGTGCCACTGCAGCCAATGGAGAGAAGTTCTGAGAGCTCCTTGGAGCCCCTGTTGAGCCTCCTTGCACTGGCCAAAGTGAAGTTTTATATACACACCCCAGTGTAATCTCATACTCTTTATGGACTGGCCTCCTCTTTAGATGACTGCTGAGAGAAGGCAGCGGTCTCCTTCTTCTTGTCTGTACTCTAGTTTTTGTAAAAGGAAAATTTGAAAGTTTCAGGGCTTTCAGACAGACTAATTCCTTTTGTCCCTCATCTTGGAATCTCAGCTTTCATGACCACAGGTGGAAGGTGCAAATTTCCCTGTGAGGCCCTGGTAATCATGTCGGTACCATCAAAATGAACACTGCTCCTGTTCAGCCCAGGAGCATGACCTGGCTTCTCCTTGAACTGCAAGCAAACATCTCCAGTGCTGATTTAAGGGTTCTGTGTTATGACTCTTGGCTCTGCTTAAGGCAGTGCCTGACACACCCTGCTTCAGCACCTCAACCAAGAAAAATCTCAAATCAGACAGATGGGTAATGTAGTCAAACCTCACAACTGACTTAGCCACTGCCTAATGAGTTTTCAGTTTAAGCAGACATGACAGATTAAGGGTAGGAAAAAGACTGCTTTGCCTCCTGTAGCCCTGTATTCATTCTGTCAGACAGAAAAGAGAAAACCTCGACTGACCTAAAACCCTATCAAGTTTAATACTGGGCTGAGGGAGATGAGGACCTTGGTGTCAGCCGTGGCTTCTGTGACCAGGGCCAGCAGCTGGCCAGGGTTGGGATGTCCTCTAGTGGAGCTGCAGGAAAGAAACTCAGCTTTCTGGAAAGAAGCTGATAATAGCTTCCCTAAGCATTGCTTTGGCTTCCTGCAGAGCGAAGTCTGGAGAGTTCCAGATATTTTTGTCTGTTGTTAAATTCAGCATACCGTTGCCATTACGGGCCTCTCTGAGAGCCTGATCGCTCCCAGCGTGAATCCTACATTGCAACACTGAATAAAGCAAAGTACTTGCCATGCCTGGAAGAAGGAGAGAGATAATGCTCCTACTTTTCTGGAGGGGCTGTAAAGCAGATCTGAAGGGACCGTGGTGCCAGGCTTCTCTGGGTGCTTTGAGCTTAGTAAGTGTGCAGGCACAGAGCTCCGGTGCCGTGTGAACGCCTCCCCGCTTTAGGATCACACAGTGGATGGGCAGGGAGTTTGAAATGAGGCCCCATCTCTAAACAGGAAGGATCTTGGTCACATACATGAAGCAGAAAGTTTAAGGGAAGTTCATCCTAAAGCTTGGGTCACAGCAGCACATTTCACCTGTTTGAGGTGGGAGGATAGATTTAGCCTCTGCCAGTTTTTGAAAAGCTGTAGTCAATTCAAGTTGCCAAGTGTTGGGAAACACTGTAAAATTCAGCTGGTGGCTCTGTCTGAGAGGAAAGTGATGAACAACTCTGGTGTTACATTTCTCCATAGGAGAAGAAATAGGTGCAGCCTGAAGAAGCCAAGACGTATTTTTCACCCAAAGTGCTTAAAAATTAGTTCAACTTGAAGTGAATGTTTCACTACCCAGCCTGCTTTGTTAGTAATGCAAGAGTAATAGAAAAAATATATTGGCAGAACTGTATCTGCAGAGCAGAGAGCAAAGCCTGCCCATGCTCACGGAGAACACTATTACCGATTGCTGCAAGAGTGTTTCTCAAAATGGTTTATAAGGCATCAGCAAGTCTTTAATTTAACTGTGTGCCATTATTACATGCTGAGTGTGGTTTATTATTGTGCTAATAAACCATAAAGAAGACTCTATAACTTCATTACCACAGTCAATTGCCATGTGCAGTGTTAATTTGCCAACAGATCATTAATTGCCGGTACTCGCTGCAATGTAGACATAAAGCAAAACTATTGGGCAGAGTTTCTTTTCCAGATTCTGTTCTGCTGACAGCAGTAAGACTGAGCACACACAGAAATAGCTGCCATTTGCCAGCAGGAAGGCTTAGGAGAAGGAAGACATGGATGTTTCCAATCCCAGAAGTAGAAACATGGAATCAGAGAATAGTCTGAGTTGGAAGAGACCTTTAAAGGCCACCTAGTCCAACCCCCCTGCCATGGGCAGGGATATTTCAATCACATCAGGCTGCTCAGTGCCCTGTCCAACCTGACCTTGAACGCTTCCAGCAATGGGGCATCCTGTGCCAAGGTTACCACCCTCATCATAATAAAACTTCTTTATAGCTAATCTAAATCAACACTCTCAGATCAAAACCATCACCTCTTGTCCTTTTACTACAGGCCCTGCTAAAATGTCTCTCCCCATGTCTGTTACAGGCCTGCTTTAAGCACTGGAAGGGATAAGGCCCCCTTTAAGCCCAATAAGGAATCCCCAGTGACTTCTGTTCCCCAGGCTGAAGAACTCCCACCTCTCCCAGTTCTGTTCTCTCAGTACTCCCCTGACTGACGTCTTGGTCAAATAAAGGCAGTTTTCAAACAAAACGAGATGTATTCTGCTTTGAACCTTTAAAAATCCATGTTTTACACTATTTAAGGATTTCACAAATGTAACTGGGGAGTATCATTTTTCCGTAGGGGGAAAACCAAACCGAAATATCTCGTTTGGCTGAAATAATCTCTTCAGTAAAGTGCTAAACTGCATTGTCATATTTGCTCTATTTGGGGGGATCTATTTTGCACATAAAGTTGGTTTGATCCCTCTCTAGCTACCACATGCACATATATGGTTGTATGTTATTGACCTCTCCATGGTCAGAAACAAAGTGCATTGGGAAAGCTGCTGGAGCAGGAAAATGCAGTTTAATGCTGACAGAAATAAAGATGTTTACATCAGTCCAGCAATGCAAAACAAAACATTTTACCTTTGAAATAGTGGAAATGCCAAAACACCCTTAAAAATTTCAGATCCTGTGGGAAGTTCATCATTTGCCTGATTCACAATAAACCTAAACACTGAAATTTTATCTGGGGATGAAATTCCAAATTGTACTCTGCTGCATCAGTGCGTTTTTTCCAGTTTCAGAGCAAAAATGTAATGGTCCTGGTGCTGCATGTGGTGTAGCTCTCCCTCTTAATGATGCCATTACAACAGGGAATTTTTTAATGCTCACTTTCCCTGGAGATATACAACCCCACTCCATTCAGGTGCAAGATGGGGTTTATTAAGCTTCACAGGAGGTGATCTTTAAATTCCAATCTACATTTGCCAGCACACTAATGTCCTGTTGCAAAGGTTGTCTTACACTTTATTACCTGGAAATCTGAAAGGCTGTAAGGTGATAAAAATTCCTGCCAGAGCCAGAGTGGGGTATTCCTTAAATTATACACCCCAGAGGATTTATACAGTGGGACTTGATCCTGTGAGCAGACATGGAAAAGTGCTCTGCAGCTCTCACCACGCTGAGGTGGCCCTGACTCCTATTCTGGGGAAAGAGTTGGTGTCTGACTGGGAAGTTTCTGTGGTTCTGATGACAAGGTGGCAATGTAACACCATGGTCAGCTTTACCCTGAAGCTGGTTTCTAATTAGGAGGAGTAAGGCAAGGGGAAAAATACAAGTGAGAGAGCGCCTGAAAGTTTAAGGGCATTAATTGCCTCCCAGCTGTCAGGGTAGTAATTAAATTCATCTTGTTGACTTCAGCTTTGTTGTGATTATGTGAAATTAATCTTCAAGCACACTGAAAGCTTCCATTGCTGTCTGTTTTAGTGCTGAAACCAGCAAATCTCAAACAATATGCAGAGAAGCACTGGCATGTATCTGGCAGTCACCCAACTAAAAATGTCAAGTTAGAGAAATGCAATTAAACTTTTTACCCGGTTTGCTTTTGTGTATTGTTTCTCCCCTTGTTTTTTCTCCCAACCAGGCTAAAACTATATCCATCTCTCTGGAAGGGCAGAAACTCAGCTGACAAATCATTTGAGGAGGTCACAAAAGTCCAGTTGCAATTCTTCTCCCACTCCTTAGCTCAAGCTGGATTAGATGTAAAGGATTACTTGGAAATTTCAGCTCTCAAAGAACAAATCCTTCCTTCTTGTTAACTTTCGATTAGTGCTGTCAGCCTCCCTGTGCTATGCATCACACACAATTAAAAGCAGTTTCTGCCCCAGAAAGCTGGAACTCAAAACCCTCTGCTTAGTATGCAAATGCATTACCTGACTTGTGCATATGTGTTAAAAATTTATGCATCAATGTAGTCAGTGTAAGCTTGCCATTAGCATCAGCTAGTACTCTAAGCCCTTTTTATGTAAGTGGGGTGTTCATAAATATGTTCATGCATTTTACATCCCTACTTTCATGAAAAAAAATGTCATTTTTCCATGAATATATAAATACCCTTGTAGCTGCAGTTGCTGTATTAATTAAATGATGTTCACTCTTAAGCAGCAGTGTACCGAGGAGTAATCGATTGGGTGGGTGCTCACATCCAGGCAGAAACAATGTTTATTATCTCTGCTTGCTGCTTTTAGCTGCTGGGTTCTGCCAACGAGAATTTGATAAAACTGCCAGCATGATTTAGATTTTTCTGTTATGTTTTGATGTCATCTTTGAGAAGCCAACAACATCAGTAACCAAAACCTGCAGCAAGAATCACCCACTTCTCAGGGTATGAGGTAATCAGGTACCCCATGGTGTGCGAGATCCGTGTGGAGAAAAAAACCAATGAAATCTGCATTGTGTGGACAAGAAAGCAGCAGAAGACAAGCAGAAATCAGTGTTGTTTTCTCTCCTAAGTAAGGACGCTGAGTTGATACTGTTGAGTTGCATTCACTGAACAAGTCACTGCAGGTGAACTGAACGCCTGAACTTCCCAGACTGCAATCAGTGCTCCCTTGTGCCTGCTTTAACAACAGAGAAACTCCATGGAGGATGCTCTTCTCTTACCCTTGGAGTGACTAGTTGGCACAATAAAGGAACTGGGATGGAGGAGTTTGTAGTGCTGAATTTCCTATGTCTTGGTCTCCTGTAGCAATCAATATTCACCAGCCACTACCAAAGGAGGACACTCAGTGGTCCCAGAGGAGCTGCACCCTGTGAAAGGAACCTGGAAGAAGTGTATCCATGACGGAGAGCATGAGGAAGTGCTGGAATCTATCTGGGTCCTCTCTGGCTCCCCAGAAATTTCCTCAGGTGAATTGCTCCGTGGTCTGATTGACTGACAAATCCAGAGCCCTCTTAACAGGATATTCATCCCCACTTCTTTTTGGCACCTACCTGATTCTCCAGCTGGTCAGAGAAGGCTACAATCAATACCTGCTTCTGCAGGCTGTGTACAAAGGCTTCACAGGATTTCTTTGCGGGTAACTATTTGACACCAGTCTGGATGATGGAGAGCCCTACTGACTCTTTTTACCTTCAAGGGCCGCATTCAGTCCTGTGATGCCGTGTTACAACACATAACCCCTGTTCCTTGCCTCTAACACAGGTTATGCTGCACAAAAAATGTCAACTGAGAGAGGGCAGAGCTCAATTTTCCAGAGCTTGTACTGCAAGAAGAGGGTTTGCACCTGAAACCAGCTACTGGATGCACAGCCTGGCTGCTGATGTGGCCAACCTGCTCCTGAAATCATTTGTTTTCCTGAATCTTGCTAGGTATTGCCTTACAGTCTAAGTTTGCAGAAGTCCCAGTACAAACTAAAATCACTGGGGCATTTTTACCCTTCTGGAAACCAAGAATCCTTAATAAGCCGAGTATTAGCCATGATTAATTCCACTGCCATTGGCTACACACATGGCAAGCATCCCTAGCAGCCCCAAACTACAGGCTTGTGTTGTAGCTTAGGGTAACTCTTGGCCTTGCTGTTTGTCAGCTCCCCCTGAAGGGAAGAGCCATGAGGAATTACTGCCAACACCTGCAATATTGCAGGACAGGAGTCTCCATCAGCAGAAAGGGATGAGACTGGTGTCTCAGATAAATCTTCTTTACTTCATTGACTGCATCATCCAAAAGTTCTTATTTGGATTTCAAAGGGAAAAACATACTTATCCACGTGGGCTGGAGCAGCATTAGATCTCTAGGTAAACCTCTAAGACAGAGATGAGAGTAAACTACTGGAGTTTGGGGAAATTTGGAGAAAGTCCCTGTATTGAGGAAGTTTGGGTGTGCTCTGTTAAGTCAATCTGACCTGGCTCCTTTCCCAAAAAACTTGACCTGTTTAACGGGGGTGTCTAAGGAGCCTAATTGCTGTAAGCTGTCTCTGCAGCCTGTAGGTGGAACCTGTAAAAACAAGGATTTGCCCACCTAAGGTATGGTATAATGAGAACTGAAATAAAGATTGTAAGGCATGGTGTGGAGGGCGAGGGCAGTGAGGGAGGACAAACCACTGCAAAGTGTGTTACGTTCTGAAGGAAGTGCTGGGGTTCCTGGAGTTCAGTGTCCCAAAACCTGCTGACATCTCGTTTAGTAGAGCTTGCCCCAGGCATTTGGATGGGTTTTGCTCATCTTCTAAGATCCTTAAGAAAACAAAATTCAGGCTTGAGGTACAACGTAACTGTTCATTTTATGACCAAAACTAGTTTCCTCATACAATTTCACTATGCTCAGTTGAAAGTCGTCTGGTTGGTGCGGTCACCACGGAAGTTCCCTTGGGTTGTAATTCTAAAATCTCATACCTACTCCACAAACAATCTCTCCTCATCCACCCTTGCAGCCCAGTCCTCCATCCCAGCAGAGGAGGCCACCATAGTTTGGGTTTGCAGTAGCCCCATCAGGGTGATGCTGTGTTATCAAAGCCCAGCTGGAGCATCTGAGGCTGGGGGGGACCAGTGCTCTGCCACCTTCCCAGCAGTTCTGACTCTCTGGGCTGCCAGAAGTCCTGGAGCCCAGCGAGGTGGCTGCAGCTCCGGGGTCAGCACAGCACAGGCAGGAGCAGGTGCTGCCCAGAAGCTCCAGGCTTCTCCCTCCTGGAGCTGGCAAGGTCTGCACTGCAGATGGATCCTGGGATCTTCTGGGTTTTGAGGATCTTAGATACAGGTTCCCACTTACAAGGCTTTTTCTGCCTTCCTCATTAAAAAACAGGAAAATTGCTGACCCTAAATTTAACCCCAAGGTTAACTTTTTAACCCCAATTTCTTTCAGTACTATTTATTTTAGACTGCTCTGTTATGTTTTGAGCAGTGCTGACAGGCAATAGTTCTGGAATGGCGAAATGTCTTGCAACCATGGTAACACAATGTACTCACTGGAAAGTTTTCTGATAAAAATCATTTTGCCACAACCTCGCCCATTAGGTTTCCTGTGATATTCCAAGGCTTTTTGTTTGAATGTACAGAAGCCTTTGAATGATCAGGTAACATTGCAGAGAATCACTCTGACATGATAACACAGAATTTGCCCCTGGAGCACATGACAGGAAAAAGCCCAAAGGAATCTGCTTTTGAAAGCTATCAAGCTGGAAAAATTGGAACTATCATCATTAAAGTTCTTATCCATTGTAGAATTCCCTTGCTTCAAATACAAACACAGATAAGGAAAAGTGTTTTATAAATACATTAACAACAAAAGGAGGGCCAAGGAAAATCCCCATCCTTTTTTGGACACAGTGGGGAATACTGTCACCAAGGATGAGGAAAAGTCTGAAGGACTGGGCAATTCCTCTCCACTTTTTCACCTTGTTACCCTTTCTCCCAGTGGGATAGAATTCCTGCTTGCTGAAATCACCACCACCTCCACTGTAAATGTTACACACAGTTTACCTCTCTCCATTATCGCTGTCTCTCTCCTGAATTTATATCTAATCTTACTCTTTTGCTCCTGTATTATGCCAAATTAAAATCTCCTAAGTGCGTGAAAAGTGGTGACTGTAATGCCTGAACAAAAATTAATAAAGCCAGGAGAGAACATGAAATCAATAATCTGATTCTGACAGCTTGCTTTGTCTCTGTGGCCAGGCTCTAAGGATGTACTAGTGTTTCCCTCTGTTTAAAATTAATTGAACTATTTTATCATATCAGATAAGAGTGCACTCTTTGTGCTATTGAAGTGATAATTATGACATGATAATTACAGTCTGTGGCCAGCATGATTCTGTGAATGAGTCAGCACAGGCAATTAGTTTGAGACAGCAACTTTGTGTGAATGTGTCCCCACAGACGGAGCTAAAGGATGGTCTCACTGCTTATTATCTCTGCTCCTCAAGCTTCCTTATTCACGGGAGGATAAGGCTTTTTTTAATTGTTGTTGTGGTTTGGGGAGGGAACTGGGGAGGTTGTTGCTGATTTTGTTTCCAGTTTGGCCAATCCATTTGTATAAATACAATGACTGCAGGAATCAGAGAGAGAAAAAGACAGCAACAGGGCCAGTCTCTGAGGCTGTGGGTTCTGAGCTCTGTGATGGTGTCCTTTGAGAAATTCTGTTTGATGCCAGGATGATTTGGGCTCCCCATGCCTGCTGCATCCTAGCATGACTCCATTAAAGCTGATCCACCTCCAAGTTTCCTAAATCATCCTTCACTGTAATTTCCTGCTGAGAAGTCTCTGCCCCCTGAGCTCACTGAAAAGCCTAAGGAATGTCCTGCAAGAAGGAAGACAAAATACCTGTTAGCAGAAAAGGCTGGGAGCATCAAATGTTGCTGAAGAACTGCTTGGTTTTGGCCAGCTGGAAGCATGAGGGTGTTTCATCCCAAGCCATTTACAGTCTGAACCAGGAGACAAGGGAAGTTAGAGATATGTGCAGATAATGAAATAATGAAACAGGCTTGGGAGACAGGAGAGAGTGCGGGGAAGTAAAGTTGTTGGATTATTTGCTCCTAGAGGGAAGGTAGGAAAGGAGAGGGTTGTTTGACTCTAGGAGTTCTTGCCCTCTGTGATCCCAGGTGAAAAAAGGGATAGTCCTCATCTCAGAACACATCAGTAATTCATTGCAACAAACAACACGCAGGGCAACAAACTGAAAAATGAAGAGAAAACACAACATGGAACAGCTGCTGACTAAGGGAACATCATCCATCCCGTGAGCTGATGAGACAGTGGAAGAATCATTACAGGATCATGCAATTAATGATGATGCCTGTCAGAGTGATCCGAAAGAGCTGATTTAGGGACACCTTTCCTTGCTTTGCAGGGCTAAATTTTGCAACCCTAATTTTCTTTGCCTCTGTGTGCAATTACATCTTAGCTGTATTATTCATTTATCACAATGTTTATTTCAAAGCCGCTTCCACCTTAGGCATGCAAATGTGAATGTCATAAGATCAGGCCAGATCCCAGGCAGCAAAAATGGAGAGGGCATGTTTTTATTCCTTGAACACCGTGGTGTGTCACCATCTGTGAAATTTCAGAAAAGGTGCCACTGCCTCATCCCAGATCCCTGGTGGATGTGATGAGCTACAAGGAGCTGTCAGCAGCAAGGGTTTGTGTAGAACATTGCCTCCTGATAAAAGGAACCAGCACATCAATGCATGTACAACATGTCACTGTTGGGTCTGGGTTTGGAGTTCAAGACACAGATGCTCTCTCATATCCGCAATGCTCCGTGGAATTCTGCACACACCAAGTGAGAATGTGATTCATAGAAAACCAGGGGCTTGTCCCGTGCCTTGCAGGAGGCAAAAATTGTGTCCTGTAACCTGCAAAACAAAGGCATTTTTATTTATTGGGAAAGGCCATGCTGGCTTGAGGATAAACCTGTGCTCTGCTTATGTTTTGCAGGTCAAAAGGGGTTTGAAAAGATTGTCCCATGCAGCCTGAGTGACAGCTGTTTGTGTGGCACCCAGCAGAACTCCTGGACATGTAGTGCCTGCCCTAAACTCAGCTGTAAGAATAGCTAAAAGATCAAGGTCAATTTTTTTTTTAAATAAAGAATTACACTCCATATTGTTGCTTTGTTCTCTTCCTGTGGCTGCAGTACCTTTATAAACACCCTCTCCCCTCTTCTGCCCCCACTGACTCTCAGAGAAAATTGTTGGACATGAAGGCACAGACACATCTTCAGTAGCATTTTCCCTTCCCTTACGTAACTGGATATGAATATTGATAATTGCTATCTCTGACACTCTTCTTCTTAACAGGTTTCAACCTGCAAAAGAATCCAAAATACCATGCATAAAATCCTAAATATTAAAATTCCTAGTCTCTGCCAAAAATAATGCTTCTAGCTTCCCAGTTTCTTCCCCTGATCAAAGAGGGGAACAAATATTAAAAAATAGTAAAACGAGTGAAATGTTGGCTGGAGAGGACCTCTGGTGGTCAGTAACTCAAATTCCCATTTGGAGCAGGAATATTGCCAGCAGAGCCAATAAAGAAAGCTCTTACAAAGCAGAGATGCTCCCCACGTGTGTTTTTAATTATGTATGCTCATTCAACTCACACAATAAAGCAGGTTTCTGTGTTATTGGGGAAACCACAGCCCGGGAACAGAGTGCAGCAGTCCAGGTCTTGTCAGAGAAGGAGCTCTGAGGTGAGAACAATGGGGCACCACGGGTAGAAAGGTGGTTTGTACCTGGAAGGTGGTTTGTACCTGAAAGGTGGTTTGCAGCTCAGCCCTGCAGTCCAGGTGGTTGGAATCAGCAGAAAGGGCTGCTCCGTGTTGGTGTCCCACAGCAGGGATGTCAGGGGTGGAGATTCAGTATGTTCCCATCACCTCTGATCCTGTGGGATATGGCTGGATGGTCAAAATTAACAGCGGGAGTTATTTTGGCCAAGATTTTGTTAACGAATAAGTAACTGATGTTAAATGTCATTTGCTGATTTACACCAAGGTATGTTTTTTGGAGAGTGACAGTGGTGCTGAAAGCCCAGCAGGATCAGGAAGAGAACCAAAATGTCTGTGCACAGGGGTAATGTTTTATGGAGCCACTGACACAAGTGGAAAAAAGCAAAATAGAAAAGATTACACTGAAAGAGAAGCTGTACAGCTGGGACTGTGCCATGTGTGGCTGTTTGCCCTGACTGTAACTTGCTGTGAAATCCAGCCTATAACTTTGATCCAAGTTCCCCAGTTCCTCTCATTGTGAGTGAAGGAAAGCAGGACACATGTTCCCAACAATTCCCTGCATGGGATTGCTGGAGAACCAGTGAAATAATCTAAGCTTTGTTTGTGCAGTTTTAGTAACATTTCTCAAACAATTTATCCTACAATGACATCTGGTGGTTGCTTTCCTTGACAGGAGGTCCTTGCAGAAGTATCCTGCCAGGAGCTGCTGGAGGGTGAATATTCCCATGGCAGTAATTCACTGGGGTTCTACTGTTAGTGTAGAAACACGNACCTATAACACAGTGTAACAGTACTACCTGTGCTATAGGTGCACACACACAGGTACAGAGTCACAAGATTTAACAAGAACAATGCCTATTCAGAGCCTATCTAAGCTACTACAATTTTAAAGCATTTTAACCTAATGCTAACACTACTTTTGGGGAAAAGTGCAAACGGGAGAACACTGAGACCCACTCCCTGCTCCTGGCAGCAGCCTGGTGCCCACTCAGGAGCTGGTGAGGCCCAGTATTTGCCTTAACCAGGAAAATCTGCAGGGCAGCCCTGGGGTTCTCCTCACCCCCTCATTGCTGCCCCCACCCTCACGGCAGCACCTGACCTGTGCTCCTTGGGTGCTTGTGCAAGACCCGTGGCCATCGAGGTGGGTGTTTGGGCACCTGTGGCTATCACAGGTGGTCTCCTGGCCACCAGGTGGAACCCAAGCCATGCCTGTCTTCAAGCTCTTGCTGCCAAGAGCTCCTTTCAGAACTTGCAGGTAACTCAGTGCTCCTCTTCCATGGGTTTTACCCTTCTGGGGTCCTGCCCTGTTGGAGGAGAACCCAGGTCCTCACAGAAATGCCCAAGTGAAAATTTTGCAGGCAGCAGCAAGACATGGAGTTTTAAAACTCATTTGTGGATACAGTGTGGAAGGAGTAACATGAATGAATTTCATGGATTTTGGTCCCTGTAAAAGTGATGCAGCGAGGTAACAGCTAAGCCCTGGCAGCTCTTGGTGTCAAATCTTGCCTTGTTTCTTGGGGAAAAAAGCAGAGAACTGCTGAGCTTGGTCTGTAAAGGTCTCAGTCCTACAGTCAGGATCCAGCTGTCCAGGGCTGGATTGCTGTCTGATACTCAGCATGTTCAAACCCAGCATTATTAATTAAAATTGCTTCAGTTTGACTTCAGACTAAATTCTTCACTGTGATGTCCTCTCACTAGATCCTCTAAGATTTTTGCTTTTGAAATTCACTGGTTAATGCTGGGAACCACTAGTGGTGGTTAGTACTGACTTTCATTTGCTACAAATTTTTTTTTTCACTTCAAGATATTACAAAAGACTTGTGGGATTTTGGAAAATATGTATTTTATAAAAGATTAACAGAATTTAGGTTGTGTTTTATTTGTTTTGTGGGTTTTTTTTTCCCTATGGCCTTTTAAAGACTTGGAAACTGCTGGGGAAAATGGTGCGTGTGTATATATATGTGTGTGTGTGTGTGTGTGTGTATCCCATTAAAAACTATATTTTGAGCAGTGTGTATATATATACTTTTCAGTCTTTCTCCTAGGGTTAAGAAGGACCTCCCACTTGCCAGAGCAGGATGAGGATGCAGCAGCTGCTGCTGTTTATGCTCTAGGATTGTGCAGGCTCCCCCCAGAGAAGGTATGTGCACAGTAGCTCACCCATTTGGGACCCCTGGAGCTCTGGAGCTGCTGCTGCAGCTCTTTGCCCTTTGTTTCCCTACCGGGACCAGCAATTATGGGCTTTTTATTCCTCCCCTCAGAGAGGGAGCCCAGAGTCAGCCCATGAGGATCATACGTGGTTAATACTCTGTGGCTTGTTGACTCACACATCGAAAATAATTTCTTAATATCTTTGTACTCTTTAACCTACTGTTTCTTCTCATTATTGGCACTGAGAGAATATCTGTGATTTCTGCTGAAATCCCTGGCTGCTCAGGATGCACGGCGGGTTCCCTGCTCAGCCTCTCAAAATCTTTATCATCCTTATCTACTTCATTCTAATGTTTGCTCTTGTTTATTTGCAGTGGTGTCATGTCACTGAGGTATCAGGAGCTGCACTCATTTCTTTCATGGTTTAACACTCTAAATGTGTGAATATCAATGATGCATAAGATGCCATAACCCAGCTCTTCCTCCATCTGGCTGCTGGTTGGGGAGGGGAGCATTAGGATGTTTCATCAGCAAATGCCACAGAGCTCTGCTGCAGCATCAAACCCCCTGAGTTTTGTTCTCTTGTGCTTTTTTAAAAATTTTGTTCTTCCATTAAAATTTGACCTAATTAGGGCAAGCAACTTGAAATCAAATATTTCCTTTATAAGCCAGTGAAAGCTTTCTAATTGATCTAAAATTTGATCAGAGTGTATTTTCATTTTTCTTAAAGGGGAGTTGCCTTTATTGAACTTGCCCATTCTTCTCCCCCCTTGAGGGAAATATGTGACTTGATGCCACGGTGGTTGGAAAACCCCGTTGATTGGAAAGTGTGGTGTTCCTCTGTCCCTGCCTGTCTCACAGGTGGTTTCTCAGAGTGGCATTTCATTTCCTGAGATGTCCTGAGACCCAGAGCAGGATTTGGGCTCTGACAGCTCAGCCCTGTCACCTTACAGCAGCTTTCCCACCTCTGCTTCTGCCTGAGGTTGTCTTTGGAGGGAGATGGCAGAGCTGTGTGTGTCACCTCTGCACATTTGGCTCTGCAGGACCAGCTCCAGCTCCCTCTGGAGAGGGTTTGTGTCAGCTCAGGGAGCAGACCATGTTCATTCTTCAGCACCTTGTACCAGGGCAGCAGTTTCTGACAGTGACAGGGCAGATGTGACTTCACTGTCCTTCCTAGACCAGCACCCCTGGCACTTTATGTCAGTGCTACAGAAATAACTTGAGCTGCACTTTCAGCTTGTTCCCTTCCACCAGCCAGACAAGTGCAGAAGTGAGTGACAGGCACGAGATAATACAAATACAATTTTTATAACGGCAAAAAGATTCAGGAAGTTACAGCAAAAGGGGCTGGACGTTGTATAGAATTAAATGAATATGCAGAAGGGTAACAGATTGCATCAGGAGATCTTTGTGTGTGTAAAGTCACTCATCTCCACAGCCATCACTTAGCAGTAGCCTCATCCCTCTGAGTAACCAGCATTGGTGTCACCATCTGCTCCCTGGTGCTGCCACTGCACAATGGCCTCGCTGTTCCCAGCCTTCCAGAAAGCCAATTGCTTGAAATACAATTTTAAAAAGCCATTCTACTACTTGTCAAACTATGTCCAAAAAGAAGTGGGTAAGAATGAGAGGTTTTAGCAGGAATGGTGAGAAATAATCAGAAAACACTGATAACACTCTGGAGTGCTGCCGGAGAAAGAAAAGCCAGCAGCAGGCCCAAGCAGTCCAGGCAATCATTTCCCCCCTGTGGATTGAATTTATTTACACTTTTCTGTGCCTGTGTTGAGCCAAGCTAGAGCAGCTGAGCTACCTGGTGTGGTCATTCCCCCTCTCCAATCAGCTAAATCAGGTTTTGGGGGAAATGGAGATTTATTTCAGCTCCTTTGTGAGTACCATACCTAAATTCAACCCTTACCTGCACAAAGCCTGGGCACAGCCTCCAGCCCTTTCTGTATCACTGTTCCAGCTGCATTCTCACATTCAGCAATCTGAAATTAATTCACAGTCTGAAGGTGTGGGTGGGAGGACTGCTGAGAAGTTGTGAATGGCCCCACTGCAGTCCTGGGTTAAGAAGACAGTGAATAAGTTCCATTTTCATAGGGAAAAACGCTTCAAATATTTCTTTGCCGGCAAATTTTGAGCCTTTGGGGAAAATTTTAAAAATATATTTCTTCTGAGAAATACAGATTTTACTTTGTTGCTACAGTTGTCACTATGGGCTAATCCTGCTCAGCTAAGAAATACCTGAGCTAGGAAAATTTAGTTTTAAGGCCAAATGTTTATTTGCTATCAAATAAGTAAGGAGAAAATAAAAGTAAGGTTCCTGAACAGGGGAAGGGTCTGATTGTCCATACCAAAAAACCTCTGATTGTGTTCAGGTTGGAAGTGGCCACGAACCAGCACCTCCAGAACCTGAATTTTCAGCTTTAGAAGAGCAAAATAACAACCTGACTGAAAGCTCTGAAAAAGCAGCAAATAAGCCTTCTGTCAGGGTGTGAGAGTAAAATAGGGAAAAGGAAGGGGATGTTTTGCCTTAGACACTCAGGAATGTGATTTATTAACAGATCTCTGACAGTGAACTGGATCTGCCAAGAAGTTCTCTTCTCTTTCCTCAAAAATCCAGCATGTGTTTCTTCTTTCTGGTAAGTAAATGATGTGAATATTTTTGGGGGTTTTTGTGTTAAACTGAGATTCTTGTGTCCATTTTGATAACCTAAAAAACACGGATTGTTCTGTGAATTATTATTTTAAATAAATAATTATTTATTGGGGTTTCTTTCAAGTTAAAAGTGCTTTTGCCTGTATCATCAAAGAAAGAAGGAAATGTCGAGAGCACCTGCTCCTGCTAAAAATAATGGTTCAATAATCTATGGAAAAATGGGAGGTTTTTAGTAGGTTAGACTGGAAAACCCTCATTAAGGAATATTTCACAGGCTGTGGAAGCAGGAGCCATTGGGCCAGACTGTCTCAGGATGATGTGGGAATTGAACTGAGCTAAGAAAAGGCCCTCTGTATTGAGCTATTACCTTGAAGAAAAGAAGAGCTGCTCCCACTAGATTTGATTATGGAGCTGATGTTTTGTTTTTAGCTCCTACTGCTGGTTTTCTAAACCTCTAAAATTAGAAAATATGAAAAACCTCTTTTAGTTGCTGTTTCTAGTGAGACAGAAGTATTTATTTCAGCTTGAACCAAACAAAATCATGCTTGTACCATCTTGTAAAGCCATGATCCCTGGACAGTTGTGGGTCTGCCAATTTGCATGTCCGGTAACAGTGAGAGGAGCAGCCAGATTAATGCAATTACACTGTCAGCAAACCACACTGTATGGCTGAGCTCTCATGGTAAATGTTCATCTTTGTGATAGGGCAAATTTTATGAGCAAACCAGGCAACAACCTGCCCTGGGTTGGGTAAGTCTGGGGGTGTTGTACTTGACCAGCAAATTGTGCTCACTCTGTACCAACTCTGAATCACCACAGCTTTCTGTTACCCTGATTGATCAAGAAATTACTGAAACTGGAAGGCTTCAATTTCCAATCCATACATGTAGCGCCACGAGAATTTTCTCTGGATTCAGCCCTGCAATTTAGCACAGCAGCACACGACTGGAAGAAAATGATTTGCTGATTAAAAAGTCTGAACTTCACAGCAGCAGCCCAACTAATATTTCCTGAAAGTGCTGTTGCACCACAGACAGACACATTGTGTTGGCTGTAGGGCACTGTCTCATCTGGAAACACCCATTTCATAGTAGTTGCACAATTAATAGATACATTCCCAAATAACTCTTTGTCTGAATATTTTAACCTTTTAAAATTTTTTTAAAATACTATTTCCTTCCTTAAAATTTGCCCAATACACTTTAAATCACACAGTGCCTTCCACGATGGAAAGGACCCCCCAAAACCTGTTGCAGTTGTGCTCCTCCCTGCCTTGCCCTTCCTCCCCCCATGGGGAGCAATCTCTGTGCCCACTTGGGAAGCCTCAGCTGGCCACATTTCCAGTCTGTTTGACCCAGAGTGATTCAGAGCAATCTGCCCATTAGCAATTAATTTCCCCATGCCTTGCCCTGGGCTGGCTGTGCTGTAATTCCAGCAGCAGTGATGCAGTGGATCCCCAGTGGGACTGACCATGGGGGAACGTGCTGGGCCACAACCCCCTGCGTGGTCACCCCAGCCCAGCTCATCAGGGCTGAGTCACTGCCTCAACTTTCTGCCTGTAGTTTTTGCCAGTGTCAAGCTTTGATTTTGTTTTTAAAAGAATTCATTTAGCCACATCTTAAAGCACATTTTATTTCCATCTGAAGGGTTGGGAGCACTCACATATATAGTTCTGTTATTCATCCTGGAGATCCTCAGTTCTCGGGGGAACTTGATACATGGGAAGATCAGTGGAGGGTGACCAAAGACTAAGGCAGCACAGCTCCAGGAAAGATGTCTTGCCTAAAGGTATTGATAGCAGACCTGTGCAGGAATTAACAAATATTTTCTGGCTCTAAAAACAGCTAAAATTGTTCCCCAACTTTTCTGAATTTTGAGATTTTTTTGTTGGTTTTTTTTTTCCCCATTTGTTTGGGGTTATATTTATTCTGAAGTTGGACGAGCTCTACAATTAAGATTTGTAAAAGAATAGAAACATTTGCCAATGCCTTTGTTAGGGCCCCGGGTATCCTGGTTCTTGCTTTTCTGGAGGGCAGCACCTGGGTACAGAGGTTGATTTGTTCCTTTGCATCACAGATGAAAACAAGGATGTCCTAAATCCTGGCTGATCTGTCCACTCCCCACCCAGGGCAAGGTCAGGAGGGTGAGGAGGGTGGGCATCCTCTGTGCTAGCTCCACCTCGTGATCTCTGAGCAGGCTGTGAGAGTGGACAGTGTTGTCCATGTCCCTACTGGGCAGCCAACACCTTCCTGCTGAATCCCCTGTTGCCATCACAACATCTCTTACTATTTAGTCATGAAAGGAGATTCATAAACCATTTTAAATTTTTTTTAGGATGAAATTATGATCTTTTCTACTCTGATACTGCTGTCCACAGATGGTCTTCTGCAATACTTTTAAAATTTTAATCAAGAGTGCATGTAACTGCCCTCTATTAATACACTGGAGGTGATTGCCATGGAACAGTTTCTAAATTGCAAAAATTACAGAATAGCTATTAAGTGCTAAATACTATGAAAATGGTAGAGTTTGGGGGAAGACAAGCTGCAGTGTAAAGCAGAAAGAAATTAATTTGTTTCTTCTGCAAAAGGAAAGCTTTAGCAAAAGTCTGATAAGCCTCCAACATGATAAAAAGGGGCGTTTTTTAATATGGGCAGTAATCTGTATTTCATCGTGTTCACAGATCTGGGGTTTAATACGAAACCAAAGAGCTATAACTGAGATACTAAGAAAAAAAATCTGACTAAAGGAAGTCCAGTCCAGGTCACATTTGAGATTCTCCATTCAAGATCTTCTTCAAAGAACAATTAAATTTTAGAACAATTAATGTTATACCTGATGGCTACTCCTGGGTATGCTTTAGGCTGGTGGGAGGGACTAAGCTATATTTGAGGTTGTCTGTTGGAGGACACAGACAAATTTAGGCTGAAGGAGGGGTGAACCCTTGAGCCAACTCACGGTACCTTCCCTCACACATTTTAAGCAACACTCCACTCCCAAGGTTTACTGATAAACTGTGAAAACATCCCCCAAACCTTCCAGAAAACAGACTGCCCTGTCAGTCTGGCGCTGGGGAGAGACACAGGGGTGAAAGGGAGGAGGGCACGGGTGACAGGACAGCCTTGAAGGCACCCTGTGACTGCCACAGCCCTGCTGGCTGCAGGGACACCAGCCACGAATAATTCAGTGTATTTTACCTGGCTGCAGTGAAACAGTGGCTCACTGAGTCTCGCTGGCCGAGAAGCAACTTGGAGCCACTAAGCTGTCACGCAGTTTGCAGAAGAAGAAGGGATTTGGGGGATTAGCACTGGCTGGATCAATCCTGTCATATTTAAACAGCAGCTGAAGTTATTGTTGGCACGGAGAGCCAATTTGGGAGAATTATCTGCCTGTTAGAGTTCAGGCTCTGTCTTCATCTCATTTTCTGACATTTCCCCCTGGTCTAGCCCTCTGTGGAAACAAATAATTTTTCTGGGAGCTTGTTTATGGTGCTTTTCTCACAGTATGAATTCACTGCCAAAGACCTTATGAATATTGTGAAAGTTGATTACTTAGACTCACCTAGACAGGAAATTTGAAGCTGGCCAAAGTGTTTAATTAACATCCTTATTTCCTTTCTTCTCTGATACTACTTCTAAAAATTGCTGGAATACTCTTCTTACTGACTATAATTTTATTTTTCCTTTTTTTCCCCTTCTCTCTGTCTCTGTTTTTAGGTGGAATTTTGGGGGCAGGAGTTAAGTAATATTTGTAATGACAACTGGCAGTCATGGACTTTTTTATTTTGAGGTTTTATATGAAAAGCCATTTTATATTGGTCAAGAAATTACTTCTGAAGTCTTCTGAAGGGATGTGCACTGAACATGGCACTTAGGGACATATTGAGGAAATGCCCCAATATCCAGGATGTCAATCCTGGTGTCAGGAAAATTAATCCACAAACACCAGAGGTTTATGTCCAAAAAGGAGACAGAGGAGTCCTGTTACTTTATTCAAATAAAGGGAGAGGCCATGGAGCATTTCCCATGGGGTGTCTCAAGCTGTTGGAGGACACAGCCTCCTTTTTTATCCTAATTTCCCGGTTGCATTTCCCTCTCTCTTTCCCCATTTGCTGAGGTACTTGAGAGGCACAGACCTCCCAAATTGCCTAGTAAAGACTCCCTTCTAATGTGTAGTCCCCTCCACCCCTTTTTTTCGTTTTCCTTGTGTCTCTGTTCCTTTTCTTTAAGTCCAGGGATTTAATGCAGTCTTGGGTGAGTAACAGTCTGTGTCAGTCAGTGGAATTCCATTGGAATTTATGGTTCCTCCCATTGCTTCTTTCACCTCTCGGTGTCTGGCTTTATCTACAGCAGGCCCACAGTTTGTTAGTAAAGACACCTCCTTCTCATTCCTTTCACTGGGAATCCCTGCTCCTTGCTTGGTGGGACACAACGAGCAGCAAAGCAGATCCTGTCCAGCAGTGTGTGCTCAACCCGTGCCTGTGCCATCAAACCTCCCTTCCTGTGCAACACCAGCCCGGGGGCACACGGAGCTGGCCAAAGGCCTCTGAGGTGCTGCAGCACATCCACACCTCACCAGGAAATCCTCCCTGCTGCCCAGTGACCCCAGGGGCTGCACGTCCCTGGTGGAGCTGCACCAAGAATGGTGGGGGTGTTGGAAATGAGCCCCATCTCCTTCTGATTGCACAAATGTGCTGTTATCTCACAAAAGCCTCCTGCAAAATGGCCTCATTTGGAAATCCTGGGTGATGAGCTGCTGCTAAACATCCCAAAGAGCAGCTCTGGATCCTGCCAGAAGATTGACAGCTTGGAAACACGTCCCAGGAAGGGGAGCAGAGCAGGCGCCCTTGCTCCATGTCGCAGAACACGCTCCTGACACTGCAGGTGGTTCCCAGAGCTATCTGGACTCTAAGGCATGATTCCTCTCCTCAGATTATCATCACTCCATGCATTGCTCCTTCTTGCAGTTTAAATGGTCACAAGGCAGTCAGATTGAAGTTGTGTCCCAAAACTGAACAAAAATGTCACTTTGTTCAGACAAAATTAAAGAAAGCTCAAAGAAAGAGAAACTGTGGCATTGTTCCTTTTTGTTGGTCGTGGCTTTTGTTTGGATTTTGATTTTGGTTTTGTTTTGAGGAGAGACATTATCTTTTTTTGGCTTCAATTAGGGTGGGAAAGTGAGCCCTACATTCCTGGAGGTGTTTAGGAAAGGAGCTGCTTGCAGGATTTGTTCACACAGACGCTGAGAGCTCTCTGCCTCTGAGTTCTGGAGTGTTCAGCCTCACACTGGGGAGCTCATTCAGACTAACCCGTGCCTGAGCAATGGGATTTTCCAGGCCTTACTTTTCTGGCTAATAGAAAGATTATCTTCTGACTGAAATATTAGCTTTTGTTTATCACATTGTGCCCACCAGAGGGAGAAATTCACTGAGCAGTAATGGTCCTTATTTATAGGATTATATGAAATTGAGGCACTCTTCCTAAGAGTATTTGCTGCAATAAGAACCTAATAGATTTTGCAGATAAAGTGTTTGCAAAGATTGGGTTTCCAAAAAGCTCTCGCATTTCCTTATCTCTGCACTTGCTGCATGGTTTGATTTTTTTTCCTTTTTCCCCACAGAAGTCAGATCCTTTCTATACACAAAGCTGAGGAACCACTAAATTAGGCAACGTGGGCTCAGGATGAGTTGGCATTTGGCTGCCACACACATTTGTTTTGCATCTTCAGAACTTTACCACAGCAATTCCACTGCCTTTCCTGGGAAATTTTCCCAGGGCCTGCCATTCTCCCTGCTCAGGTATCGCCTTGTGGAGTTAAACAGGGGCAGGAATGGAAAGAAATGGATGCTGTTACTAACTGGAGTTTAAAGGCATTAATTATCTCTATTTCTCTTCCATGGCAGGAGGTTATTACTGCCTTGTAGACAGTGCAGAATTCTGAGTAGGTTGTTTCTCTTTGCTGCCTGCTTTCTGCTCATCTTTAAATAATAACAGTGCCCTTTTTAGAATTCAACCACTATGCCATTAAGTAGTAAACAAAGCACTCCTGCTCTTCATGCTGGTCTGCATTTCCGAGACACATCAATAATAAACACTACATGCAATCTTCTCAAATCATGGAAGACATCTGCACAAAAATATGGAAATGAGGGTTGAATGCTCAGAAGGTGAGGAGAAGGCCAGCTCTGAGGGAACAAGGGTTGGGATGACAATTTTTAGCAATGGTGGATCATCTTTACTCCTTAATCTCCACTTTCTTGGTGTCATAGTAGATCGTAACATATAAATTGCTATTTTTAATCCCCTTGGGGTTATAGCATGTTCACACACAAATATATGTCAGATGAGGCTCATGGGAGATGGGTATCAATGTTAATGAACTTAATAACACACTTCATGTGGCAGGTGTTATTTGATTCTTAGCAACACCTGAGAAAGGCTGAGAAATGTCACCCATACATCCAGGAGAAAGTTATATGGGAATGGATAACCTGGGAGTGGTGAGACAGCTCCCTGCTGCAGAGACCAGCAAAGGAGCATTGGCAAAGTGCAGGCAAAACCCAGCCATTCTCACTCACCTCCCTGCAGGGCAGGAAGAGCTTCCTGAGCATCTCCCCAATGACATTTTATGAATGCAGTTAAGTACTTTGCGACTTTTGAGGGTTGGGTTTTGGTTTTTGTCACTTTTGCTATAATAAACAGGTAAATAGATTCATTAAAACAAGACACTTGTCGTTGAGTTCAGAGGAAAAGCAGGAGTCACCAGCTCCTGAACAGAGTTACAGGCAAAACAAAATCAGAGTCTCATCTGCAGAAGTTTGGTTACGTACCACTCTCATTTCACTGGGCTTCTCTTACTAGACTTTTCTTTCTCCTCCTAGAAATCCACATCCTGAACTGTACACAGAAAAGATCTAGTCCAAGGAGAGTCTTAAACATGAGCCTGACTTTGATGTATGCATCTTGAAACAAGTGCAAGTCTATTTTCATGAATTGGGCTTTTATGTTCCTGTTGCATTCAAGCCATTAAGATGATGATTGTTCCTAAAAATGAAAGCAGTTGTGCTGAAAATTATATAGATATCAGGTACTAGTACAATATGTCATTGCTTGAAGTAAATTTCAAAGTAATATTACTAGAACACCTTTCTAAAAATACAAAAAAAAATTAATGTGTGTAATATTTTGGTTTGTTTGTGTGTAAATAAGATGTAAATTAGATGCCACTGCTTTTTTATTTGCTTTAAACTGCCTACCTGTTTACATTTTCGCTTTCCAAGCTGCAGGGGTTTCATTGCTGAAGGTATATTTCTGAACTACTTCTGAACGCTCTAACACTTAGAAGATAATCTTTATCTATCAGTTAACAATTTCAAAACTATTCTAACCAATCCCATTTTTGTCATTATGTAAATACATGTTCTTAAAAGTTCTTTTTTATACTTTAGGGCATTTTCAGTGTACAAGGGAAACAAATAACACAATGTAGGGAGGCGAAGAGATGTCTGGGAGCCGTAAACATTGCATTCCAACAGAAGTTGAATTAGTGACCCATTTTCCAGCCTGAGGAAAGTCACAGAAGTTTTTACATTTTGCTTGTCATTATTAATGGCCTTTGTTTGTAGTACAAGGGAGAAGAAAGGAAGAAAAGGATTTTTGCTTATTCTTTGGAAAAATTTCAAAGCCCTCTCTGTTTACTGTATCTGCTCGTCCTTGGTGGGAATGTATCCTCACCAGAATTTCCTCTGTTGTCCTTGCCAGAATTTCCCTGAGTCTCAGCTACCTTTGAAATAAATTTCAGATCTTGAGAAGAAACGTCTCCTCTACCACATCGATACTTTAGGGTCAGTTTTTAGATAAAACAGAGGCCATGTAGGAATGTTACTCTGGGAAAACCCAGAGCTTATGTGGGTTCCAGCCTGAGGGGAAGGGCTCACTCAGCCTGATGGTGAATCCATCTCTGACAGCTCCAGATCAAATGCCCAAATCTGTTCACCACAGGAAGAGTTTGAGTCCCAGACCTTTGGCTACTTTGGATTTAATTTAACAAGTGTGTAGGAATGGAGAGCTGGACCTGCTGCCACACACGCTGTGTGCGTGCCCAGAGCACCGAGCTCCTGGCTTTTCTTGGAAAGGGGGAAAATCCTTCACTGTCCTTCTTAGAAACCCACCCTGACTCGAACAAATCTGTCTCTAAGTGTTTAAACAAGTGCGTTCTCAGGAAAGGTTTTGAGGGCAACAACTTGACATTTTCTGATAACAGCTTGCTTCCTACTGAAAAAAAGATAACGGTTGAATTAATTGCATAATTAAGTCTAATGCATTCTGTGTAACTTCCCCTCACTACTCTGGAATACTACCTATACAGAACTGCAAAATTATTTCAAAATCTTCAGCCAGGATCCCACTGAGCTAAAAAATTCCATTATGGGGAAAATTTTTTGTATTTGCCCGCACTGAAGCAGCATAAGGGAGAATTGCTTTTTTTTGTCTGCACTGAAGAGGTTTAAGACCTCAGTCTTAAGGAGTAGATATTGTGAGCTCTGCAGAAACTGTGCTTAAAATGCTATTCCCAAAATCATTAGAAGCTATTAGTTGTATTCAGTCAAATCTGGGCAGATAAATCCCCAGAAAATCTCATGTCACCTCACACACTTAAAAATGCAGTGGAAATGCAGACAGTGAATAAGAAGCACTGATTTTCTTTCAAACAGCATAAATACTTTGACCTTTTTGGATTAATACAGAAGTTTTAAAAATGCTGTCAGAACCATGACTCATATTTTTGTCTTTCAAAATATAGACTAATACAGTTTGCCATAGTGGTCAAGTTATCTTTATATTTTCATTTATTCAAAGACTTATTTTATGTTTAGAACTAGGATAGACTACAGGAAAAGGAAAACTCTCCCTATATGTACTTTCATATCTACCCTTTATAAAAGACTTTACACAAGCGCACATAACTGCACAGATAGAGAAGTCTAAAATATCCTGAATTTATCTGGTTAGCATTTAAGAGGTTCTCTCTGAACTGAGCCCTGCCTTTCCTGCCCTCTCCTCTGTGTGCAACTGAGGCCCTGCCTCTGGGTTTGTCTGTTTGGCATGAAAATGAGAAGTCTGATGATGCACCCCTTAAAAGCTTGTCTGCTCTGTATGTAAATACAGTCCTGCCTCCCTAAGGTCTCCAGATCCTATTTGCAAAGGTGACTGTGGAACATTTCAGATGTCAGAAATGCACATAACCAATCTAAGAAAATTGATGGTTATTAGAGTTAGTCGGGATTTTGGGTTCTTGGAAACACTAAAGCTTGAAGAGTTATTTTCTTTCTGAGTCAGGAGGAATAACTGAAATACTAAAATCTGCTGCTGTGGAGAAAACAAAAGACTAAAATTCCAATAATTTTTGTAAAATAATATAATTTTATATATATTAAAAAAATATTCCAGGTAAACACCAGACTGTCAAAAGGAGCTGTTCCCTGGGTAGTGCTTCCAATGCTGTTCCTCTTGATTAGAGAAACACTCTGAAAGGCTTCATGGTGCTTTTCCAGTTCAATCTCTACTCAATAGTAACTGTACTTAAAACTTATTGAAAAGGTCAGAAAACATGTAAGTGTTGTGCTATTTCTGGCTCTATTTCACACTGTAACTTGACACATTCTTAAAAAAAACCTATAAAGTAATATTTATGACAGACCTGAAAATAATATAGAAACATTCAAACAAATATAAATGAAAAGGCATAACAATATTTTTATATGAAAGTCTTTATTTTGACATTTCCAAAGAAGATCAGTTTTTACTTTCAGAAGTTTTCTGGAGGGGAATGACCTCATTAAAATCAGTAACTCCTCCTGAGGCACGAAACCTTCTGGTTTTCATCAAAACGTTATTTCCCGAAAGAAAGCTGGTTTAACCACAGGATTACAACTAGAATTTGTTGCCACCAAGAATTTCATTATTTTGGCTTCTATACATCCATTTGTAAACTTAAGATGGATTCACAAGGGTCAGGACCAACCAGTGAAATGTGTAGGAAGAGTTCCCGTGCTGCCGGGAAGGTTTGGAAAGAGAACAAAGAAGGACAAAGCAGTTAGGAGCAAATGTCTTCATTGCATTGGAAAAGGATGAACTATTCCCAGTGTTTGGTCCCATGCTGCTCCAGATCCACACAAACTTACAACAACCTGTAGCAATACCATGACCAGCAATTTGGACACGTGGAGGTGTCAGAATGATGCTACCCCAAAAAAAGGGGCAGTGCCTAGACAGCTCATTGCAGTCCTGTTAAAGCCACAAATGGAAACAGCTCTGGTGGGCTGCAGCACATCCTCCAAGACTTGGGATCCCTCTCCATCAGGAGTGGGAAAGAGAAATGGCTCTTTACTGCACTTTTGTGATCCTGCAAGTTCATTTGAGGAGCTCTGTTCCCTTCTTTACCTCGAGTGTCCCAGCAGAGATTAGAGCACAGTAACGAAACTTTGACATTGAAGTGGAAAAGTAGGAACTTTTGTTTTTTCCAGGTAACCAGGTAAAGAGCCAGGATTAATGTAGGTACTGTCAGAAAATAACTTGGTTTCAAAAGCGCATTTGGCTGTTCCTCTCTTCGGATTTGGGGGTGGGTTTTTTCATTCTGCTCTTCAGCAGGTGCTTTCACATGCCCCCATGACAGTTGTTTGTGATTCAAATTTGGGCACTTTCTATCTGAACGATGCAGAGCATGTATTTTAATATATTCAAGGTAATCTCTCTTTGCAGTGAAATACAGACCTATTCAAAAGAGGGGTTTTTTTGATTAAAGAGCATATTTAATTTTGAGCCTTGTCTTTTGGGCCCACTTTTCATCTTGCAGTTGACTTCAGATCTCAGAAGTCTATCTGCAACAGAGCAATACATCTGCAGCAGCCTGGCTGTTACATGGAAACTACATATTTTCCTATTTTTACCCTTTTCTTTAATGTGGAAATGCAGTAAGAGAACTCCTTTCATGGCCTGTACTTTTAAAGTGCCAAGAGCAGATAGCAAAAGCACCCACTCCACGGTCAATATGCATAAAGTCTGAAGAAAAAGCCTTCAAGCTAATGCATACCAAATCTGTTAGCAGTTTAAAAATATTCAAATTATCATGCAGCAGACTCAAATGGGCTTTTAAGATCTCCAGGGCTCTTGACATTATGGCAATTGTTGTCAGAAAGGACATAACGTCTCTCAGAGCAGAATCTACATAATGCTCCAGAAAGGGTGGAAGGAAAAAACAGCATTTCATTTGGAAAGAGGCAAAAAAGCCTCATGAACTTCCTCCAGTGGATTGCTGGTACAGCACAGAACAAAATGCCACGAAGTTTAAATCACTACAATTTTTTTACAACTTTAGACTTCCTCTATATCTCTCTGGGAGAGAGGGACCATTTTTCTTTGAAGGGCTGGGCTAGCTATAAAGCGCTTGATAATCACATGAGAATTTTATAGCAAAGCAAGGGCGGATGTGCTCAGGAAAAGGAGCTTTTACCCCCATTAAGAACAGTCTTTTTAACCTGTGAAGCACCATCTGCACTGCTCTGTAGAATGCTTTTGAAACAATCACTGGCAAAGAGCACAGGCCTCGATTCTCACATCTTGGAGACAAAATCATGGCCTGAACACTTCATCTGAAAAGTACCTGTTCAGCTCAGAGCCGGGGGGAGCTGCACACTCACCATCAGAAGTCTCATTTAGGGCTGTGAATAAATGTTCCTCAAAAGGGACCAGAGATGGGCAGATTGAATATTTTTCCACCTAGCCACTAAGAGTGGCTCTTCTTTTTTTCTATCTGACTATGAGATATCCTTTAAACCTTTTACCTTCCCAAATATGAGGAAATTCACTGCTTTTCCATAAGCTTGGAGGCACATATTCTCCATGTGTTCCCAGAGCCCCATAAAACTCCTAGCAAATATGAAAGTCCACCCAAAGAACTGCCTGCACCTCTTCCCTTTCAGTTCTGTTTGCTGTTAAATCACTTCACTTTATAAGGGTGTTGTGTAAGACCCTGGTGATTTTCGACCAAAAGAAAGGAAGCACAGCATCTTCTGGTGAAAGGAAGGGAAACCACAGTGATGCTGCAGGGTTTGGCAGCTGTGGGACACCCAGAAGTTTTGGGAGGCTTACAGATCAACACTGTAAGGGCAATCAACAAGGCTTGGGGTGAGGAGCTTTGCTCCAACTCTGGAACTCTTTTATGCCTTGAGAAAAAATTCTAAATGTTTTTTATTAGTGCTAGCAGACTATCCAGTACCAGCTCATCATCCATTAAATCTTCCAGGAAAATGGCAAGGTGGATATTTAAGCAAGACATTCTCAATTCTGGAAAATTTGTGTTACAATATTTCTCCTCTGTTACTAGTAACATAAGCCTGGGCACCAAAGCCCTGAACAGCCTTTAAGATTCAAAATCTCATTACTACCAGAGAGACTCAGGCTCCCAGGCACCTCATAAATCGAGTCTGTGGATACTGCTCCCTTTCACTTCTGGGATGATTGAGTGATATTGAAGCAGAAGAGAGAATAATGAATAACAGTGTGGGGTTAATCAGGTTTATACACAGCGTTGTCTTGGAAATAGCAATGCTAGAGGGCCATTCCTTATATTTTCAAGGTTGGAGCTTCCACTCAGAGGAGAGCTGGAAAAGGCGGGCGAGTGCACACCAGAGTAAAGCTGGGTGGGGAGCAGCTCTGTTGGGAAGGACCTGGGGGTGTTGGTAGATCTCAGTCTGGACAGGATCCAGCTGTGAGCCTGCAGACCAAGGGAGGAGTTCCTCCCACCCAGATCAGCACTCACAGGCTCATATCTGGAACACTGCACCCAATTCTGGCTCCCCAGAATTAGGGAATGACACTGGCAAACTGCAGCAAGTTTAGGAGAGGTCAACAAGATGTTTGGGTCTGGAGCTCCTGCCCTCGAAGGGGTGCTGAGAGAACTGGTCTGTTTCCAACTGGGAAAGCAAAGGCATCAAGGGATCTCAGAGCAGCTTCTGCAGTGCCTGGGAGGTCACCCCATGGTCTGACTCTACAGCAGACCCTGACCTAAGCAGGAGGTTGGAGTGAAGACCTCTAGAGGTCCATCCCAGGCTTCATTAGCCTGTTATTCTGTGATCCTATTTCTTTNTTGTGTGTACCTTTTTGTATGCTTTTCACTTGGTGTATTCTAATAATTTTCATGTCTAAAATCCACTTTGTCCTTTTTTACTTCTAATCCTCCGTGTTTCTTTGTTTCTCCTCCTACCAGGTTATTATTTCAAGGTTTTTAGGTCTCCTCCGACATTTTATTTCCTTTCTTTGTCCTGCCAGCCATAATTAAGCTTTTCTTGTTTCAAGCAACATTAATCTTTAGCCATTGATCTCTAAACAGAATTGAAAAATAAACCATCGGACTATCTAGTTCTGTTTTCCTTAACCTCATCTATTTCTGATACCATTTGAGTTTATGTTACTACTTATTTAAATTCAACTTCCTGTATTGAGAGGAAAACAACTTGACTCAGATTTGAGTCATTTCTGTCTAGTGCAGAAATTTCTTTTGTTAAAGGTACTGCAGAATACGTTCAGATGTCGGTCAATACAAGATGTGTTTAGCATTTAGGACAATCACAGCAGATCAATTTCTGGGTCAGCTCAGATCTGATTGCTGATCAGCGTTTGCAAATTTGCAGATAATGAAGGTATCTTGGCTAGGTAAAATATCTGACAGCCTGGATGCTGAGCTGGTGTCCCAGTAAAGGGAGGAGGACCAAGCCAAATTTGTACAGCTGCAGTTAAACCAGCATTGGGGAAGAACAAAGAGAGATGCACTGCAGCAGCTGTGGCCTTTGTGCCCCTGGTATAAGACAATCACAGAATCATAGAATGGTTTGGGTTCTTCATCTCCTTCTAGCCCCAGGAACACCTTCCACTGTCCCAAGCTGCTCCAAGCCCTGTCCAGCCTGGCCTTGGACACTGCCAGGGATGGGGCAGCCACAGCTTCTCTGGGCACCCTGTGCCAGTGCCTCCCCACCCTCACAGGGAGGAATCTCTTCCTAATATCTGATCTAAACCATCTCTCTTTCAGTTTGAAGCCACTTCCCCTTGTCCTATCATTTGCCCTATCACAAATGTCCAAACTGCATTGTTTTGCATCTGAAATGAAGCAGGCACAGCCTTCATCCCCTTATCTGTTTGCAGGGCTCTTGTGGGAAGCTCCTGAGACTCACACTCACCTCCAGCTTCAGTGAGGGGAATAGGGCTCCAGACTTGAACTGGCACTGATCTAAATCCTGGTGGAGAAGAACTGTCCTAATAAAATCACTGAATCCCAAATCACAGGTCACAGGGTTACTCAGGCCATCAAACCCCACCCCCAGTCCTGTACAGGAGAGCTGTTCTCATGGCATGGGGACTGCTCCTGGTTCTGCTTCTCAGCTTTGGAAGTCATAGATGGAATATTTTACCTTATTTTGCTGTTCTGCCTGGGGTCATCTCACTACTGAGTGGGTGGCAAATCTCAGAAATGTTTTTGTGGTGTCCAGCACAATTTGAAGAAAGCTTTTTAATAAGTTGATCCAGTTTGCTTTCCATGTGTACAGCCAATTAGGTTATTTGAAAACTATGGTGAATTATGCCTCTGGCTCGGATTTTTGCATCACTGTTGTGTCTAGAGTTTTCCTTCTCTCTCTAACCTTGTAGCAGGAGACATTCAAAAGAACATTACCATCCCTCGCTGCATTTAACTTAACCAAGATATGACTCCTGGGGATAGTCTAAAGGGGAAAAGAGCAGGAAGAGATCATCATCTGTCAGCATATTAATGTTCTAAATTAATGCACATCCTTCTTCATAAAAATTGTTCTTTCAATTCCAAGTCAAATAATATTGATTCTCAATGTGACACAAAGACAAGTGATCACTGTAATACCACTTAAAAAGCAACCTGAAGAGCAGCTGAGGCAGGAGGGAAGGGAAACTTGACAAGTGTTTTTGCCAGAGTGTCAGTAGAATGATTCTTTTAGGGGAGACAAGAAGTTTAAACATGCATAAGTAATTTAAACAAGCCTTTTCTGAAATTCCAAGAAGAGGAAAAAAATGCTCTCTAATTTCCAGTTTCTTAAACTGTGTTGTTGTTATTATTATTATTATTATTATTATTAAGTAGCTCTGAACAAAATGTTTTGTACAAAATAAATTAACACATCACTGCATTTCTGCAGGAAAGTGTATATAGTATTCCAATAGGAACAAAACTTTTCCAATTACCTTATTCTTTCTTGCAGCAAGGCTACCTCCACACCAACCCTTAAAGAAAGAAATGTTCAGAAAAGAGATTTTCTTAATACTTCTCTTAGTATTAGATTTATATATAATATGTGCTTGTAAATGCCATGTGTCCCATTTATCATTTTCATTGATGGGTTCAGTTGTCCTGTAACAAATTCCTGACTGTCTTCTGCCTCCAGCAGCACAATACATCACTACCTTTCTTTGAATATGTTAAGATTGTCACTGTGTTCCTTCTGACTCATCAGTGTCTATGTCCAACACATATCCAGGCATAATGCAGGCCCTGTGATATGGATGGCTTTTTTTCCACTGGAGGAAAATCCTTGCCCAAACCCCAAGTGTGGAACAGAAGCCAAATAGATGAGAGTGGAAAAATAACTCTGCTGTGTCAGGGAAGTTAAGTCTCTTTTGGATCAGACAACCAAGTGAGTCGAGCTCTCCTGAGGAACATCCAGCACGAGGAGAGGAGGAGATGCAGGGGAGTGTCGATGCTGCCATGGGTGCAGAAAGCCACGGAGAAGTGCTGAATCATCTGACTCTTCCCACGCAAATCTGAGTCCTGTAGTACCAGATCCCTCCTGACTCAGACAACCTGACTCATCCTGTACCTGCTTGTGAGTTCCTACTTTTTCTCTCATGACAATCCTTTCATCCTCCCCCATGTAAATCAAGTCCCTTTGACACGATGGACGCATTCAGTATGAGGAGATGTTCTGTATCAGGGCTCCTTTTCAGCTCTTTTTGCTGCTCCCCTGCGTATCAAACCTGAACCACATCCCTGGCTGTCACCCACTGCCTCTTCAAAGCACGAGCACACACACACACAAAACACAAAAGGCTTTCTAAAAATGAAAGACATCATTCCCAGTAATTTCTGGAGTCAATATTAACAAAGCAATCCATTGTTGAAAGATGTGTCAATAAGGACCACCCCAGTGGATAAGAGAGGAGTAGGGAGTGACTTTTAGCACTGGACTGTCCTCACCCTGCACCTGCTGGCTGCCTCTCTGGCCCTGTTTTCAGCTGTCCTAAACAACTTCTCAAAAAAAAGTCTGTGCATGGCTCCCTCTAAAGCCTGATGGGAAGGGGATGTACAAAACTGAGGTCTAAATTAATCTCAGCTGTTTAATAAGCTTGCTGTTAAAGTTATTACCCACTTCCCCTCTGCAGACAATAAGAAAAATTAAGCTACTCCATTTCATGTATCTTACCTTGTGCAGTGGCTTAGGAGAAATCCCTGCTGGAGTTTCCTCTTTCCATTATTGACTGAAGTAGGAACCTAAAAAATCTGTGAAGATGCATTTGCTGGTTTTAATGACTAAAGTTAGTCAAAATGGGTTTCACTCCTGCAGTCTGCACTGCCTGTGTAGGTTGCCAGCTGCTCCAGGCAAAGAGGTGCCCTTCTTGGCATTTTATACTGTAGTCATGAAATCCACTTCTTATGTGTGCTGATGGATATCCTGGGGACTTCAGATGTCATGCGCAGCCATGGAAAAGCTCTCTGTGAAGAGCCAAGGTAATTGCAAAATGACTTACAACGAGGCATGGAAAGGCTCCTGCAGATCCAGCTTTTGTTGTAGTGCAGGTCCATCCTCCAGCCTTGAGGGAGAGAAAATGCACAGAATGTGCCTGTGTGGCTGGTGGTGTGTTGAATTTTATAATGAATGTACTTAGGAAAACAAGGATTCACATTCCAGCTGTTCACTGTAGTGAACATTTCAAAAAAGCCTTTCAAAGGAGAAAAAACAAGTCAAATCCATGATCTATAATTATAGCTCGGAAATTTAGAAGGGGTATGGGGTGATATTTTTCTAGGAAATTGTGTTAATATCTTCAGTGTAGGATGGCTTAACATTTCTGCTTTCCAGCTCTGCACCCTCTTCTTTGCATCCTCTTCTTTGCATTCCTCTGGGACAGAAATACTTGGTACTGCCAAGTTCTCCAAGGATTAAAGCAGGGAGTTTGAATCTGCAATTCAGAACATTGTGTGGCCCCACGGGCAGCTCTGAAAGGTTCCATGAAAGGACTGAACTCAGGCTCAGACAGGCTGGAGAGCAGCTCCCTCACACAGAACCTCCAAAGGCTTTTGCCCTTGCCTTCAGTATCCCCAAATTGCAGGGCAGAAACCTCTGAAACAACAGAATCTGCAAACAGAAATTAAAAATGAGAAAAAAGCCAAGCTTCACCTGCTGAAGATAAAAAATATTGGACCTTCTTGCCAAGAATTCTGGCAAACCCAGCACCTCTCCAAGCTCTTCCAGTGAAGCAGAATGACTTCCTGAGGGTGTGTGCACAGTAAGCAGTGCAGCATTTTCCTGCAAACTCTGAGGAAATCCCCTGCAGTTCTGCTGAGAGATGTCAGCTCCAGTCCTGGATGCCGACTGGACATGTCAGTGCGGGATTGCACTGACAGAATCCAGCAGAATGGATTAATGTGGCACAGCAGGGCATTCACACAGCTCTATTACTTCCAGCTCCACAACCAGGGCTTATGTAGCTGGATGAGAAACCTTCTTGTCTCACCACATAGATAAAAATATCCAAAAATAGCTTGTTTTGCATGAATGCAAGTCTCCACTCTGAGATAAACAAATGTTCAGAAGAGTCTATCATAATGGCTCATAGTTCAAAGTACACCCCTCTGTCAGTGTGGCCAGTGGAGCATTTATCCATTACTCTATACTCTGGTAACTTCCACTGTCCTCTGCCTCTTTTGATTAATGTGCCCAATTTTCCCATTTTCCAATTATTCACTGGGTACTAATATAAAGTAGTTAATGGGTGCCCTTACAAGGGCTTTGGCAAACATGAAGGTGCTTGAATTCAGCCCGTCTTAAATGTGCACTTTGTTGTTCATGGTGGAAGCCCGGGATGTGCTGCAGCAAAGGGAAATATTCCACGATGTAAACGTGGTACAAGAGACATCACCAGCATGAGGACATAGTCAGTGCCTCACTGTGACTCTTGCACAGTGCCAAAAAAACTTGCCTGGGTTAATGTTGCCAATATTACACTACATTAATGGAAATATTGCATTACATTCATTACATTGCTATTATATAAAGCTGCACAATTCCAAGGCCAGCATGCAGAACACCCTCTTCCTTCAAGTGTATAAAAGCAAGCACCAATGAAGTTTGCTTTATAATGAAAAATACCAAATGCTTAATATTACTTTCATGAGGAAAATCTGTTTTTATTTTCTGTCTCAGTTGTAAAAATAAAATATTTCCATTCATATAGAGCCAGAGCAAGTCTTTGGTTGGATACATTCTTCTGTCCTTATTGAGACAGATATGATATAGAACACAAATAAAGCTTTGAGAAATGAACTGAAATATATTTTCCACTCTCTTTGTCCTCTCCATCTGCAACACAATCGTGGTCATAGCAACATCATTCCATGGGTTATCTGTTTTTCTTCTGCTTCAATTCTTACAGGTTTTCAGCATCTGCGCTCAGCGAGATCAGAAAGGATTGAGAACAAGTTGAAGTAGGCCCAGGTGGGTCTGGCACATCCACACTTCCAGGTGATATGTGTTTCTACAGCCCATTGCTTTCCTCCCACAGAGATCACAGTGGGTGTTACTGCCCTTTTGGCTTTTTAGCAAATAACTCAATCCTTTTTGGTTTCCCTTTCTGTAAGACTGGGTTCAAGCTGAACAGACTCAATCTTCCACTTCAGTTTCTTGGCAGGGGTTAATGTGCAAGAAGAAAAATGAAGCCAATTTGGTAGCTACTTCAGAAACGTTTGCTCGCCTCAGTCATGCTGCAGCATGTGGGGTGGTGGAATTTACTGGGGGAAGAAAAAGGAGAAATGGAAAGAAATTAAGTATTAAGAGATTATGTGGGAGAAAAAAAAACAAAACAAAACAAAACAACCAAGCAAACAAACAAACAAACAAAAATCAAACAAAAAATACCCAACAAACCTGAAAGTTAAGCAGAGGTACAGAAAATGTTTAGCCCTGCACAAATTCTCAAATACTTGTGTTCTGCTGTGCTCTGAAAGAGTTAATCTGTGTGTCAGCCAGGAACCCAACTAATGATTCCTCCTACCTCTTACATCAGCAGCAGATCAAGATCAAATTCAACATTGTTAAAATGCAGGGAATAGCTATAAGATGAATCCTTAATGAAGAGAGCAATAGGTCAAAGGGGCACATTTGTCATTCAATAATCCAGTCAAACTTTTCGATCTGCTGAACAAAATACCTCTGTGCAATGCTGAAAATAAATGAGTTGGGTCCTTCTGATGGAGACAGTTTGTGTGTGAGATCATTTCAGCAGGTCTGAAAGTCATCACAAGAGACTTGCTTCTGCCTTTTAGTATGGTTGTTGTGGTACCTTCCATGCCTTTCACATTTTAAGTGACCACACAGTAATTCCCAAGCTCCACATATTAAATGTACCTCAAAGGGACCAATCCTTGGCTCCTCACGTACTGCTGCTATTTTGGAGGCAGTCTGTGGTTATTGAAACAATCATTTTTTTTCTTGAGAGGTCAAGCTAAAGGGTCAAACAGAGAAAAGAGATACACACATAAATAGCAGATTCGAGGAACTCCTCGACAAAGGATGCCAGGGATGTAAAAGGTTTACAAGGCTTCAAGGAGGGGACTGGGCAGGTACTCAAAAGGGAGAGCTACTGAGAGGTTCTGAGCAGAAAAATCACACACCAAGCTGATAAAAATCCCATAAACTTCCCCTCAGGTCTTGACCTCTTCAATTCCAAACAGGTGAATGCTTTCTGAATCTCAGAAAATTGTGTCTACAGACTTGGAACCTTTTTTGTTTTAGAGAAATTCAGTGAGGAATCAAGCATTCATACGGAGCTAAATGATCTATTTTGGCACAGCCGTGATCCTTGCAGGAGACACTTCTTTTTTGTCTCAGAAAGTGTGTTTGCAGAATGCTTGTCATCCATGAAGAAATAAGAGTTTATAGAAGTTTATGCCCCACAGGTAATAAATATGGAATAATATGCTGTACAGAAATATTCCCGAAACAAGGCTCTCTAAGAATATAGGATCAAATTCCAGCATACTTGGAAAGTGAGAAAATATTTTGAAGTCAATAAGAATTACAATTAAAATCTTTTGTCAGATTTCAGGAGAAAAACAATTTCAGTGTTTAAAAAAAGTCTGAAGCATTATAATTCCACATAAATGACTACAAAAACCACTTGGCTTCCTACTGATCAAACTCTGTCTCCAAGTACTTGCTGCCACAGACAACAGAAAATAAAAATCAGCAGAGATTTGGAAAACAAAATCATGCTAGAATCTTTTGGTTTGTTTTGTTTTGCTTGTGGCTCATAACTGGATGTAGCATCATTATCATTTTGTAAAAGCTTTTTAGACTGAGTTTTGGGGNCCTCCCCCCCCAAAAAAAAGTACAAATGACCTGAAGCTGATTTTGTATCCTATATTTCAGATTCCCAGCTCCCTAAATCCCACATTTCTGACTCTGTAAATGCATCGGCCACGGCAGCTGATGCCAGTGGCTGGAACCTCTTTTCATACTCTATAATCCAACGCACTTAGAGAGCCAATGAATATGTGGGAAAGGAGGAAAGGAGGGGCTTTCTGGCTGAGGGGCTCCCTGCAGGGGAGCAGCTGCTGAGCAGCAAAACCTTACCCAGAGCCAGGCAAACACACTCATTCACATCCTCAGTGCCTCTGTGCATCCAGGGCTGGCAAGGCAACTACATCCCTCCTTCTCTCTCTGCAAAAAGTGAGCAAACTTGCACAGAGAAACAGAAACAGCAACGAGCCTCAGCTGTGAAACTGCTGCCATGGCCTGGGTCAGTAATTTCTCCTGGTTAAACCACCTTGCTCTACATGAAGAACGTCTCAGGGGGTACTTAAACAGCACTGAGGATTATTTAACATTCCTGTGTGGGCCCAGGCAGAGCCACCTGTTCCTGCCCATGGCTTTGGTGTACTCCGTGATCTTTGTTGTCGGGGTGGTGGGGAACTTCTTGGTTTGCCTCGTGATCCTCAAGCACCGGAACATGAAGACCCCGACCAACTATTACCTGTTCAGCCTGGCGGTCTCAGACCTGCTCGTGCTGCTTTTCGGGATGCCCCTGGAAGTCTACGAGATGTGGAACAATTACCCCTTCCTGTTCGGGCCCGTGGGCTGCTACCTGAAGACGGCGCTCTTCGAGACCGTGTGCTTTGCCTCCATCCTCAGCGTGACCACGCTCAGCGTGGAGAGGTACATCGCCATCCTGCACCCCTTGCGCGCCAAGCTGGAGAGCACCCGCCGCCGCGCCCTCAGGACCATCGTGGCTCTCTGGGCGCTCTCCGTGCTCTTCGCCCTCCCCAACACGGGCACCCACGGCATCGCGCTGCAGCATTTCCCCAACGGCACCCTGGTCCCCGGCTCTGCCACCTGCACTGTGGTCATGCCCCTCTGGATCTACAACTGTATTGTCCAGATCACCTCTTTCCTCTTCTATGTGCTGCCCATGGGGGTGATAAGTGTGCTGTACTATCTGATGGGGCTAAGAGTAAGTCCTACTCCAGCTGTGCTCAGTGTTTCCTTGGCTCATTCTTGTGTGCTTGTGTCTATATGTGGCTTTTGAGTGATTTTTGCACCTCTTTCTTGCCCATCCATTTACTCCCCAAAACAGCAAAAGTGTTTCAAACCTCTGAAAACAGTAGATCCAGCTCCTTCTCTGGTGCAATCTCATGCTGAAATTAATATAGCTATGTTGGGGAATAATTTACCCCAATCTTACAAAAACTTACCATCGCTGCTGCTCACATCTGAATGTTAATGAGATACCCAAGTCTCTAGATTGATTCCAGCCTCTCAGAGATTTACACCTTTGCAGTAGGGACTAGAAAGAAATGGACCAAAAGGAAAATGTGAAAAGAATAAAAAGAAGCCGGCTAGTGACTGAATCTTGTGTAATATTTGTTTTCCCTTTTCTTGTGACTGTAGAATTTCCATTGCGTTACTTTCTCCTTTTCCTTCCCTGGAGCTGATGTCAATATTCACTTGTTAAAACTCACAAAACTCTCATAAACTGAAATGTTACTTATTGCTGCAGCTAGCAAATTCAGCAATCATTTCTTTATATAACTACAGCCTTGTTTCACCAGGCTACCCCAGAGCTTGTATTCCTTCTCTCTTCAGAAAGTCAGACTACGTTTGCCAAGTATCCAACATGTAAATGTGTGGATAAAACAATCAGGATCACAGTGTTATAAAACTATGTAGCACAACACTGAAATGCACTGCTAATCACAGTGACTTGATGACTGCTTTCTTCTTGTAAGTTACAGACATTTAGACAAAATAAATCCCATTTTATCGCACTGAATATAATTTAAAGCTTACAAAGATGTGTCTGATCCCATAGCAAGAAAAAGAGACGAATGAACTTATTAAATAATGTGCAAGAAACTCAACCAAATCTCTGCTGGTGTATATATAATTTCGTTGTGCTGGCTGATATTTACTGTTACCTAAAATTATACAGAAGCAATTTGTACTTACCCAGGGGAAAAAAAAAAAAAAAAGGATTAACTGACAGAAATCCATACCACAGAGCAGATCCTCGAGGCAGTGAATGGGTTAAACTACCCCCAATGTCTGGAGGTTGTTGAGGGGTCTTTACAAAGTTTCAATTAATATTTTGCAAAATAAGACCTGAAGGGAATGAAAGGTGTTGAAAATAGAGTTGTTATAAAAAGAAAAAGAGCAATCCCTGAATTCATAAAAAGAAGACTTGAAGGTTGCAATAACTTCTGTTTGCAGCAGCAGATATTCCTATACCCCATCCCAGAAGAGAGGCTCAGTACCAGATGAGGGCTGATCCCCCAGGTCTTCTGCAAATTCACACATTTGTTCAAGCTGTCTTTCCTAAGGGCAGTAATGTTCACTGTTTGTGCCTCTGTTTTTCTGTATATCCAGCTCAGACTTCCAAATTTCAACAGGATCCGTCCTGGCTAGATCTGCATTATCTCCAAGCTGCACTGGGCAAGTTGATTTCATTTCTTCAACAGAAGTGATAGAAGAATGATGTATACATATCATTTTCCAAGAGGAGACACTTTTTATCTACTCACAGAGGATGAAATCTGTGAGGCTTTAGCAACACTCTGCAGCCTCCTGAGTGCCACGTATCACTCACAGAATGTAGTGGAAAAGCTCAGGGTTGATCCAAAGGTTGTACAACAGCTCAAATTCAGCAAACAGAGATGTAACCTTTTCACATCCAGGCTTTTAAGAAGGGCATTTCCTCACCAGTTTCTCCCTCAAGCTTTGCCAGTGCAGGAGAGTCTCAGGATGCAATGCAGAAGGGAACAGGTGACCTGCCAAGCAGCCATGAGAAGGCAGGAAACATGGGTCATAGGGTACCTGAGTTAATTTATAATTTAATTCCTTGAAAAATGTAAAAATACATTTTTCTTTTTCACTGGGAAATGGTTGATTACCTCATTATCTACTTGGGTATAATTTTAAGGGTTGATGGTTTAATATTGCAATGTTATGGTCAATTGATCGTTCCAGCAGCAGTGTAAAGAAGAGGACACTGATCATTGCACTGTAAACTCATTAGACTTGATGGTGGAAGCTTCCTGCTGCCTCCTCCATGGGGTTCTCATCACAGATACCTTTAGGGTAAATCCCTAAATCATCCAGGCTCTTCAAACCCAGCCCAGCTGTTGGGCTACCGATTGCAACCCACAGCCAAAGAGCTGAGGAGGGAGAGGAGAGGGAGAAGATGAGAACATTGGGAAGTAACTGCTCATGGAAGTTCATCCCTGGAACACTGATTGAGATAGGATGGGATTGCTTGGGAAGAAGTCTGCATTGCAGCAGGATTCAGTGCAAGGCCCCTGCCCATTTCTTTCAAACTGATTCCTAAAAGGACACAGGCATAGGTGCTGATCACTGCTTGTCTAAAAGTCATGCTCTATTTAACAAGGGTTTCTGATAGCCTGGGCTGGATGATTCTTCTCACAAGGTTCCAATTCTTCTCTTAGTCTCTCATCCCCTCAGTAACTGGCAGCAGCAATAATAATAATAATAATAATAATAATAATAATAATAATGATAACAACAATAAGACACACTGGCAGTTTTATTTTAGCTGTCTTTGAAGCAAGACAACTTATTCTTGCCAATGCACATCTAGTCCAGATTTTATCATCAAAATCTACTTGACCCCCCAAATGCCCAGCTGTTAAACACCCAGAATCACCTGTGGATGGTGACTGCCTTTGGCTAATTTCTGCAGAGCCCAGCACACCTCTCCCAAAGGCTGTCCCCTTTCCATGGAGGTTGTTCAGCAGTCCTTGTCCCAGGGGTTCTCCTTTGCCGTGGGGGTGAGCTAAGGGCACACCAAGGCTGCAGCTCAGCAGCAGCTGCTTCAGCCAAATCTCCGAATCACGCAGGACTGCAGGCTTTAGCACAAGCCTTGTGGGGTTTAAATATCAATTTTTCCATCAGCTGGAGAGAAACTTTGATCACCACTAGTGTCAGACAGGCCAAGGAGTTTACAGAAAACAGTTCAGCTTTTGCAGATTACAGAAAGTAACTCTTTTGCAGAGTGGCCTCGCTAGGTTTGTCTGGGGATAGATGAGACCCTAATTTCACTCTGCCTTTTGATTTCTAGGATGAAATGTTGTGGCTAATAAAGATCTGGGGGGAAAATCCAATTTTCAGCTTTTTGCTTCAGTCACTTTTAATTCTCTTGCAGTGGACGGGTAGCATTCCTCTCAAACCTACACAGCCTCATACATCACAGTGATGTAAAGGCAACCACCACCTTGGCTGGAGTCCTACCCCTCTCAAACCACTGGCACTAAACCAAGTTACAACATTTGCCATGGACTCATTTATTTTTTTTTCCCCTCCCTGTTTGTAATGATTTATTGTTTTATTAAACTGCAGCTGCTGAGTTATTCTTACTTGTTACACCTTCATCACTTGAGGCTAAAGATGAGCCTTACAGCATCATCAAAATAACAGAGGGAAGGTGAAAAATAAAGATACTTGCGTCTCTGGTTTATTACAGCATCAGCACACTGTATTCTCGGAGGCTTTGGAATATGCCTGGAATAGATTACTGTTGAGACTGAAAACCACTGAAGGGAATCCAGGGGTTTTAATAAATCTGATCATTTATCACTAGATGTGTTACAAATCAACTGAGTCTTTTCCTTAAGCAACTGTGGCTATGACTAAAAGTTACAAGGGGAATAATGTAAAACATGAGAGGCTGAATTGCGCTATAATTGACTATAATTCCATTTACATGTTTTTGCCTTTTATAAATAGAATAAAGAGAACATTGGAAGAAGGGCTCATTTCATCATCCTTACAGAAAAGTATTATTAATCAGAAATCAGAAAGCAAAGTCACAGTGCAAAAGGCAAATGGCACAACTAGCATGTTTTCATTAGGTTTTTACAAATCCAGAGGATTTCTATCTTTTCCCTCATTCCTGATATCGTCTCATGTGTAATTAAAAGTTTTGGTTCCAGTTTCTCTCACTTGAAAACAGCCAAAGCTGTTGGCTAATCAGGAGTTCCCACTGCAGGAAGTGTGGCCAAATATGGACTTTCCAGATATGATTTCTTTGGTGTTCAAATCAATTGTCCTCTTTATCTAGACCTGATCTTTTCATCACCAAAGCATCAGTGCTCTCACCATAAACATACTGGGGAAGGATGCCAGGGAGGATCAGGTTATTGCTCCTTATGTCCATTTCTTAGAAGCCCAGGAAAAACTACTGGAAAAAAAACCTCTCCTTGTTGTACCCGAGCAGTGTGTGGCTAAATCTGTGTGTATCATGCACCCTGCCCATCTGCAAGGCAGCATTTCTGGGGTTTGTTCATTAGATGGGTTGAATATCAACTACTCCCAACACTCAGGGCATGAAACAAACTCCCTTGAATTCTACAGGATTTTTTCCAGTGATTACAGCTGTGATGTGCTGAGGCCTCTCTGGGTATTTTTTGGATCATTGGTTTGTGCTTAATTGTGGGGAACACTTTTAGGAAAATAAACAAAGAGTATTTTGCTAGAAGAGAAAATAATGCCTAGCAAAATACTGTTGAAATTGAACATAAACTGTGAACCAAATGTTGACTCATTGAGAAAAGGTAAGCGGGGAAGTGAAATATAAATTTGCTGTAAGTACACAGGTTCAGATGCATAAAATCTGCAGATTGTTTTGAACCTAAAAATCTGCAGATTGTTTTGAACCTAAAGCTTCCATGTTTATCTAGACAAAAAATGAAATTTAAACCTAGATTTTTTTTTTCAGTGAGTCCTGAGTGGCCCCAAATTTTGCTTTCTCAAACTACATCTATTAAAATATCAAACAGGCTGTGGCTGGGGGGAGGTGTGATCTCTTCTCTAAGCTGTCCTTTGCTTTCCCTCCTTTTGCCAGCTGAAAGGAGATGAATCTCTGGAAGTGGAGGAAATGGCTGTGAATGTTCAGAGACCATCCAGGAAATCAGTCACCAAGATGTTGTGTAAGTAGTGAGTCCTTCTGTGTTTTATTTACCATGGACAGGAGAGTGACCAGATCCTGAAGGGTATCGAGCAAGTTCATTGGACACAAGAGTTATGGGATGAGTAGCTGTTATTAAAAATAAGACTTACTGCTGTTTTATCTGGACTTACAAGATGAAGCTACCAGGGGTAACCACCAAAAGACTCAGAAAGCAAATTTTCCTCCCCAGCACAAGAGGAGGTTGAGCAAATCTTTGTGGCAGATGCTTGCCTGGCAATTCTCCAACACCCCTCACTCCAAACTGGCCCTTGCAGCCCTGCAGGGAGGATCCCTTTGTTTCAGAGTGCAGATAGTCTATCTGGTACATTTTTACAGAAGGTACATCTGGTTTGCATCATACCCTGAGCTCTGCTCCCGAGCAGGAATCCCAGAATGGTTCAGGTTGGAAGGGACCACAGTGGGCCCACTGGTCCAACCTCCCTGCTCCAGCACGGTCACCCCAGAGCACAGGATTGTGTCCAGGTTGTTCTGGAATATGTTCAGTGAGGTAAAGTCCACACCCTCTCTGGACAATCTGTTCCAGTGTGGGGTCACTGCACAGTAAAGAAGTTCTGCCTCATGTTCAGGTGGAACATCAGTTCCTGTCTGACTGCTGGGCCCCACAGAGCAGAGCCTGGTGCATCCTCTGACACCTCCCTGCAGGCACTGACAGACAGGGATGAGGTCCCCTCTCAGTTGTCTTTTCTTGAGACAGTCCTGCCAAGCCACGTGCATCACCTACAGCTGACTTAACCATTCCAAAGAAAAGCTGGACCTAAGCAGACTTGCACATTGTTTAACATCCAAGAGAATTCATGCTCCAGGCCCCCTGAAAGCACTCACATCGCTCTCTAATTTGGGGCTGTCTTTAAGGCAAAGATCACCTTGCTACTGACACGGTGTTTATGCAGCAAACTGAAATCACCTTCGATGTTTCCTGCAACAACATTATTCTTTTAAGCGGCTTAAACTACTGCCTGAACCGGGAAATTGTACTTTGAAGCCAGCCTGGTTTCCTGAGCCTGGAATGGGTTTGGGCTCCATATATACCCCAACATTGCCTGGCTATTTCCTGCTCTGTTTCAATGTCACTGTGTGGACATGCACTGGATTATCCAACACAGAAATTAGTGGAAAGATTGCTCTTTTAGTTGGTAATGGCAAGACAGAAAGTATGGCAAAAGTTTTGAAACCATGAATAAAATTTGTATATTAAGTCTTTCTGAACTCTCTGTCCTGTGCAGGCTGGTGAACATTATCCTCCCATTACTGACCTGTTTTTCTTCTTCCCTTTCTCCATGCCAGTTGTCCTTGTGATAGTTTTTGCCATCTGCTGGGCTCCATTCCATATAGACCGACTTTTCTTCAGCTTTGTTGTGGAATGGACTGAGCCTTTGGCCAATACGTTCAACTTAATTCATGTGGTGTCAGGTAAAGCTTCCTTCTTCCACTTTGCACTGGCAAAAAAGAAAATATTTATGAGTGGTTTGCTAGGAATTTGTAGTCATTTATTTTGTAGGGGACATGAGGCTTGCATGGAAAACCTTCTTGAGGTTTGGTGGGCAGTGATGAGAATAATGCCTGAATAAAAACTGCAGGCAAGTTTCTGCAGCTTTCAAGATCTGGACATGCTGTCCAATACAGTGGCTGAATATCCACAAAGAGTAAAAGAGAAAATGAAAGGATATAATGCATCATTCATTACTAGCTGCTTTTCGTTCTTGGGAATGTTCAGAAGTAAAGACTGCTGTCATTGAGCTGCTTTTAAGAAGTACACAGGAGCAGGCAGCATCCTCCACAGGCTCTCTGGGGCAAATAGGAAACGTTACCTTACATACTGCTCAGAACTGGGCAATGAAACCAAATGTTTATGGCCTTACCAACCAAAAAATGCAGGGCTTTTCAAAGAGGACTCTTATTTTCAGTCTGCCATGGGAAAACACTGAGTGTGGCCATTAGGCAGCTCAGGCAAATCCAATCTTGCACAATTGTCCTGGTGAGTTGTAGGAAATTAGATTCCCCTGGCTGGAAGTTATCCTCTGACAGCTCTGATGGGGCACCAGCTGTGCAAACCCTGCTGTGGGGATGAGGGCAGTGCTGGAGGCAGGTCAAGGCAGCTCAAGAGAGAGCTGGTTCCTGAACAGCTGGAGAGAGTGAGCTCCAATTCACATTCTCTTCCACTTTCCCTTTGCTGCAGTGCCTGAGCTACCCTTGGTGAGACATCCCCCTGCCTGTGCCAGGGAGGCAGCAGAGCTCCACTGCTGCTGTCTCCACCCTCTACAGCCAAGCTCAGTGGAGCTGCATAGGCAATGAAGAGATTTTCCTCTTGTGAGATCATACATAAATGTGAATCTTGTGAGATTCACACATAAATGAATGTCTCTCTCTTCCCCCCACCCTTGTTCTCCCAGGTGTTTTCTTCTACCTGAGCTCTGCCACAAACCCCATCATTTACAACCTGTTGTCCCAGCGCTTCAGGATGGCTTTTCTCAGCGTGATTTCTCCTTGCTGCAAGCACTGTGCCCCTAAACATCCCACCTGCAAGATTTCAGCCCAGAAGAGCATGTTTGTGATTGAGGATCACAATCTCATGGACTCTGCTGAAAACACGAGTCTCCCTGGCACACACAGGACATCTGTCAGCAGCTCTCAGCTCTCCACTGGCCTGTGACTTTCCATGTTGTGATCCAGGTGAGAGAGAAGGTTAAAGAAAATTACTTTAAGAAACTAAAGCAGAAGAAAACTTCCTAAAAGACTGATTTCAGCAAGAATTGCTCAGGAGGTGTCCCACTGAATGAATGACAGAGACGACTGTATTTAGGATGTGTTAGGGAAGCACTGTATTACCCCCAAGCTAATGGGAGGGCTGGAAATCTGAGTTTGCTCACTGCAAGCTGTGCCAGCAAAGAGCTGCCTTAAAAGGTGAGAGACGCTCCCAGTGTTGCCAGCAAGGGAGAGAGAATCAGCTTAGCCAAGTTGTACCAAATGGCTTTTTGTGCAGCTACCTAACCATCATTATTTTGAAAGGGGACAACTTTCTGCATAAGCCTTGTCTAACCACGTCTAGATTTAGGTAAGCCAGTCCCACTTCCCTCTGCTATGACCTCCTTGGGGGTATGGCTGTTGCAAACCTCTCTTGTCAACATTAGCAAACAGGCAAGAATGAGAGCAGCTCAGAGCTGGCTGATAAACACCAGCTACCAGCAATGGCTATTTCTGGACCAGAAGAACCAGGGAGCCAATAATTGTAAAATAAATGTAAAGCAAACTTTTGCTTTCTGAGCTTCTTATCATTACTTCACCTTCAGATATTTCTGTGTTGTCTCCACCAGAGAAGCTCTGCTGCTGTGCTACAGCAGACTTCATTCCTCCTATACCAGGTGGATTGCAGAAGTCAGAGATCTACGTGGATTAGCAATCACCAGGAAGGAGCTGGACAGCATCCACAACAGAGGGAATTGAGATAAACCTAACACGAGGGCAATAAAAAGAGGAGTTTTGCAGTGATATTGCATCTATTAAATTCAGTTTTTGCCACAAAGCACAATACAAGGTTGGAAAAACTTTCCTGTATCCCAGTGGTGCAAACAGATCCCGAAGGCAGTACACTCACATCGGAGCTGACAGATTCCTGGGCTCTACTGGCTGCAGGGACAGGACCCTATAGAATATTGCCAAGGGGGAGACCATTATGTGACAAAGAATTTTGTAAAACTCTGTCTCACAGGTTTCAAAGCCTGTTCATTGTGGTTCAGGGAAATGCCTCCCCTGTGTGTTGTGGCACAGAACTGGGTTTAGTCCCCACGCTGGGCTCAGGCTTGGCACGCACTGCCACAGAGAATCATGGCATGAGTGTCACCAGGGGACTGGCAGTCATTTACACAGTCAGAGAACACAGAGTTATCACAGCAAATAAGAACAACATTTCCTGAACGATGACACACTGTATGCATAAAGACATTTTCTGTTCTGGTCACTGGGGATCCAGATGACATTTCCTACCGAGGAGGAAGGGACTGTACTCCTGTTACCACGGCCTCTCACTTGGTTTGCCCCAAAGTTTTCTGTTTGATTCTCCCTGTGGGAATCTGAGGTGGGAGACACATGGCAGCTGGAGAGTCCTCTTCTCCTGGAGCATAAGGGGAATGTTTTCAGACCCTTTTTTACCATCTGCAGTCTTGAGAAACAAGCCGTGGAGAGGAGAAGAGCCACACACAAGGCCTGCAGAGAAAAGGCCATTCCTGCTCCCTCAAGACACAGCTGAAATGCTTTGCCACCCCCAAGTGGACACTTGCATTTTACAATGACATTTACATTTCTAAGCAGAAATTTTACATTATTTTCCTCTCTGCCAGAGATTAGAGTGTGTTTTCCCTCCGGACAGGCCATGCCAGTGGTGCCTTGCTGCCTGTGGGCTGCCCCTGTCCCTGTTCTCCTGCCTGTGCAGGGCTCTGAGCTCTGTGATCCCACTTGGGGACCACATGGGGACCACCTGGGAAGTGGCTGTGCTGGATTTCCTTCCTCACCCTGTGCCTCCCTTGGGCAGATCCCTCACTGAGCCCAGGGGGGTTTCTTCCATGTCCCAGCTGTGTGAAAGCTGTCCTAGACACCAGCCAAAGGGGTGAGGAGACGGTGCAGTCTGACATAGCCACACATCCAGCGCGGGGCAGAGACATTCCCCTGCGAGGTTTTGTGGCTCTTTGAATGCCTGTTACACATTTAGGATGAGACAGCATCTTGTGCTGGTGCACAGAGGGCCATCCACGAGTGAGGGCCATCCAAGAGCGATGCCGCTCTCTCCTCTCTCCGTGGGAGAATCCCAACCTTTGGCTGCAAAGCCCAGGGTTGATAAATGCATCCCTTGACTTGCAGATGAGCACACAGACCTGCAGACCAGGGTTGGGGGGTGAAGCTGGAGAGGGAAGATTTTGTGTGCTCTTAAATAAAATGGCCATGTTTTTGTCCCAAGGGAAGACAAAAGGGTTATGTGAGGAAGGGGAAGCAGAGGTGGGAGGAATGCACATGGATGAAGAAATTTTAGAAGAGAAATAGTGAGAAGCAAATCATCAGGAGCTCACCTGGTTCTGAACTTTTTTTTGTTGCCCTAAAAGCAGTTTTTATCACATTTTATTTGTTGTCAGTCAAAAGGAGTGATACTCATAAGCAAAAATTACTGAGCTTTTTTGGCCAAATATCAAAATCGAAGCTGAAAACATTTAGTCTTGCACCAAACCAAACCTTCTGTGAAAGTGTTATTGGGAGAGACATGTCAAAACTCCTCTGAATTCTGCTAAAAATAAAATAAATGCAGTGAAAAAAATGTGGTCTAACTGGGGACTCCAAGTTAAGTTCCCTGTGACTGCACAGCTCAGTACCCCCTCGTTCCTGAGGGAGGATCTCTAGAAAATAGTTGATGCACTTTGTCCCTAAATGTAGTCAATGTCCACTGGAGGCTTTTCTTCCCAAAAGGTCGGTGCTTGAGTTATTTATCACTCTGCTCTGGTATTTACCTCCTGCATTTTGAAAGCTGGATCCAATGATGAAAAAAGGGGAAGATGGATAGAGATGTCATGAAAGCTGATGCTGTTCCTTTATTTATACATTAAGGAGCTTTCATAGCCAAGTGCTGAAAAATGTCGGCAACTGGCTGAGAAAAAACTCCTGGTGCACAAAAATGAAGAACAACTCTCTTTCCCCAGAAGTGGTCTGGTGTGATAAAACTGTATTTATTTGAAATCAAGCGTGACTTCATAGACAGAACTGTCTATGGATTTATTTCTCTGCTTCTGTCTCCCTCTGGGAAACCTGCAAGTGTGTGAGCAGAAAGTGTGGAGAGCAGGGGCAGTGCTCCAGCACTGAACAAAACGTGGAAGGTCTGAAATGTGCTGCAAGGAAGCACTCAAAGGGGAGAAGAATTGTGTTCTTTGCCAGTGAGTGATGCTCAGATCTAACGCCAGGTTCAGTTGGAAAAAACACCAGGAACAGCAGGAGGACAGTTCTGTTAAGTTTATATGAAGAGTTTTTGAACACCACTGTGTTTTGAAGTGTTTAAATCACAGCTTATCAGTAAAACTAAATGTACACTTCAGCTGCAGAGGTGGTTATCTGTATCTGTATGTAACACGAAAATAAATATACTAAAGTCTGTCTTCCTAAGCCTTTTCCATCCTCCAGAAATCCTCGTGCTTCCTGTTGCTCCCTCTGATTTCACATGAGCAGCAGAAGATGGAGATTCCCTAGATGTTCAGCCAGCACCAAGTACAGGACACCAAGGACTCATTACAGGTCACAGTACTTACAAAACCCCGTATTTCAGCTGGTATATTTGCACAAAACCAGCACAAATCCCCATGGAACTTGTGGCTCTGAGAGCTCATCCAAGAGCTCTGCACAACTGCTCCTACAGGGGAGGAGGTTAAAAACTGGGCAGCACAGTTGTCATAGCCAGGAGAGGGTCCCAAAGCAAAAATTGCTGCTTCCCAGCCTGTGGAACAGCCAGGTCTGCTCTCCCTCTCCGTTTTTCCACAGTTGTCTCATTTTCTCTGCTGCTCATTATGACACTTGATAGCATTTTTGCCACTGAAGTTTCTTTTTCCACAAACTAGCAAATTGCTGAGCTGTGGCATTTCCATATCAAATGGATATTAATGTAAGGAGGAATATGATAATGAAAGCAGAATGATAATCTGGACTTTTCCTTTCTGTATACAAACTGAGGAAGAAAAAGGGGAAAGATCAAGAAATTAAACAAGCTCTTGCAAGGATAAAAATTTAGGTTTAAAATTTAGTCCAAGTCAATGCAATGATGGCAAACGTCCTTCAAAGTGAGCTGAAGATTAAAAGAGTTTGCAAAGAAACTGCAGAAAACTGCCCCATCTGGGCCCTGCAGGCTTCCCTGCCTGGGAAAAAACACTTTTGAGGTTGTTAGGGTAGGTCACCGTGCACCAAAATACAGTGAGCATCTTGTGCATGATTCCCTGACTCTGAAAAAGGCATTTGCCACGTATAAAATGGACCACAAAGTAAGAACCTCTCCAGGAGAGTCAAGGTTTGTTGATTTTCTTCCATATTTCTTTCCATTTACATTCTGGGTAGTCAACAGCCTGCTTTGGTCATAGACACAGAGCTAAGGTGATTTGCCACCAGAAGACTTTCTGTTACTGCCTAGACTTTGTGAAACCCTGATGAAGCTGTAGCTGATGTTTTTAAGGCAAAATATCTTAAATCCACTTAATTTTTAAAGAAGGATTAATTTTAGGTGTATGGGAGCTGTTGGAATAATTGGCTTCCCCCTGAGATGCTAATTCATGAATGAAATACTGAGGTGCTTATTGTAAAAGCCCAAATAACTTTTTTCTTGTATCCTCCTCTTACACTATTTTATGAATTGCAGCAAGTTCCTTCCCAGATGAACAGGCTTTTGTTTGATTTTTTGGCTAGAGACGGGTTTTCCAGAAGACCCTTTGACTCAGATGTCTTCAACATGACCTCCATCAGAGGAAATCTGTTTTACTTTTCTAGCTAAATGAGGGGGGGGTAAAAGCTGTTCTGAAATCAATTTATCTGACCTATTTCAGTCATCTACTTTAGGTGTTTTAGAGGTAGTTTTTATGCATATCTTCTGCAGCTGAAAAACACAGCCAGGCAACAAGGCACAAGTCACCTTGGAGTGCTGAGTGTTCTTTGTTGCAGAGCAGGTATGTTTATCAGACCCTTTCAGTGTGTTTCATTTCTTCAGAACCCAAGAGACTCCCTCAGAAATGCCTCACTAGGAAAATCATGCTCCAAATGAGCAAAGGAAATGGCTCACAGCTAAATCACCACTAAACAGTGGGAGAAGAGCATCCTCAGGGGCTCACCTACCACTTTGTTCACTGCCCTGGGACTGGTGCCTCTGGGACACCTGGGCTACACTCAAAAGGCAGAGAAATTCCAACAAAGCTCTAGCACGTGTGGAATTTGCAGCATTTGTTTGCAACATTTCCGTTTTCTTTCCTTTGCTTCTGTAGGAGATGACAAGGGCAGGAAGATCTGTCCTGCCAGAGAACGTGCTAAACAGCTGCCTGAACTCAATGGAAAGTCTCCAAAAAGAAGTTTTTTCCTGACTGCAGTGCAGGTGGGTTGGGCAGCACAGAGCAACTGCAGCAAAAAAGTACAAGAGTCACAGTTTTGGGAAACAGAATAACTCACCAGACTCTCTGGGAGGAAGGAAACAAAGCACTAACACAGGACCTTGGAGGTATATTTAACCACGTTTATTTAACCATGTGCTGGGGTTTGTTAGCTGGCTTGGTGTTAGGGAAATCCTGCATGCAGAGGGGGTTTTTGAGTGTGAACAAACCTGGTTACTACCACAAAACTCAGCTTCCCCTAAGCCCTGCACCACTGTTTCCTCCCAGCTCAAGCTACCTGCTCCCACAGAAAAACCACAGAAAGAGCAGCACGTACAAATTTCCATTTCAGGAGCACTGGCAGGACCCTCCATTGGAACTGAGATACAGTCAGCACACTCTCAGCTTAAAATGATGAAACCAGCTTGTGTTCCTGCACGTAACAAAGAGGAGCAGCAGTTGACACTGGCCCAGATCCATCTGCTCTGGTTATGTATCCCAGTCCCAAGGCGAGGGGCTGAGCCATGTGGAGCTGGCTCTCTCTGCGTATAGCACTAACCAGTCCCAAAGCTGGGGCTCACAGGGCAGCCTACCAAATCCCAGCAAACCCACTGCACTCCTCCAAGAGGCAGCAAGGACTGCCGGACATGATTCAGCCTCAGCACACCCCAGTTTTTGTGTGTCTCTTGCATTAACAGCAAGGAACACTCATATGAGTGTTAGTCTCAGTCTGGTTCCTTCTGGTCTCATTTTGTTCCCAATCTTCCCTCCCAGGAGGAACAGCTATATTGAAAATCATCTCTTCCCCCCATCCATCCAGTCTTTTTGCTGCTAAGAAATTCCACTGAGGATTGAGTCTTTTCTCTGCAACTTTATTTGCCAGCTGTAGGGTTTTCACACCGTTATTTGTATTCCAGTCCCGATTTCAATTACCTGGCTAACCTTTTCAATTTTCACAGAGAGTGAGAATCAGAAAACAGCAGGTCCTTTATTACAGCTCACACAGGCGGGGAATTCTTCACCCCCCCTTCCCTCCCCCATGTTTGCAGGAAAGCTCTGTCAAATTCAAACAAACTCATTGATAATAACTTGTCTATTTACTTTGCTTTGCGGGCTGTTAAATATTCTGGTCCTTTCTGCAGACCTCTCTTCCATCCTCCTTTTGGCTTGAACACACTATATTTTACACCATTTCTAAAAGCCAAGGAGAACCAATCTTAAGCCTTCACCCTGATGCTTGACTCTGGTGGGAATTCTCACCAGGGTCAAACACTGGAGAAGTTAAAAGCCTTGTGCTTTGAGAGGGGCTGTTTGCTGGTCTTTGATAAGCAAGACGTGGTGGTGGCCAGTCCTTATGTCCATACCTCAGAGCACTCAGAGCACTTCCCAGTGGAGGCTCAGGGAACTGGGGTGGGGGGGGTCCCTCAAAGGAGGGGTAAGTCAGGCACTTTGATCCCAAAGCCACTGCTCCACCCCTAAACTGGCCACAGCTGTCACCCTTTTTGCCTTTCTCAATTCTCCAAGTCACACCCCTCCTCGTACCTCCATTATTATTCTGAGCTCTTGATCTAGCAGTCATTTCCATGCCTGTGCTCTGTTTGCCCCATCACTCAGCCACCCAGATCCTAAAAATGGTTTATGTGATCGGGGAGGGGAGAGGATTTAATGCAAAAGACCTGTTCCTTAGCAACACCTTCCCATCTTTCTTCTTTTGTTATTTCCAGCTCATTATCTTTGCCCATGTTCAGCTCCAAATTAACTTAATTACAGACATTTCATATCTCTCTAAACCAGAAGGGGCACTTGTAAAACATCCCTCCAGTCAATAGCAAATGAGGGCCTTGGCCTATGCTAAGGAGGCTTTGGGAAAGGCAGCTCAGCTGTGCCTGCCCTGCTCCCTCCAGAGACCTCTCCCGGTTGCCCCCAGCTCCTGCTGTTCCTTTTCAGTGAGGCATTTCATCTCTCCATTTTGCAGCCTGTCCAAGTTCACCACAACCCCTGAGTTCCACGACAGCCATCAGTATAAATCACCAGGTGAATGCTTCTCTTATGCAGATGCCAAGGGCACTGCAACCCTTCCACCTCCTCTTTCCGTATTCTGACAGGGAAAAAGTGCCTCAGCTCAAAGTCTATGATTGGAATCTGCCCTGGGTACAAATCTGAGGTAAATCTGAGCTGTACTGAGTCTGAACATTGGATGTAGTCGGTCCAGGATGACCTCTGCTTACTTACACAAGTGGGAGGTCAAAGATATCTCCTGGTTAATGCAGCTCTGGGTGCCCAAAAGTCATACACCAATGACAGCTCTCTCCTTGAAAATCCCCTCTGAGATAAAAATGCACCAGCTGAACTAGATCCAGGGCAGCCTGTCATATCATATCCTCTCCTTAGCCTGTGATACCAGGTTTCCTTTAGAAATCAGGATCAGGATCTGTCTCTAGCAGCTGACGGGCTCCTCACCATCTCACAGAGTAATTATTGCTGCATTGCTGCATCTTACCATTCACAGAAGTTCTCCACTGGCAGAGATGTATCTTCTTCCTTCTGTTGGAGGTCTAGTAGCCATCACCCAGCCAGGACAGCTCTTCCTAAATCCACCAAGTGACTCCTCACTGGCAGAAGCTGGGTCCTGCACTAAGGATGAGGAGAGATCTGTATTCACACAACGAGGAGAGTGTTGTCAGAGAGAGCCACAGAGAGAATGGTATTGAGGGCATATGAAACACAAGGAAACCCTCTACAGAGACACAGGGGGACTTAAACTCCTACCAGCAATAAAAAAGGGAAGGCTCTGAGTCAGCTTTAGAGGAATCAAAGAGCTGTAATTCTACCATCAGAAGAAGACATCTACGGTTTCTGGAAAGGAAGGAAAGCCTAAATGATGATGCAGATGGTTCCTCCTCATTCAGGTGAGCACTTCTTCCCAGCAGCTTGCCACCCTGGAAAGTAGAACCACGGGTTAAACTGGGATGTGTTTCCCCCCTCACCCTGCAGAGGTAGAGCTGCAAATCATGCAGCATCCTGGGCTTAAGTACCTCAAACACAGGCAGCAGAATTTCGTTTGCAGAATGAAATTCACTCTGCCCCAAAAGCTTCAGGTTCTTCCCTTTCTCTTTTGCCCCTTTCTTTCTCATCACTTCGGTCTGCAGGGAGAGAAGCCATAGGTAGGATACTTCCTTCCCATTTCATGAGAACATTTTCAGAATTTTCTACCTAAACTGAACCACGTTGCATTTACCAGCTCAGCAGGAGACTGTCCCCAACGTCTGTGTTTATACTGGAAATGTCTGAAGAAGGCAAGGAGCAAATATCTGCCCTGAAATCTGAACGCGTGGCCTCTGAAGAGCATTTATACTCATCCTCCCCAGACTTACTGCCCAACCACACTAGTCAGTGCCACTGGAGGTCAGTCTTGTGCCATGGAAACCTGTGTGGGAGTGAGCACTGGGGTCCCTGATTCCCAGAGCCTTGGGTGCTGAGCCTGCGTTTGTGGTACTCGGGACACCCCAGGAGAAAATCTGTTCCAGCTCCCCAGCTGTTGATTTATGGTGTAGAGATTCTTCATGTTTCCATTTCTTTTTTCCCCCTGCTCAAAACTACTTGCTGGTCTGCTGCTGGACAAGCTCAGCAAGAGATTCTCGTGTGTTCAGTCAGCACAGGCTCACAGAAAGCCAGGCTGCTCCTCAGGTCCCAGCCAGTGTGAGCAGTGGCAACACTGACGGTGAGTCAGGCTTGGCCACCTCATCCAAACCGACTTGGAAAATTCTCTTGTTTTGGGACAAGTCTCAGTCTTTTGTTTCACAGGGCATGGCAGAATAATTATATACAAGTTGCAAGCTCTGGATGAGAAATCAAGATATTGATTCATGACCGAAAGAAGTACAAGCTCAGATATATCTAATTCAGAGCCATACTCCTTGCCAGTGCCTATAATAAAGAATTCCTACACAGAATCCCATTCAAAGAGTCACCCCCTCCTACTCCTTCTGTAAGACCCTCCAAGAAGGGCTCAACAAATATTTGATTGGAAACAAAACCCTTCAGCTAAGCATTTTGGTAAAACACATTATCTGTGCTTTTACTACAGGATCCCACAGGTGCCAGTGCAAACCCAGCTCTGGCTGAGAAAAGCGAGGTCAGCTCTTAGTAACTCTTATGCCTGTATAAAAAATATTCATCAGTATGGTCTGAGTAGAAAATGGAGACTGAAGTGCTCAGTTGAAATTTGCTCAAGTTACTATCCCACACGGATTCCTTATTTTACCTTCAGGGTGAGTTAATTTCTCTCTCTAGATCAAGCATGGCAGAGCTGTTGCCTGCCCTGTCTCCAGCCAGGCCACATCTGGAGTGCAGGGTACATCATCCACACTCATTCACTGAAGCTCAAGTCTGAAATGAGAGCCAGCATTGCACAAACCCTCTACTGGCCCCTGCTACAAGCAGCCTTAAGCACAGACTTCTGCTCTGCTGTAACAATTAAAGAGCCATTCCTTTTCTGCTATTTTTCTAGCACAGCAAAAGAAATATTGATCTCCAGCACTGGCTTCTTTCCTGTGAATGATCAGTTATCCTTTGGTGTTAAACAAACTGCAATTATGCATTTTAAATAACCAGAGAACCACAAGGGTCCAGGTACCTTCTGCCCTCTTACCTCTTATTCCCATCAGCATTCCCGTCTGCATGGCCTTGGGCATGCCACATCTTTCCATGGAGTGAAAGACGGCATCCATCTCTCTGTCCCACACTCACCTCCTGCCTCAAGGAACAGCAAAGTTCTTCCTGAACCCAGGCAGTTCTTAAAAGGGACTGGAGCAGACGGAAAAAAGGAGACAAGGTGGGGTCACTGCAATAACTCAGTGATAGTGGCTCCCCATAATTAGGAAAAAAAACCTACAGCATGGCCATGGCACTGGAATCACTACTGGGAAGATGTGCCCCTAAGCAGCCAGGACCTTGGCAGCCCCTCGGTGACACAGACAGTCAGAGACAGTCAGAACCCAGGCAGGCAATGGGTAAGGGCAGAGACAAGAAGATCATTAACTTTGGTGTCCTTGCAGTGCTGCCACCTTGCTGGGTGCTGGAAACTGTGTTAGGAGAGTGGGGTGCACTGCTGTCAGTGTGATCCACCATGGCAAATTCCACACCAACGAGCTCAGGCCAAGGGCAGATTCACATCCTTTGCTTTGCATACTCATCACCTTTGCATGCAGAGCTGAAACAACCTCAGTGAGGAACAGAGCACAAGCCTCTGTCATTCTGCCTGCAGTATTCACCACTAGAGCTTTTCCTTCCTCTCACAAGCCACACATTTTCATTCCTTTTTGGCATCTTTTTTTTTTTGGTGGTGGTGGTGGTGGATTTTCCCCTCTCCCACTTCCTTTGCTGCAACCTCTGTGCTGTAAGCTACAGGAGATAACATGACAGGTTTTCACCTGGCTAGTTGGAAGCTTTGCAACCAATGGTTCCTTACCACTTTCTTATGGGGTATTTATTTTCATGTGAATTTTTTGTTCCTTCACAGATGGGATGGAACCATTTACCACTGTCAGTAAGCCACAGTAGCTAAACCTTTGTTTACTGCCAGGCTAGACCAACTGTGGAATTTAAGTGTGCTAAGGACAGAAGGTTTGAACCAGGGATATATTGAGCTGTTCATATTTAAAGAAAGATGGGGAAGAAAGGAAGAGTTTAGAAAGTATCTGGGTAAAAAATAGCTGTGTGGAAGCAGGACAGCTGCAAGTCCCAACTTCATACATTTTGCCTCATTTACTCCACTGATCTGACCAGCACATTTTGGAATCAAGATTTGCTCAGCTTTATTAAGACCATCTCTCTTTCTCTCTCTTTCTCTGCCCTTGCTCTCCAGAGCTGCAGCCTGAGTCCTGTTCATGACCCAGTGACGAACTTCTGCCCTGGGCATCACTGGATAAAAAAATCCCTCTGTTGAAACACGCAGGGGTACTGGTGCATCACTCTTCAGTGACGCTCTGGGGGAAGCAGTGCTTGTTTTAGAAATGCTAAAACAAAAGGGCCTATGGATTCTGAGGGGTTTTGTTAGTTTGATTCTGGCAGCAGCTTTTCGATCCATTTATCAAGCTGCCTGCAGCTCCCATTTCAAGGCTGATGAAGATATAATAAACAGTAAGCCAGAAAAAGTCCTTTGAAAGGTGCACCCAGAGCAGTTTAATAAATAAAAGATCAGGGGCAGGGAGGGGGAAAGGAAAGAAAAATCATCAGAGCAAGTTTCGACTTTCTTCTGCTGTCCATTTTATAGCATAAATTTAAATAAATGAATGCAGGTTGGTGAAATCACTCTTTCATTCTCAAACACCCTCTCTAAAAATTTCTGCTTGAGAATTCATCTTCCTACAATGTCTTGCTGGCTCATGTTTTGCCAGCTACCCTCCAAACTGCCACTTCAAAATTTTTAAGGATATCCATCAGAGTCTGCAGAACCCAGAGCTTCTTTGAAAAAGCTCCTGCATTCCTGATGGATGAAAACTCGTTGTGGAAACTCCAGTGCAATAAACCTCAACACTGCCAAGCAGCTGGATGCCAGTGAGCTCAGGTGATCCCAAGTTTGATACTGTTCCCTTCCTACTGCTTATACAGAGGTGACCTTGGAGTTTGCACCAAGCTTTAATCTTCCACAGAGGAGACTTTGCTCCTGCAGACATCCCTGGAGATCTCAGTCCTGTAGTAGCTGTCAGTTGTTTCTCTGGGTACAAGGACAAGCTTTGCTCACATTGGGATTAAGTGTCATTTGCCATGTTCTCTTTTCCACCTGGATTCATGGATATCAGGCAAGCTGGGAGCCTTCTCAGGCTTTCACTGGGTATTTTGTCCATTGATCTCTGGCATATGGCAATGAAGTTATCTCGTGTCTTCCTGGTGCATTTTGGTTATCAAGGCCTGATGGACATTCAGGCTGGAAGTCCAGGTTTGAGTTTCAACGTTCATCTTCCAGAAGCTGCCACCTGGTTTCTTTGAGTTGCAGGAACTTTTCTCCAGGTCTGATTCTGTCTTCAGATGGTTTGGGTTAAGGCTCACGGACTTCAGCAGATACCACAAAGATCCTGTGAGCAACAGAGAGAACAAAGAGGGGGGTTGTAGGCAATAAAAAACACTAACAGGTGAGACATGGTGAAAGAATCAGAGGAAAGTGAGGAGAAAAAGACAATCAAGAGGAACAGAGAGAAGAATGGAAAAGAAAAGAGAGAAAATAATTTTAAAAAAAGAAATTATTAAAGAATTGAAATAAGGATAAAAGAAGAGAGAAGAAGGGGAAGCAGAAGGAAGGATGAAGACAGAAAAAAAGGCCCAGTAATATGCATAAAGAAAAATACATGCTGGTTTCCATTTTTCATTAATGCTTCACCAGATGGAGACGGTATCAACAATAATAGAACCTCTGAGCTGCAGAACAATAGGTGGAATAATTCAAGCACCACTTTCAGATTAAAAAACAGTGAAGGGAGTTTGATTTATTTCCCAGTTTTTCTTTTCTTTCTCTATATATAGAAAATAACCTCATCCACTTACTCAGTTCTGCAGCTCATCACTACAAAAATATAAATAAAAGAATGAAACCACCCTTCAGTGCAGACAGAAAATAAATCAGAAGCCTCAATGCATTTTCATTGTTGCAGCTGGGTCCTGTCTTCACATTTATTTATCTTTAAATTTCTCCTTGCACTCTAGAGACCATATCCCATAAAATGCTGGGTTAACAAGTTAACCATGAATAATTCATGAGATAATTATAAAACATTTACACCAGAACATTATTATCTTGCAACTAAAAAAACCCCAAATACTTAATGTCCTCCAACATTGATGGCAGACCTCTTGTGACTGCAATGTTCTTTATCAGTAAAATTAAACGGAATTAATCTTCGATTTGCTTTGGTGCCTGCTAGCAGAGAATCACAGGGAAAAAGACACCCCCAGGTGATATGGAAACACAAAAATACATAAATGCATACACATACGTGTGTGGTTGCACACATATGTATACGGGATTTTGAAACGTGCCCACTGAGGAGATCCAGTTTTATTCTTCCTCCCCCAAACACTCTCTGAGGCAGGAGGCACATGGGCTTTTATACTGAAGGGGCTGATTTGGAGCACACGCAGAGAGGACTAACACAGATCTGCAGCACTCCGTGCCGTACCCTGAGGGACTGTGGCTTACAAGGTTTTCCTTCTTGTCCTTTTCCACTGCACAGGTGGTCTTTGGTCTGATCCTCTTCCCAAAGTAAGCCTTGAGCTTACTCTGAAATTAAAATAATAATAAGTTTCAGTTTCACGCCGGTGTAACCAAGATGGGGATCTGGCCTTGTACACACATCCAAAATTAAGGCTCTCATTTGTGTGGCTACAAAGCTCCTACAAGAACATCACCAGTGATGCAAATCTCTAGTACAGCCAGCATGACAGGCCATTAGGACTCCTGCAGTTCTAGTCTGCATAAAAGCTCCTCTGTCGCCTTCCCTCTGGACATGAGGCCAGAGAAGTGTCGGGAAAATTCTCCTGCCATCCTTCACCGTGTGGTGGTGATCCCCAGTTGCCACAATCCGCCTGAGGGCTTTAATGGGCACACACAGAGAAACCTCAGGAAGGTTCTTGTTTAGATCACAGCAACTGTCAGCCTGTTGCTAGAGAGACCCGGGTTATTCAACAATGACTTCTCCTCTCCCTCAGGACCTCAGGATAATGGAGCAGCACTGAAGCACTAGAGAACTCTTTCTGTGAGCATGGGCTGCCATGCTCACAGGAAACAGGGATCCAGCAAACCTTGGGCTGGCACAGCCAACTCGAGCTACAGTCCCTGGGGGAACCCAGGGCAGAGGAAGAAACTCCCTTGGGGAAAATGCAGGAAACGCTCTTTCTTATTCCTCTTCCTCCCTTCCTCCCTCTTTGAATGCAGTCAATCCACACAGAAAACTACCTGTGCTTTCTCACAGACACATTTGCACCCAGGCTGAGACACTTAAAGCTTTTCTGCATGGAATAGAAGGCCAAGGGCTCCTCTTCCTCACATGATTGTTAAGAGGTCACATTAGGGAATGCAACAGCTGCATCTACCTGACAGCCAAGACCAAGGGCTGGAAGCACCCTCTGCACATCCTGAATCCATGAAAATATGCCAGGAGATTTGGCACTAAGCTGATGGTCAACAAAACTACCCAGAGCCAGAGACATTACAGTTTGATTTAACCGTGCACACCTTTGTTAAAGGATTAAGAGGACTCTATCATTGTGACGCTTGAATTCTAATTGAAAACCACTCTCTCCCATGCACACTACTGGCCTGGGACCTGGGAGGAGAGGTGTGTGTGTCTGTGAGGGGTGTGTGTGTGTCTGTGAGGGGTGTGCATGTCTAGCATCTGCTTTGGGGCAACAAAGGGGTTCACAGCTCCAAAGAACCGTGTTTACCTCCCATCACACATCAGCCCAGCAAACAATGTGGGATTTTACAAAACCAGTGGACACAGTGAGGAACTGGGGTTGGAATTTCAATCATCTCTGCAGAGCCCATTTAGAAATCTGCCTGCTGTATGTGAGTGTCAACAAACACTCACAAAATTTCACCTCTGCATCAATTTGCAAAATAGAAAAAATGCTTCATGAGCAGCAATATAGTCCTGTGTACACAGCTGCCAGCAGCTGCCCTCTGGGGTGATTCTTGTAATTTGCTATATTTTGCTCAGCAAAATGTCATTTATCATGAAGACTATCATCAATATATGAGCTGAGGATGAATGGTTAAGAAGGTCTGTTATCCTCAGCCCTGAAGCACAGAGGAGTTTTGTTTTGGATATTCTTCTCTGGGTACCTAACTCAGCTACACGGCACCAGGATCTGCACTCAAAAGACTGTTGAGGCTTGGATTACCAGACTCTCCTGCCATGGATGGAGGGATGTAATCCCAACACCTAACTGAGCCCATCACTGGCTCTCTCAATGCTCAAGAGTTCCATTTCTGAGCATTCTATCTCAGTGTTCGTGGTACAGAGCAGTGCTGGAAAACAAGACCATCTGTGAATGGCTGTTGAGGGTGTCTGTGTGATCCTGCAGCTAAAAACCACTAACCATGGTGCTAGACCTTGGCCAAGTCTCTCTCAAGTATGTAGCTATAGATTCTTCCTCAGAGGAATTACTGTCTCAGAGAAGAGTTGATGTCAGCAGGTAGGGAGAGGAGGGGACCAGGATGAGACAATCTTGACTGATCTTACAGAGTCTGAATGTACCAAAAGCTGAACTCAGTGTCAGCCAGCTGGTTAGAGATGCTACAGAGGGGACAACCCTTCAGCTGATTCTTCTCAACCACAGAGCCCCAGCCCAATGCCCGAGGACAACGGCAGTGCAAGGGAACATGTTTGAGCTCAGGCATTTGCTCGTGTTCTCCCTGAATGCCTCTCCCTAATATCTGAGTATAAAAGCTGCCCAGGGAAAAGAGCTGAAGACTGCAACATTCATTTCTCTCTGTAAGGACAAAGGGAGGATGGAGTCCAAGCTGTTTCTCCTCAAATCACGGATCAATCAAGCAGCTCTGGTGATGTCACTATCCCTGGCACTAGGACCTAATTTAAAATTACCTCAAATCTGAAAGATTGATTTTCACCATCAGCATTTAATGTCTGCCGTATCTTTCTTTTCCCAGCAGAGAAGAAAAAAAGGAAGGAGGAGAGAGAGGGGGAGAAGGAGATGGTTCAGATTCAACTACAATTTAGCATTCATTTGCATTTTTAAATTAGTTAAGCCGTGGACCGTTGCAAAGCAATGACAGAGAATTTTTGTAATAATTAGTCTGCTGGGAGTGTAGAAATGGCTATACAGGCAGGTTGCACTGAAAGAGGAAGCAATATCGCAACGCTCAAACTGGGATTTGCACAGGCAAATTTACTCTCCCTCATATGGGGCCAGATCCAGCTCAGCAGACACAGAGAGCTCCAGCTCAGACAACTTCATCTGCACTAGACTGACTGCAGCCATGGAGAGAGAGGGGTGTTCTCAGATTATGATTCATCTTAAACTCATGTAACAATCTAAATCAGGCCAGATGATTAGATACCTGGAGTGAGGTGAGACCAATCTCACCACTGTTGTTTACAATATAATCTTAAATTCTTCAGCCTCTTTGTGCATGTCAGCCTCTCCTCAGCGTCTCCACACACGGGTCTCCACACATCTGACCTGTTCTCCCTTCCTGCTGCAGTTCCAACCATGATTCTCTTACTGCCTGTAAGGAGATACATCCTTCTCCTAAATCCTGTGGAAAGTCATCCTTACCTCAAATCTGACAGTAGGAGCTCAGGGAAGGGGGAAAGGGTGGATCAGGATGAGAATGAGCTAAAGGACCCCCAGTTTTGCCACAGGGACCTGCCCTCCCTCAGCTCACAAGGGGGGATATGACAGCACTTCACTGTACAGTGAGAGTTGCTGCATATTCAGTGACCTGAGTCACTGATTTTGCAATGCATCTCACCCTTGCTGTTTGAGATGTGTGAATATTGTAATGCCTCCTTCTTCGGGTGGCAGAACATGGCAGCACTAATGCTCACTTTGCTCAGCAAGGGGAAGAGCCCACTCGTGAATAAGGATGGCTTTAGAAACACTGCACACCCGACCATCCTGAAACAACTCTCCATCACCCATTAGATGTTCTCTGCCTCGCATCATTTTGCTGTCCTTTGCTTGCCCTGCTCCAAGAGCTGGCATCTGTTTCTCAGTGTGACTGCTCCTTTTTGCTTAAGTTGTCCCTCTGGGTGAACTGGAGCACAAGGAACATTCAGTGAATTTCCTGGAATCCTCCCCCTGATCTGAAACATCAACTCTCAGTACGTTTGTGTTTATACAGCTTCACCACTGCTTTGTTCAAAAATGTGAATCCAATTCCCTTCCAAAGCAGCACCAGCCTAGTCCCAGCAGCTCACCATGAGCCATGGAGCCATGTTTTCTCTCAGACATGATGTGAGGTTGCAGAGCATCAACTTTTTGCAGATATTTACTCTATAATGGTGTGCCATGTACACACATATAAGAAACAGCAATTTTTTTTAAGCTTTAGTTAATGTTTCCTTGCAAAGAGGTCCCTATGACTTGAAAATCCTTCTACCTGCATCAAATGCATTAACTCTATGACCACAAAATAGACACCCCATTATTCTGACAGCAGAGAGAGTGCAACTGGATTTCCCTGAAGGAACCTGAACCTTTACAATTTTATTACCTTGTCACTCTGAGTTTTTGTAGGTATCAATCACAAAGGTACATTTTGTTTCAGTGTGGACTTAAGTGACTTGATGCCAACTATCTCTTTTGAGGACAGAAGAGCAAGAAGAAGATGAAAGCTAAAATAAATAAATGGCTCTACTTACATTATAGATACCAAGACCAAAATGTGCTCTGTTTCACATTTGTTAGTCACTTGTTTAACTTTTGGGGCTGGCATGTCTGGAGTGTGTTCATCCCTTCAAAGTTTCAGTTTGTCCCATCACGTCAATGGGTCTCATCTACAACAATTGGCATTGCCTTAAAAAGTTCGATTTTCTTGCTTGCTCACTTGTCATTTTGTTACTAGTCACATGTCCAAATTGAGGTAAAAGTAAGCACTTTCTAGGATCTTCTGTGCATTTTCCCCTAGGGTATTCTTGCTTTCTTCCTCTGGCAGAAAACAGTTGTGGGGTTTGTGCTTTACAGCTGTGGTGAAGGCTCTGGAAAGGATTTTTTATCAAGTATACATGGAGGGGTACATGGAGCAAACCTGCCAGTGCTGCTGAACTCTGGGTTGGAGTCTTCTCAGCCGAGCCTGGGCAGGTGACCTGCAGGAGGTCTTGGTTTCTATTGCAGTCACTGGAGAGAGAGGCACCTCCCAAGGACCTTTTGTCACATCCTAAGATGGCTGTCCAAGAGAAACGGGATCAGTTTCTGAAAGTCTTATTTCAGTCCTACCAACTACAGAGCAAACCTCTGCACTTGTTTAGACTAGAAGCCAACTTTCAGGCATTGCATTCAGGCCGGGGGAATTCACTCAAAACACCCGTGTGTGTTTGCCTACGAACACAGGAGTGGACCCTTTCTAGCTGCTTATTCCTGAGTCTTTTCACAAAAGCATCACCTTGGAGAGGACACTATTTTCAGACAGAACCAAGCCAGCCCAGCTTTAGACTCATGAACTATAAGGAAACATTCACATCCCTTACACTCCCTGTGATTATGAGGGTGGCTTCCCTGTGGGACAGCAGCTTGTGCAGAGACAACACTGAAAAGAGACAGAAAGGAGACAGAAGGAGCTTCACTGTGCACCAGTGGTGAGGACAGATCTGCATTATAACCTCCCTTTCTGAAAGACTGAACTGTAAGAAAGCTTTTCTGAAACATCTCTAATCATCCAAAGGCTGCCGGAGTCGTTCCCTGCGGTATTTCTTTGCCGAGCACCTCCTTTTGTTCCCAGCGTGGTGCTGGAGTCGGGCAGAGAGGCTGGAGGGGCACAAGGGCCCATTCCCAGTGCCCTCTGACATGTCCTTAGACCCTCACCCGCTGAGGCACAGTAGTCCATAATGATGTTTTTCTGGATATTTCCATATGTGTAACGAGCAGTTCAGCTACCCCGCTGTCCCAGAAACTACTTTTCCATAAAAATAAGATCCCGTAAAACCTGTACTTTTAGACAACCCCCACTCTGACATAGCCCCAGTCTCTCTCTTTTACAAAATAAAGGCTTCAGTGTTCATTCTCCTGAGTTTCCGCTGTGTTATCTGTGCTATCTGTGATTGTCTTGGAAACCCAGCTCACCCTGAGGCCAGCTATTAACATCTTTCAGCATAACAAAAGCCTTTATTGTCCCACTATTTCACATGCATTCTGTCAAGACACGCAGATGAATGAGTTACCAGGGGGTAAGTTTGGTATAAATTTACAGGGCCTCTACTCCATCATAATTGTCTGTATTCATATTCTCATTCTTCATGCTCATCCAGATGTACTTGGAAGTGATTTGTCCTCAGGAGAAAAAGGGGTTGGTTGCTTTGCATCTGCTCTGTAGAAACAAAGAAAAGGATGTCCCGGGGCTCCTTGAGGAGAAGCTGACATCCTGGGAGGTCACCCACTACCCTTCCCTGGGAACGCGTCCTTCCTTCTGTGGCACCCATCACGTCTGTTCCATATTGTTAGGAAATGGTTAGTGCAAATATGAAAACAGCTATTTAGTTTGAAAGACAATCTTCATCCAAGTAGATGAAGTGTTGCAGTTGGAAGAAGATGTTTTAGCAGGGAGAAAATACTGAATGGGGTTTTCTACACCAAAATTCTTGACACTCTGCACAGAGGAGCAACCATCCATAAAGGACATGCATTTTACATCACCACAAGACTCTTCTTCAAGCCCAGCTACAACATTTCTCCAGAGATACAACCCAAGAATACTTCACAATCTGTATTTTTGCATGTGCCCCAAAGCTTTTGTTAGCGTGACTACGATGGCTCGTGGGCATGATTTGCTCACATTCCCAGCTGACAGCCAGGCCAGGAAAATCTCACAGCTTATACATGCTCCCTGATTCCTTTTATTATTTAGAGGATTAACTAAGAATCCCACAATGGCTCCGATGACTGTTGTGCTCTCAATGAAGTAGCAAATAATTGAAAACACTAAATACCCTTTATAACCGGTAAATGGCAATACAATCCCAGGCAGGCAAATACTGGAGAACTCAGCGACCTGAGGGAAGCCAAGTATAATAAGGATCATCCTCAGAGAGTTGTGCCATGAAGGGCACTTATCTCCCTACAGCAGTTCAAGGCACCCTTCTATGCCGTGGTGCCATTTCATCCTGGATGAGAACAAAACTAAAAAATTCCCCAAGTCCAGCTTGTACACACACGTAACTTACTCAGTGCTTCTCTGTCATGTGAGTACACTGACTTTAGTCATCTTCTGCTCACACTTGTTTTATTCTCTCTGACTACTCACCCAACCCACCAAGGCTGGAATTGCTCTGTAATTGCGAGTGCCATATGGTGCCCTAATTATTGCAGTGCTCGTTGTATTAATGTGTTAGATAATCCAAATGTAGGGAGAGGAGCAACAAGGAGAGTCAGGCATTTTGAGGGGCAGGCTTGCTCAGTGAACAACATTTACTGCAAACAGCTCCAGGATGCCAAGAGCCACGTCCACGAAACGAAAAAGCCTGCGCATGAGAATACCAAAACCATCGTCTGCCTGGGGTCTCACTGTAGAAATGTGACTGGGGTTGGATTTTATTTCTCTTTTAGATTCAATCTCCCTGTGGCTAGAGAACATGACTGTAGTTTATAGGAATAGAAAAGTATAATGTTATTCGAGATTATGGCATTGCTATTCTAATTTGTAAAAAAAAAAGGAGGAGGAGCAAATAGAGGATGATACAAAACCCTTGGGCTGGATTCCCTTTCTGGCTTATACTGAGGTAGATAACATGCAGGACTGGAAAAGTCCATATTAACAAGGGAATTAAAATGCACTGTTGAATTTGCATTGCTAAAATAATGCAAGATTTAAGAGGCATAATCATAAAACAGTTTCCCCCCAAATTTCCTCTTTTACATTCATTAACTTGGTCAAACCCTCTCCCTTGTTCAGATTTCACTGATAAAAAATTACTCAACTAAAGGTTTTAGAGTGAGTGTGGGTTTGTACCATTGTTGGGGATAATGGGTTTTGTTCTAAAAGCAATGTACCTTTTCCAGAGCAGTTCTACAACTGTGGATGTTCAAGGGCAGAATGGACAAGCAGCTACAAGAGAAACCCAGGGCAGCTTACTGAGAATCACATTAATCTTACGAAATCCTGAGCTGACTATAGTCAGAGAGTAAAAATATTATGGAGGAAGATAAAACAGTTTTTTTCTATTCTTATTCTTCACCAGGTGTTTGTTTATGGCCCCTGCTGAAGACCCATTACTGATGCTGTCAGCCTCCTCTGAAGGCTCAAAAATATCCATTCCCCAGTGACCTCACAGACTCAGCTGCACCATGAACATCTTCTGTACACTACAAGTCTGATGAGAAAACAGAGGATGGTGAAGATTACTCACCAGAAAGGAACTCTCTGCGTTCCTGCCAATGCCCTAAGCAGTAAACAGAGACAAAATGCTACAAAAATTACAGACTTGGCCCTTGGCAGAATGATTCTCCAAAGTTTTTCCACGAACTGGATGGGGTTTACAAGACGGACAGAGCAAATCCCAGTGTGCCAAGTTCAGACACTTTATGGTGGAATGAGGATGTGTTCCCACTGGAGTAAAACACCTAATTGACCCATAACCTACCAGTGAAACAATAGAGAATAAAATTCCCAGTATAATTGGGTTATAAATCATTCCTTTGATACCACGACCTAGCAATTTATTTTGAGTATCTGAGTGTTTATTCTGAGGAAATACATTGGTTTAGCTATATTCAAAGTCTTTGCCTGGTGCTTAGAGGGGAAAAATGACAACTGTGCACAGTGATTTATTTCTCCACTTTACTTGGACTGTAAAGGTGTGAAGACAGAGCTTTCAAAAGCAATCCTTGCAGGGGCCCACAGGCACTGTGCAAGTGCTGTCCCTCCTGGCCCAGCTTCCTGGCTCCCACTCAGAACAGCTGGTGATGGGCAATCACCTCCATCCTCTCCACGATTCCTGTAATAAGTGCTGGCTTTTCACTGCTCTTTGAAGCCCATTTTGCCCACAGGAATTTATCAGAGTCAGTGCCCCACACAGGCAGCCCACACAATAAAACATTCACACATGTACACACCGTTTCTCAGGTCATGAATATTCCCTTGCATTCATGATTTCTCTACATTATATGAACATTTTCAGAGGTGTTTAGGTGCACAATGGACACATGGCATGGCCAGGGCCAGGGGGGATGGTCATTCCCCAACGTCCTGGTTTGTGAGGCACTCTCTACTTCCCCACAAGAGCAGCAGAAATGGTTTCTCAATGCAGTTTCAGGAGAAAGTCCTCAAAATCAGCAGAACGACTGGTGTGACATAAAGACTAGACCCGAGCTGGGGCTGAGATCAATAATCATGTGTGAAAATACTTTGTGACAGTTTCATTTAGGCAGACATTTAGCAGATAAAATGAAAAAGCTCCTCCCATCCTCCATGGAAGGAATAGGAGCCACCTGCCAACCCTTTCCCACAAGCACGTGGCCAGGACAGAGAACACGACTGGTAATTTCCTCTTCCTGACACTTATTTCCACATTCACCCCTCCAGGAAGCAATAGCAGGGCCATCCCTGGATCTCTGCAGCTGTTCATGGCTCGCTCTGTGCCAGAACTGTGACCTCAGTGACAGCAGACAGGAAGCAATACAGGAATATCCTCCCCGTGCCATGGATTTACAAGGACAAAATATCTTCTGTGGCTGGCTTTTCATTAGCAGAATTGCACAAAGGGAATTCTGAGGTTCAGGAAGCACCATGAACGTATCCAAAGCAGACAGAGATGCCCCTAACAGACAATGAAGCACTAAAGGCTGTTAAAAGGGAGAGGGAAAGACAAAATTTTGCACCATGCTGTTCTCTTAAGTTATCAAAGGAAATCTGGGAGCACTGGGCTCTAATTGCAAATTTGGTCATGGAAATGCAGCTCTAAGGAAAAAGGGAACTAAGAATTAGAGCTCTTTCTAACTGAGATCATGGAGAACGGGTGAGCAGCAAGGATCTATGTGATCACAGTAATCAGAATGGATTAATCATTACTTCCCAGTTTGGGCAGTGCTGTCTAGAACTGTATTTTTAAAGCACATAATCCTGATGGTGTATCTCTTCTGATTAGCCCTTCAAAAGAATATTCATCTAAGTTGGAGCTGAAGCATCTCTGCTGCAGAATTCTGATGACATAATATATCATTATGAATAAATGATTTATCCAAGTGAAATAAGTCCAGCTATTTAGGGCAGGTCAGAGTGACAAGTTACTATGGCATCTCTAATGTAATTTTTACTATCTCTTAGGTCAGAGAGAGCCTGTTTAAATGCAAAAGCTCTTCGTAACAGCAATTTGCAAAACAATGAGAGAAATATGCACAACATGGTTTGCTGATAAAGCAGAATTTTGTCAGAGTGGGACATTGTTTAAAGATTTACCCTGGGGGCACCAGCTGTTTTCTAAGCACTGCTAAATGACAGAAGAAGATACATTTACACACAATACAGGAAGGGCCAAGAATAAAACCTGGAAACCTTTTATTTGTAAATAACAGCACAAGTACAAGAAATCTGTGAGCCCACAGATAGGATACTGATGCTAGAGAGACATTAACCATTATATATGACCCTTTGTCAAGAAGGGAAAGCCTCAGGAGGAGGATATGAGACAGCAGCTATTTTATCCATTATCAGTACACAACCACCAAAGATGCTGATGTTCAGTACTTACCTTTTCATCCATTACTTCCTGCAATTTTTTCCCCCTAATATTGCAAATGTGGCTGCTTTTTGCAACATTGTGAGTGATGTTTAATACTTAGATGAAATGAGAGCTGGGGGCAGAGAAGTATTAAATGCAGAGATGGCACTGTTTTAACAGGCTGTGGGCCTTAGCTGTAAGTATGCTATCAAAAATTAGACCTACAAAATCCATCAGGAGAGCAGCAGCTTTGGCAGCAGCTGTTACAAAGGCAATAAGGAATAATTCAAGGCCAATAACTGCTATTAGGATTAGACTAATTCGTAGATGGTGGAACCAACAGTGTCTATGAAAAACAAGAGCCCACATGAAAGCACTCACAATGTGTCCTTTAACCAGAAAGGGAGGGGTGCAGGGAGGAAGCTTTGGACTTGTTTCTTTGCTTGGCCTCCAAGCTGTGGAAAGGAAGTAGGAGAAAAGGGAAACAAGGCATCACAGCATGTCAACCACAAGAGGCTGGACACTCTTCTCCCACATCCCTCAAACCTGTGGTGCTGGTGCTGCACAAGCCAGGCCATCCCAGATGTGACAGCAAGGACCCAGCAACTCCAAAGTCAGAGGAAAAAAGATGTGCCCAGCACACAGGGAGGAGAAGACACGAGAAGGGAGCAACATTGACCTGAGCCAAAATAAACAGCACCACTTGCCTGAAGGGCCTTTTGTTCTGATACCATATGTGAGTTCAGATCACACCAGCCAGGTCTCCAGGAGAGACAATTCCTTGTACAGCACCAGCAAATTACTCCAGTCTGCAGCTGTGATTAGTGCAAGAGAGAGAAAAGGTAAATGCAATCTGGCCAATTATACACCGAGGAGAACAGGATAAACAAACATAAAGTCTCTGAACCTGCAGGTGTCAATGCAAATGCAAAAGACCGATAAGTTTGTTTTCTTAATGTGGGACTGTACCTGGTGAGCTCAGGGAATGGGAGTGATTCCTCCTGCAGCTGCTTGCAGGAGGTCAATGCACTGCACAGGGGTCACCCCAAACATTCATGTGAACGCAGAGCCACAGCGTTCCAGCACTTAGATTTGTTTTCCCATTCTTTTATCTGCAGGGAAGTCTGTGTTGGCAGCTGCAAGGGAAGAGACAATTATATTTCTGTCAGTGGCTGCAGCATATCCTGTGAAATCCTGTATCCCAAAGTCCCAAAACCAGGTCAGAGAGTTTGAGGCTGAACACACTGAGGAAAACCTGGAGGAGGTTAACACCTTATGGACCTATTACATGGATTGCAAAGCCCCCAAACCATTTTATTCTCTCAATTTTTTCACTTGAGCACAGTTCAGCCGCTCCTCTGTGCAGGAGAACGCACACACATCCCTCAGGACTGCAACTGCAGTGGAGCTGAGCATCAGTGCAGGCAGGAACAGGGGCTGATCCAAAACACCAGCTTTGAGACCTGCTGCTACCAGGTACAGCTCTGGGAGTGAAACAACAGAGAGAGTAGAGAAGCCTCTTTGCTGTTTCTGATGAAATGAAGGGTTACTGCCCACTGAGACTCTCCCTGAGTTCTGCTGCTCAAATACAAGTATTACTCCACCCTCAGAAGTGCTTTTGTGCCCATCTCAGCCCAGGGGCTGCTTTCTCTGCTGTATCAGATCTTGCATTGCCACACAATCCACAGGAATTGCTCCAGCCAGACCTCAGCAGACCATATAAAACAGAGCAGAACTACAAAAAAAATCACTGCATTCCCCACCTTGGAGCAAAGGGAAAGTCTGGAGGGAAGAGATGCTCGAACTTGTTTTCCAAATAGATTCTTTTCACACTTTCCAGTCACTCCCTCAAAGCTTCATAAATACCTGCAGGGTCAAAACGCTGTCCTCAGGAGCTGGAGCAGTGACCTGGATAAGTGACAGTCAATACGAAGTCCTTTCTTTGGAAGGAATTGCCTCCAGTACAATCTTTTGCTCATTCAGTCTTCTGTCTCCTTCATGCAAAATCTGCCAGAACTGACTATTTCCAATTTATTTTTTTTTCTTCCTTTTCTTCTCTATTTTAATTTGTGTGTTGTCCCAGTCTCCCCTCTCAGAGGTGTTTCCCTGGGGAAATTCATGTCCCTTGTACTTTTTACTCTGTGCACATAACAGAACATTATCTGCATAATTTACCTTACACCACATGTTGTCTTCCTTCTGGCTAAGTGTTTATCTAAAATAAATATATATCCTCATCATGTACACTGTGAAAAAGAGTCAAAAAGCCTGTCCTGTGTGAGAACTTCATAATATCCAAAACCTGAACCACAAGGAATCTGTTAGCTCAGTCCTTCAGGTCAAATGTAACTGCAAAGCTGATCTTCCTCCTCCTGCCTCTCTCTGCATTTTTCAGTGTCAAATTCCTTGTGTAGATCTAATGAAATCCCCACAAGGTGAATCCAGATAAAATCTGGAATTTAAACACAGCCCACAGATCAAGGGATTTAAAGGAGACAAGTCAAAAACCCCCCTCTTCCTTTAATGCCTTTTACCACACCTCTGCATGGCAGGGTATGAAACAGCAGCAGATCTGTGGATCTGGGAAGGGCAGAAACATTTCTCATGGACTAATTATCACGAGTAAAACACCCAGATCACATGGCAGAGATGTTGCTTCCATACTTCCCTTCCAGGAGCACAGCTGCCAGCCAGTGCAGCTCTCAGTGTGCAGGGCAGCTGACACAGCACTTGACCACGTTCTGAAGTTAAATGTGCTGGGGCTGTTGTGGTCCAGTCAACACAATCTCCAGCCAGCTTCTCTTACACTCTCTTGAGCATGAGGACAGCACGGTGCTTTGCTGATGCTGCTGGGATTTCTAGGTGTTTGTAGCTACGAGCAAGAAAATTTGACAGAAAAACATAAAAAATATTGAAACCTGAGGTCTTATAGCAAGTTTGAATCACAAACTTGACCATATGTCAGGGTGAAAACATGTCCTGAATACTGGGGGAATATGTATTTTTACATTAACACAATTAAAAGTGAATTTGATGTTTCTATGTTTCTTCCCATTTTCTCTTATGATGATTTCAAATGTGCCCCAGTTTTTTCTTTAGCACAACACTCTCATAGTCCCTGGTTTGTGTCATCTGCATCAGTTCACCAGCAGGATCAGAGCCTAAGGCTGGAAGGTACTGGGCCAACCCCATGTGAGGACTGAGTTGTAAATTTGCAGTAACAGGCAAATTCAAGTACAAGGTGTGGAATTTCCTCCAAACCCCTCACACTTCTACTGTCTACAGATATTTCTGGATGGGCTGAATTGTCCTTGGAGACTCTCGATATCTCCAAGTGCCATTTCTAGGATCAGTTCAGGTCCCTAAGGTCAGGTGTTTGGTACCACTTCAAATAATCAAGGGTGTCCCACTGAACTTCTGGAAGTGCTGGGTCTCCAAAAGCCCACTGTGGACATCCCAGATAATTTTGGGAATCCATAGTAGCATTAAAAGTATAGGCAGCTGGATCTCTCCCTAAATGAATCTCTCTCTCTAGGTTCAGACCTGTCTTTGTGATGGCCGTTGAGTGACTCTCATGGGGCTTTATTTAGAGGGTCACATCCACCAGCAGATTTGTGCCAAAGGAAAAGATACTGACTACATGCAGGGCTGAAAGCCCTCCAGTTGCTTTGCTGTCCCATCCACAGTGTCCCTGTTTAAGTATTCCATGGTGTGGTGGCCTGTGACGCACCCTTAGAAAGAAGAGTCTCCCCTGCTGATTGTTTTTGTAAGTTAGGGAGGCAGAAACGGCTTCTCCTAAGAGTGTTTCCCTATGTTAATGTACCCCAGTTCTGTTTCCCCAGCTGGCCCGTTGGCTTCCCTGCCCCTTTCTCCCTTATGTGTCTCTGCCCCAGAAAGTTCTCCCTTCCCTGCTCTCCCCTTGGCCCGTGTTCCCTCACCACTCCCCCAATGTTCCCCTATTGGCCCCAGTACCCTGGCCACACCTCTGTGCTGCCCNGTTGGGGACGCTTTCGGAAGGTTGTGGCACCCCTCACCATCTCCACCCACAGCAACACATAGTGTCTCCTTTCTGCTTTCCTCAGACCAATTTCCGTTTCACAGGGGAAGAACCTGAGCCCGGCAGTGTGAGGTTGGCCTCACTAATGCACTCACTGTTAATTCCCTGATGCACTGTCACAAGACTAATGGCCTATTTTAAAGAGCATCCTTGTCAGGAGGTGCTTTTTTAAAAGGATTCCCACAGTGCAATTAGGCAGCCCTTGTATCTAAAAATTACGGTATGGGAGGAGAAACCTCGATCTCAACACACTGAATTTGGATTTTATTGAAGACCTTCGGAGCTGGAAAATGTCACCTGTTGGAGTCAGCTGCAAAGTCCACACATTGAAAAAAAGAGTCTGTCTCCCTTCTTTGAGAGAAATGGTCTTCTGTGAATTTTTACGTTTTAGTAGAAGAACTCAATCCAGACTCAAAAGCTGTGGAAAATCGACCTGTTTTCAGTACAGGCTCTTTGATCATCTCTAAGCCTTTGACGCTCCAACCCAGGGAATGACACAGAGAGACAAACGTGGAGAAGGGCCTTTACATGGCCTCAGTGGGAAGAAGCAAGGAAGGAAGGATGTGTTTTAACCCAAAACACATCAAAGTTTTTCAAAGCTCCCCATCTCCTCTCAACATCAGCTGTTCCTTACAAACCTTCCTTTGAAGTCAAAGGCCACAGTTAGGAACTTCCTCAGAGGAAAGATGTCTTTTCTCTGTCCATGTTTTTTCATATCCACCATTCTCCCTTCACAACAAAAGCTTCTATCTCATGTGCTCATCAGAGCCAAGAAGACAGTGTGAGATAAGATCCTGTGCCATCAGGAATACTCTCAGGAGTCAGTCTTGGACTGCTCTTTCTCGTACTTTCTGTGGGTGTCTCATTATCATGTTTGTGTCAGTCTCAGGGTGGGATCCAACACCAGTGTCCTTCAGGCAGTGGAATCACACTGACCTTTCTTATTTCATTTTCTCTGTGTTTGGGCAACAGTCTGGTATCAGTAATGGGGAGAAGATGTCCCTCTGCTGTATCAGCACAGAGCTAATTCTGCTGGCCTGGCTTTCCTTCAAAGCATGTGAAAGGAACTCCAAAACAAAGTTACAATAGGAAAAGGTGAAAAAGGTGACCAGCTGGCTCCCATTTGCTCATCTGGAAGCCCATGTCCAATATCAGCCACTTTGTTGTTTCTTGGGGGACAAAACCACCACAGTTCCACTCCCAAACACTCTGATTTCAAAGTCAGGGTCTGTGAGACTGTGTAATTCCAGTGACACCCTGATACCTTGGGAACAGCTGCCAGCACCCACTCCAATGTCAACACTCAAAGCAAAGACGTAGGTGTGGTCACCTTAGCAGTACCAGCCATCCTTGAGATTTAATGATTTGGAGAAAGAACCAGAGTTGTAATAAAACTTAATAGCATCGTCTGAAAGGCAACAGATAAGTTGCCACAAGAAGAAAACAATTTCCCACCAATTTCTGTCCTAGTTTAAATTATCTTTCTACTAGTGTAAGGTGATGATGGGAATTTGTCATGAGCTGTAAGCAAAGGTAACTGATTTATTTCCCTCAGCTTGTATCAATAAAACCTCAGTTTTATCCCACAGGGGGCACTAGACCTCAAAAAAAAAAAAAAAGGGAAGGGAAAAAACCAAAAAAAAAAAGAAGTGAAACAATTGCAGAAATTCCAGAGGAGAGAAATGAGAACTATCAAAAACCATGATCTATGTGGGGCAATGAGGGAGCTGCTGGTTCAGGCAGAGGAGAGAAAAACACTGGAGAGAACATGAGAAAAACACTGGAGAGAGCATGAGAGCCATCAATTGTTTAAAGGTTGTTGGAAAGAGGAAGGAAATAATCTGTTTGCCACAACCAGGTGGCAAGCACAAGAAATAATGGGCTTAAGTGACAGCAAGAGATATGAGGGTTAGACTTCAGGAAAAGCTTCCTAATGGTGAGGGAAGTAGGGGATGGAATAGATTGCCTGAGGTGGGGTAGAGTCTCACTGTTGGAGGCTTTTAAAGAACAAACATCCATCAGAAATTATATAGATAGATAGCTGATCCTTGCTAGAGGGGGAGAAAAATGGATAAAAAAACTCTTAAAACCCCTTCTCACCTGTTTTTTTTTCTCTGATCCTATAAAGCCACACAAAATCCCAAGGACGTGGTCAAAAAGAACTACAGCAAAATCTCCTGCAGTGAAATTGCAGAGTCCTTATAAACCTCTCAACAAGCCAGGGGGCTGCACAGAATAACCCAGAGTGTGTTACACCAAGGTGATGAGGGAACCTCTGCCACTTCATTTTGCATGATATTTAAACCCTGGACTAACTTTCAGTAATACAATTTGTTTCACGGATACCTTGAAAACTACCTGCATGGTGGAGGCTGAGTGTGTCCTTGCTGAACCAGACTCTAACCACAGCATCCTGTCCTGGGCCACTGAAATGTGCTCCTCTGCCAGCTCAACATTTTGCAGTACAGAAGTTTTTATATCCTGGAGTACCTTCATAACTGAACACATGAGGGAATGGTCCTGCCAGTATCAGAGAGGCCCCTAAAAGAGAAAGGCAACATTCCCAGGGTCCAGTGCCTGTGTGCCTTTGATTACTGCTGAATAAATATATTTTTGTTTGTCAGGCTGATCTTTCTCAGTCTGTTTCTTCATATCAGTGTCAGAGATAGGAGCTCTCTGGGGCCCTCTGAATGTGATTACCTTTCTCTCTGCACGGAGGAGGAGATTCACTTTCATCCCAGGTGCTTTGTCAGCAGCCCTAATTTAGTCACTTTTACCTATATGATGAGGAATGTGGACTCTACCACAGTTGTTTCAAACACGTTTTGAGAATAAACTTCTTGCAACTTCATGCTGCCACCTATGAAGGGGAAGCAAAGTTTGCTTTATCTCCTTGACAGGAAACAGGAGGTCCCAAGTAGAGCTGCCCTAGGTTTCTCTGCCCAGTTGCCCTTGGTTTGCCCACTTACACTGGCACAAGCATTCTCCTACTCTGCAATGGCACCTGCAACCTCAAAGCCAATCTGTGATCCTGTCGTGGTTCCAGAAACATCCACTCGTTTTGCAAGTGAAATGTTCTTCCCACGCCTGCTAGGGAATTCTCCTCTGTCTTGATGTGCCAAGTGCCATTTTTTTCTACAAGTTTTCCCTTGAAACTTGCCCTGTAGAAAGCCAGGACCTGCCATGCACCCTGAAGTGCTCATGAGTCCTGTGCCATGGGAGCAGGACAGCTGGTGATCCAGGTTTCACCATTCAGCAGATGAAAGGGAATACTGCACAAAGGAGCACCAGAAAGTCAGTGGCTCTAAATATGGTGTGAGTCTTGGGGTTGTCCTGTGTAGGGCCAGGAACTGGACTTCAATGATCCTTGTTTGTCCCTTCCCACTCAGGATATTTTATGCTTCTATGATTTACATTGTTGTGTACCTATCCCCCAGAGAAATTCAGCAGGACTCTATTTAAGGTCATAGACTTGTCACACTAACATTGGAATGAAATCTTCTCCTTTTTACTTCATTAAAAGCTTCAGGCAGGAGAGATCAAGTTTAACCTTAACATCATTCTGTTTCAAACATCATACAGTCATGATGGACGAGCTGGAAGGAGAGGCATTTATTTAATGTATTTATTTGTGTGGGATTATCAAATCTGAGGTCCAAAGACTGAAATCCTACTCTCCACAGTCCTGTGTACACATTGGTTAATACAGATTTTGCACTAGGAGAAGAAACACATTGAGATATGCTGGATGGTGAAAACAAATATTATCATGTGCAAAGCAGCGAGGCAGGGAATGAGACAGAATGAGAGAGACAAATTAAATTATATACCCAAGGACAGACAGGAAGCCCGTGTCACAGTAGGGAACTGAACTCACATCTGTTCTGTTCCAGCCCAGCACCTTTTCTACAAGGAGCCTCCCTCAACGTGCTTCATTTGTGGTCAAAATACCAACCAGGGAAAAGAAGAAACAAGGAAATACTGCAGGAACTTTAACCCCACTATTGAGTACTTTTCGTGGTGTCCAGGTAGTTAAGTTTAGTCTTCAATAATGTATGACAGAAAGCAATTTAAACCAGGGGAGGCAGGGGCAGAGCAGGGGAGGTAGAGGTGAGTGCTGAAGAGCACAAGCCAAAAGGAGACAATATTGTAGAGGAGAAAAAAAGCTGTGAGCCATAATAACAGCTTTTCTTAACAGAACTTAACTAGGTTAGAGTGACCTCTGAGAGGTGCCAGAATTTTAACAGCTGGATTTTAATGTGAAGGATTATGGATATTCCTGTATAAATTGCCCTTGTTTTACACAGACCATTTTGCTGAGCACAAAGTTAATTTTGCAGCTCTGCTGGAGCAGCAGCTTAGAAGAAGATAAACAGAAAATGATGCCTTTAGCAGCTGATGGATACCTTGGGATACCTTGGCTGAGAGGGACAACAAAGCCCTTTACATGAAGATGTGGGAGACATGAAGGGGGCACCAGCTTTGTGGCAGTGAAGCTCTGAATGGGGTGGGGGAAAATGGCAAGAGATGGCAAAGGACATATTTTTTTCACTCTGACTCTTCACTCTGAAAGCCAAGGTTAAGACTTTCCCAAGCCTGATCCCAAGTCTGTGCCAGGACATGCATTGTGTCCAGCTGTGCCACAGCAGGTTCTGCACTGAGGGGTGTACCCACTTCTTGAGGGACAGCAGATGGGGTAGGAATGGAAAATTGGAGTCAAAAGCAATCAGTGACTCCTCAAAGTACCACCCTCAAAAACTCTGCAGCCACATCTCCACAGATGGATCAAGGCTGCATCGTCTGTGGCACAGGGGTGAGTGAGCAAGCAGGGCTCTTCCCAAGCGCTGGAAGTGAGGATGGAGCAAGGAAGGGGTGCCTGGTGTGGTCCATGCTCCCCTGCCTCCCTGGCCCAAAAGGTTACGTACTCCAAAGTCACCCAGACACAAACTTGCTCCTTGACTTGTCAGCTACACTTGGCCTGATTCCAGGTAATAATGACTTAAAAATGGGGATATTTAATAATTAGTCATAACAAAATATTTTTTATTTTCAGCTATTTTCCTCTCTTTATACTTCCCTCTCATTAACTCTTTTTCAGTGTGAGACAAGTGATTGGCATCCATTCCAATTAAAAGTAAACACCTCTTTATTTCAAAGAAAAATGATATTACTGTGGTAACCACACTTGAATAGCACCAATAGATTTTCCTGCCCCAAATGATATAGCTGAACTCAGCGGCTCGCAGCAAGGTATTATTAACTCAGGTACAATCCCTCAGAGCTCCACCTGGCCACAGACATAAATTCCTGCCTCCATTACAGCTTTGCCAATACCATTTCCATGCTGGCTGCACAGCAGCTTTATCGTCGGATAACGCACGTTCCACAGGAGTGCAGCAGGAGTGACAGAATGGGGTTAGGACGCCAGAAAAGCCACATTATTTTTTTATATATATAGGAGCTGCAGAAGGAGGTAGGAAAGAGAAGGGCAAAGACACCAAAGGCTCAGCTCTAGGCTGCGTGAAGAGAAAGGCAGACAGAGAAGGGCTGTGCTCACTCATCCACTCTTAGTGGAAGAAAGTTTTCAGAGATATTTCCCACAAGTCTTTCACTTATTATGCATCAAGGGCAGAGCTGCCTCCATTTTATTGCACTCTGTCATTCAGAGCCGGGCTAATCATTGCTGCTGAGCAGGGAGGCAGCCGGTTGGGAATTCTCTCTTCAAGTGTCCCTCATGTTGTTTATTCACGTGCCACTGCCCTGACTGGAGCTGTCTGGTGACTTTGGAAAAAGGATATGGATAGCTAAAGGACACACTGAAAAAAGACAGGTACATATGACAAAGGGACCAAAGGACAAATCTGCAACATCCTGAGCTTGAGTTGAGCTCTCTTGAAGCAACCTTGGCTCTGATCTCCCCAGCACAGCTTTAGTAACAACGTGTAATGAGCTCTGGGCAGGGACTGCCAAGCCCAGGAGGCCACCCAGTGCCTCACAGCTGGTGGGTTGGAAGCAGCACAGCACCTTTGCTTCCCCCAAGCCCAGTTCACCAAGGTCTGCCCTCACCACCTCAGCTGCTGAATCAGATCTGGGAGTAAAGTTTAAATGTGGGATTTTTAGGACTGCTAGAAAGTTAGATGGGCTAGAGATGATGTCTTGGAAAAGGTTGGGTCTGAAGCAGCAATGTCAGAGGAGAGTCTGAGGCCATCATTCTCTCGTCCTGATGTGCCCAGGCAAAGAAAAACACCTCTATCTAAAAATCTGCATTTCCAAAGAAACAAGAGAAAAAATGGAGACGAGCTCCTTCCAGGTGAACAGCACACCTGAGGGTCTGAGTCACAGGAGGGTGTTACAGCTGCACAGAGGTCGGTGTTTGTGCCAGTCACTTGAGGGAGGCAAAGAGCCACACTGGGGTTTGCCTGGATTTCCTGTGGTCTGCCTTCAAGGGAGAAGAAAAGAGGCCCATAAAAGCCTTATGGTCAGTGCAAGGTTGGGAGATACCTCATAGCTTCTGGCTGGAAAACAACGAATAATGAGATGAAAAAAATGAACAGCGAAATAGAAAATTTAACAGGACTTGCAAGGATACCATTTCAGTAAGACTGCCAAATATGAATGAGGTGGTCAGCACAGCTTCAGTGTTTGCTGTAGACAATGGCAAGGGTTGGGGTAGTTTTGCCTGAAAGGATCTAAACTCACTGCAACATTTGGTGAAAGAAAGCCTGAGAAAACAAAGGTCATTTTGATCAGCTGAGCATGATCAAACATTCTAAACACCACAGATGTTTTGAGCAGATGTGTCAAACTTCTGCTTCAGAGTCAAAATATTGGCAAACAGAACATGCCAATGTGCTGTACATTGTGTGTGTTTCCCAACCACAAGTAATTTCCTTGGTGAGTGCTGTGATCAGATCTGTGCCACAAAAAATGAACACAATTTCAAAATGGATTGTAAGGATAATTGAGATTTTTCTCCATGGAAAAAGGCTACAAAGATAATGGCTACTGAAGAGAAATCAGAAAGATGAATGAGATGATACAACACAGACATGGTCAAGAACATAAAAACCATATTTGGCACATTTGTTTCTAACCTGACATTTGAGAAAGCACTTTGGGGCAATCTGCACAATTAAAACAGAAGCTGTTAGAAGACTTAGAAAGAAAACACTTTAAAGTGTTTAACCAAAAATAACCACTGGAACTCTGTTCTGTGTGACACAACTGGAGCCACCAGCTACAGCCTGCCATAAAGTAAAAGCAATATTTAATGTAAGTGCCACACAATGTGATTTCTAACATGAGGGCTGCCAGAACATTTTTTATTTTATTGGTTCATATTGCATTTTCTTGGCAAGTTTCCATCCTCTCCCTTCCATCCAACCAAGATGGATCTTGGTTTGTTAATTCACAGCAACACAACAGATCTCTGTGGGAAGTTTTACCTGAAACATCTGAGCCACCTCTCAGCTCAGTTTTGCTTTGGAAACACCACAGAGGGAGCTTCTCTCTTGCCATTGAATGGTGTCACCATCTAAATTAGCTGAAAAACACTCTGGGATTAGCTGAGAACACCCTGAGCTGTGGATATTCCCAGACAGAATCACGGAATCACAGAATGGTTTGGGTTGGAAGGAATCTTAAATTTCACCTCATTTTTCCTCCTGCCATGGGCAGGGGCACCTTCCACTAGACCAGGTTGTTCAAAGCCCCTGAACACTTCCAGGAATGGGGCATCCACAGTTTCTCACAACATGAGAAGCATTAAAGGACATGTGTGCGAACACTTCAAAGGAACTTCATTCAGCCATTAAATTTAGATGTCTCTACCTCTTTCTTAGGGGTCACAAATGAGAGCAATTTACCATACCCTCCAGGGATTCTGCAGTAGGAAGGCAGTGGTAGGTAAATATTTCAGCTCTCTTTAGAAATTTCTGGTCTGTTGCAGTTTCAGAGCACTTCTGTGAACCAAAAAATAGTTTAGCAGCTCAATAGAGCAAGACAGGCACTGTATCCATGCTGGATGGGACATGTGTGTGTTAGCTGCATCACTGACCATGATAATGTCCCTAGGTGTGAGTGCAGTATTCCCGTGCTCTTCCAGCTGACATTTCTCTGTAATTCCACACTGATAAAAGTACAGCTGAAATACCAGTGCAGAATCCAGCTCAGTGTAATCCACTGAAGCTGAAGAAACACTGTGAAAGTCCTTTTGATGCTGTGGGTTGGGGCTGGGTCAAACAGATCTGTACGTCCAAGGGGTAGCACCCAATCACTGCTCTCCCTGTTCCTACAGGCAGTCAGCCCCAGAAATGATGACAAATTGGTTCGGAAACGCTCTGATGCACCTGGATGATTTTAGAAAAGTAGAGGCCTGGGGGATTCCCTTTTGAACCAAAATGGGAAATACATTTTTTATAAAAACCAGTCATGTTATTTTTCTTTTGTTTTCATCACTGAGATGTCTTTGGTGACAATGAAAACAAAACATGCACAGTCCAGGGGAGAGCCAGTATCCCACAGGCAAGCAATAACCCAACTTGTCTCTAAGAGCTCAGTCAGTGGCTTCACTGCAGAATTGTAGCCAGTTTCTATCCCTAAGTCGATTCCCTCATTACCTGTGGAGGGACTTGACTTTATTTTAGGCCATTTTACAATCTCTTGGACAATCAAATAAACAGAGATGTGCCATAACCTTAAGAATTTTCCCCATGGCTGGTTAGGGCTAGCAGCTAGAGGGGGAAAAGCAAGGAAGTACTAAACCAGATGATAAATTCTGTGTCTCACTCCTAGACACCCTAAGGAAACATTCATTTCTCAGTTCTCACAGATCACCTTGTCCCTCAAGGAAACATATCATTTTCTTTCCTAACAGAAGCATGAGTTACTTTAGACCAGTGCGGGGATTAATACCAGCAGCCCTGGGACTTCTAATACAACACTGGCTGTGCAGCTGGGTTATTGTCCTAATACTCTGTCTAAACCAAGGAACAGCTCCTAAACTCAAACATCCTTCTGCTCAGGTGATTCACAGCCAAAGACCCTGTGATGGACATTTCAGCAAATCAAATCTTGGGCTTGCCCTGACCCACATTACAGTCATTTCCACTCCTACTGCAAAAGTGCCAAACCTTCTCCTTTAGGAGTGTCACAGTGGAGGAGGAGAGATTTCTCCTCTTTTTCAGGAGCAACTCTTGAGCACTTAACAGGATGTATAATGATCCATTGATCCACTTACCAGGAGATGGCTCGAGGAAGGCAACGGGGACTCAGACCCCAATGAAGCCTCAAGGCAGAGCTCAGTGGTTTTAGCCACAAATTCTTTACAGTCATGTTTTCTGCCTTGTTCACACTAACAACAACTTCAGGGACTACCACCCACTCCTCTTTCCCCGACCCTTAGTGATAATTCATGAAAGGGCTTTGCCCAGTGTTTAATAAAACATTGCAGAAGGAGAGCAGCAGGTCAGCTGTGACAGGTGGCCCTAGGGGACAGCTTGACAGGAGCTGCCTGGAGAGGCTCTTTCAAATTCACTCAGCCTCTGAGCATAATGAGATTCAGAAGAGAAGAATGGCAGTGCAAGGCTATGGGGGTCCCTACAATCTGTTGTGCTTGGGAGGGTGAAGGGAATGTTCCTTCACTGCCTTTATGGACATTTCCTCCAGTGGGACAAAGCCTATGTCTGGAGCCCCTCAGAAAGGTACAGTTGTCCCTCATTGTTTCACTTCCAGCCTCAGTGCTGGAATTTGACCAGTCTTGAAACACAATTTATCCAGAAGAAGCAGCTTGGGTTGATCATCCTTCTATATCTCACCCTTCGTTGCTTACTTGGACAAAATGATTCCACACAGATGCGTTCACCCAACCAATGGAGCTGAACCTCTCCTGCTCCTGTAGCATCAAGTTAATTATGAGCTGCACTCCCTTGCCAGGAAAAGTAACCACCTTGGGCACTCTAATCAGACACACGAGGGCTCAAGAAGATAAAACCAGATGTACAAAAATATATGCAAGATGCATAATTTCAGCCCCTGTTGAAGCAGGGACTCCTTGCACAGCCCCCTCTCCACCTGCCTGTAGGTTCTCCATCTCCCCTGTTTGCCAGAGACAACAGGAGGAAACCTGTGTTCAGCTGTTCCCTCTGTGCAGAGATTAATTCATTGACAAGGCTCCTAGGAATGTGCCAGCTCATTAATTACCGTAAGAACTATGTCAGCAAGAAGTAGGGAAGGTGACTGCTGTAAAATGGTTGGAGAGAACCATCTATTAGTGCTTGCTCCCCTGGCCATTACACGCCAAAATCCAAACCAATAACACCTGGCAAGCGTTTCTCAACTATGAAATATCACAAATTGCACACTTTAATACAGAGCACTCATGTAGATCAGCACTGGGAGAGCAGACTACAAGGAAATTAGCCCCACAAGCAAGTCAGTCCTGTTCCAGGGATAAGATTATTCAGTTACTTCCAATGGAGTCCTGGGAGAATGATGGGTCTCTCAGCAGTGAAAGGTGACATGGAAAAATCCCAAAGCTTTGACACACCACCTCATCTGTGTTTCTGTGTCTGTTATTAACAGGCAGGGCTGCCAGGAGGTGTCCCATAACAAACCCACTGGAGAGAGGCAGGGAGAGATGAGGCTGACCAGACTGAGATCTCAGACTCAAACCAGTACTTGACTCCACCCTGTCTACAAAGAGAGGTGGCACAGCCCATTTCAGATCTCACAGCTTTTAGCTCTGTCTGGTGCCTCCCTTAAAGGGGGAACATGAACACCAGAAAGTCTCTGATTTGCTATTAAAATTCATCATTCTTCTTGTAAAGCAAACGCTGGGATAATGTGCCGGGGATTAGACCTAGGAAATCCATCAAGGCCAATACTTAGTCACACTCAAGTGCTTTTATGCCGCAGTTGCTATGAGGAGCTCTTCAAAAACAGACCCTTAAGAAGATCAGGAGGGCAGGGGGTCTCCTGACTGCTGTGCAGTTGAAGGCAGAGCCCTTCCCCAGACAGAGCCCCTGCATTGGCAGTAAAGGGGCATTTGAATGTCAGGCAGTGGGAAGCGAAGTCTTATCAATGCATCAAAGGTTTTGCTTCCCTTAGCTCAAAGGGAATTAAAGGAATAGAGAGAATAAGCTGGAGAAACTTAATGTTGTTTCGACTTGCACAGAGCTCAGAAGAGCTCTGGAGTATCTGTAAGAACAAAAAGGAAGATCCATGTTACAACTTCTCTGCTTTCATGCTTGTCACATTGCTGGTGAATTCATACCCTGAGAGCAAAGGGCTACGTTAAGAGCTCTGGTGCATCTTGCCACATTCCAAACCATCTACCCACAACCCTTTCCAATCACCACACTAAATCAGAGAGGGTCACCTTCCCTTGGGCCCCATAAACAGCCCACTTCCTTCTGGTGTTTCTGATAGATTTTCATTTTATTTTCCCCCTTCTTCCTTTTCTTTGGCCAATCTCACTGCAAGTCATAGCGCTAGGAAACATTAATTTTGTCATCTGATGTAAAAAGGATATGACAGAGCTGTGCTGTAAAATGCCACGTATCAAACCACAAGAAATTCCACAAATAACTGTTCAGACATCCAAAAAGGGGAGGCAGGATGTGAATGGCCCCCAAGTGCTCAGCTAAGTGCACCAGCACTGCAGAGAAACGTGGCTCTGCCTAAGTTTGCGAGGTTTTGGGAGGTCCTTGCCACGTGCTGAGAGCAAGATGTGACATGCCATGTCACCCCCTGAGACCTTTGTCAGAGGTCCTGCAGGGAGACCCTGCCTCTGGGTGACAGCATCAGCTGTGTCACACACCTGGGGCGATTGATTGCCTCGAAGAAATCGGCACTTGCTGACGGAAAGTACAAAAGGAGTGACCTGGGGTCCCCTCTGGGATGTTTAGTGAGGTGTGGGAAGAAATCAGTAGAGGAAATGTGTGAGAGATTCCCCTGGCAGTGAGGAGGCAGGAGGAGGCTGATGCTGGGCAGCTGGGTGGTGTTGGTGCAGAGCGGGGAGAAAGCAGAGAAGCTTGATGGGCTTGAGGAAAGAGGAGGAGGAGGAGGAGTTGCTCTCTGGGTAAAGAGGAGAGGATGGGATGGGAGATTAAAGAGACATTTGGTGGGGGTAAGGAAGGTGGAGGGGAAGGCAGAAAGCAGGTTAGCAATTCAGATAAAATGGATTAGATGCTGATAAAGGCAGCTGGGAGGGAGTCGGAGAACATGAGATTAAGAAGTGCACAGGGGAGATGATCAGTGTTGGGGGAAATGAGAAAGCAGAGTCATCTGGATCCTGCTGATGGTTTTTAGAGGGGAGGAGTCTCAGCAGGTTGAGAGAGGGGCTGGCCACAAAGCAGAACAGATGTGCATAAACCCTCAAGGGGCCCAGAGAAAGGCAGGGGACTGCTAGACCTCCTGAACGCCCTCTGGGATCACCAGACATCAAGCTTAGAAACAGCACTGTCTGAAAAGCACAGTGACACTGTGAGACCCGGCTGCACGCAGGGCTGCCAGGCGCTGGACACACTCGGGGGTGATATTCAGTGGGGTACAAACACTCTGCAAGAGCTCCTTACATTTCAGTCTCTGTTTAGCAACATGGTCCTCAGCCAGCTGGACTCAGATCCCAGCCAGCACAGCAGACAGAGCTAAATGAGACAGCTCCAATCCCTGGGGACAAGCCACCACCCTGAGGGGGACTCTGAGTGGCCCTGGTACAAGATTCCCTCCCCAGGGACAGACGAACACTTTGCCAGCCTGGGTGGGCCAGACCAGGCTGTGACCCCGGTGGGCTGGACATCACATGGCCATGGCAGCGCTGGTCACACTGGGAGAAAAGGTAATTGAGAGGTCTGAGTGGTGCAGCAAGCAGATGACAGAGAAGCAGAAAAAGCCCTGGCTCCATTCCTTGATCTCTTTTCTGGGCTGGGAATCAACTCATGTGCCAGTTTGGTCAGGCAAGAGCAACCACAGTGCTGCGCCCCGGCTCCTTCCAGACTCCATCTCTGTTTGCTTTCCCCTGACATCCTTCAGCATTTGCTAACAGATTCCTGCACCGCAGGTCCTGTGAAATGGGCTGGAGCAGACCCTCACTTCCCCAGGCCATCCCCAGGACCATGGCCATGATGCAGCAGTGAGTGGGGCTGCTAATTCCCGCCGTTATCAGGGATCCAGACTGCTCGTGGATGGGAGCACCTCGGAGGAGAGGGGGTAATGCCCCTAAATGGGACAGTGGATGCTTTAACTTGCTTACAAATATTAACACTTGCCCAGAAAATAGTGCAATGGCAGAAACAATCAGCCAAAGGCAGGAGCTCAGATGGTGCTTGAGTCCTCCTAAGATGCTGAAGAAACACACATTTAACTACAGCCTAAATGAGATTAACTTCACGTCTTTGGTGCTATGAAGACCATGGGTTATCCAGTCTGAGGTACTGTCTCTGCTAACTGCCCAGCCAGGTGTGTAAATAGCTAAATCACTTTATAAAAACAGAGTTCATGATTCTCATGCTGCTGAGGAAATCTAAGGAAGAAATAACAAAGGCAAGCAGAGGCCAAATTTGCAGAGCAATTGATAACTCTCCTTATTCTTATCACAGCTTCCCCCCATTTTCCAAAGGCCCTGCAGAAGCTGTCACATCTACTGGGGCCAGGCCACCACCCAGCCCAGACGGTGCCTCCAGTGTCCCACTGCTCGAACACAAGCACAGAGGCTTATTTTTCCCTTATTCCTTACCAAAAAAAAGGGAAAAGCTGGGAAGAAAGAAGACAAAGGGAAGAAAAGATGAACAAGTAGAACCTGCTTTGAGCAATGGGGGTTAATCTGACTCAAAGCCTAAATCCATGTTAGCAGTTAATCCAGTTAGTAAGGCTTTCATTGGGAGCTTTGAGAAATCCTTTAACCTCTTGCTGTAAACCAGGAGCAGCTTAACAGCTCAATGTTCATGAGAAAAGCCTGTCAATAATGCCGCTAAGCAGGTATTTAGCGGGATTTAAGAAACAAGCATGTGACAACTCTCCTTTAATGAAGCAATTGGGATTCTCTCCAGGAACCAAATGGTCACCATTTCCTTTAGTCTTGCCCGTGATCTGCTTTTCAAGATTCAAAAGAAGATGCAGCTCTGGTGCTGTCAACTTGACAAGTATTCCTTCTCGGGGAAAGCTCAGTGAAAGGCAAATTTTCCTACTGGTCTTTATAAACCTCATGGATTCTTCATCCTAAGATATCTTCTATGAAGCAGACTGCAGTAGTAAAAAAAAAAAAAGTCTACAATTTTTTTCCTTTCAGAGGTGTCCATACCGTTCCAAGGAAAGCAAGCTGACAAAGAGGTTTAACATTTAAGGCTTCTTACCCCAGCCTGAGTCTGAGGATCAGCAGTACACCAAGGGTTCTTTTACCATTTCTCTGCAAAATCTGAGTTAGATGTAGCCCAGAAATCATGCTGTCACATGTAGCTTGGTGCTGCACCCCAGTTCCTGGCAAAGGTAGAGTGTGAGCACATCTGGGAGACACCGACATTCTGCAGTGTAAACTTCATCCCTGTCCTGGGAGACCTGGCTGACCAGAGGGAGGTGATTGTCCAGACTCACCCTCCCTTGGCTTCTCTGGGTGTGCAGTTGGTGGAGGGTTTGTGAGGATGCACAGCTCTCCTCTGGGCTGTGTTTACTCATCCCTCTGACACTGGTCATGGAAATCCCACCACAGAACGTTTCTGGCACAGCTGCCTTAAACATCTGTTTGAATTGCTACAAATTCTCTCAAATACATGAAGTCTAAGGTTTCAGTACCCATTAGCCCTTCTCAAGCTGCAAAGCCCTCTGGAAACCAGACCTGATGGACAGCAGGGCAGAAATCCCTGCACTGCTGTGGTGGGGACCACCATCAGCCTGGAAGCTCCAGGAGAAACCAAGATTTTTTGCTATGCAACCCCATCCACCCCATTTCTTCTGGGGAACAGGGCAGTTGTGAGCTACAGGGAAGCAAAAGAGAGAAGGGAAGAGAGGGGATGTGTATGTCAAAGGTGTGTGACACACATACAGAGAACGAGGGACAAAAATCATGGCTTTCCTCAGCCTTCTCTTCTGACAGGGGGAGCATTTCGCCCAGCCCTCTCTGCCTCTTCTTTCAGACGCAGACACTCCCATTTCCATTCACTTTCACAGCTGAAAGGTCGTTTTGCCTATTTTCCCCTCTCTATTCCAAGGAGGAACGCTGCATTACCTCAGGCGTTTGCTGTGTTCCCTCCGCAGACTGAGAGGCCCATGCAACATTAATCCTGCGTTAGCACCCGGTGATGCTCAGAGGAGGCCGATCATTGCCATTCCGGCTGCTCCACAAGAGCAAGCAGGGTCCTTCAAAGGGAAACACTTTGCAGCTCTCAGTGCCTGAATTCAGTCCCAAAGGAGGTTAACAAAGCCAAAGTGTAGGAAAATCCAAGAGAAAATACTTCCTCTCTAAGCCCTCAGTCAGCATCTCAATAGTGTGCAGGTATTTTAATTTCTGGTTCCCTTAATATCTTTTTCTGCTGATAACAGCAAAACATTTCCACGCATGCACACAGAAATTAAACCACTTATAGAAGGATTGTCTTTATGGGAGTCCTACCTAATGAGACCACGATCCTGATCCTTTGTGAATAACTCTGGTAGGCACAAGGACAGCACAGATACTAATTAACCTATAACATTGCCATTAAAAAGTCGTGACATGAGTTAATGCTCTGACTAGGAGAGTTATTTTTCCTTTAATAAATCATATTTCCTTATAGCTCAATTAGCCATTTTCAACCACTATTATTTCCCCAGTCCTTACACCATCTTTTCCAACAGGATGGGAACAATCCATTTTAAGAAAGAAAAGTTAACCTTTAAAACAGCAAAAGAGTGGTAAAAGAGTGAACTCCTACTCGGTTCGAATTCCAGCTCAGTCCTTGTTGCCCAGGTATATTGATGGAGATGAGGGGTTTTATGCGTTATGCAGAGCCATCTTTTCACTGAAAAACATGCTTCAAACAGATGCAATGTTAGCAGACACTGGGATACTGAGCAATTGATTATCCTGTTTACTGCAGAATAACCTGCTGTATCTAGGTTTGATGGTGCTGTGTTTTCACCCTCTGGTTTCTTATGAGACCAATACAAAAGACAAAGTGGACAAGGGTAACATTTGTTAGACCACAGTCACAGCTGAATTGCAGCGTCTGGATGCAGGACGTGACGTTCAACTGAGGAATTCAAATTCATAAAAGCAGGTGTATTAATCACAAATCGGCTACAGAGAAAAAAACGCCAAACCCTCAGTCCCGGGTAATTTTCACCTTGATGCAGCCACCTCCAGCCCCCAGCTTCCAGAGGGATCCATCACCTGATTTCCATCCTTGCTATGATTCACTCCCTTCCCAGCAGGGAGACACATTCATGGCTTTTCCAGCTCAGTTTTCCTGCTGAGCCAGCCAGGACAGGCAGAGCCACTCGTGGTCTACCAGCAGCCCCAGCCTCCACTCCCAGACCTCCTCCTGCCAAAGAGAGCAGCAGCACTGACCAGATGGTCCCTGCATCCCCTCCCAGCGCCGCGATGGACCACGCCGCTAGCAAGGCAGGAATCTGCTGGGGAGCACACCGTGGATGGGCTGGGTACTGCTCTGCTTTCCCACACATCCCTCCTTCCCCCCGGCCATCCCTCCTCCTGGCCATCCCTCCCTCCCTCCTGGCCATCCCTCCTCCTGGCCATCCCTCCTCCTGGCCATCCCTTCCTCCTGGCCATCCCTCCTTCCTCCAGGCCATCCCTCCTCCAGGCCATCCCTTCCTCCTCCTGGCCATCCCTTCCTCCTCCTGGCCGCGGCCCAGAGCAGTTTGTGCTCTTTAGTCAGCAGTGCCCTGGGGGTTTCCTGCAGCCATCTGCCCGCTGCACCATCTGAGCAGACCTTCTGCTAGCTCTGCCTCCCCGGGAGGGAGCCGGATCCCGCCAGGCTCCCGCCACTCGCCTCGAAATAAATAATAACAAGGGAGCGAGAAGAGGCACCACTTTTTTGTTCTGATGCAGTCTGGCAGGGTCAGCACTGATGTGCAGCTTGGAAGGAGCCAGAAAAATGACAGGGTCCATCCAGCCTGAGGAAGCCATCCCTGCCCAGGCTTTGCAGCGAGTGCAACGGGGAAGGAGTGAGGATGCTACAAGGTGTTATCCCCATGGCAGCACCAGGAAGGATAAACCATGGCCATTTCGAAACTGAATGGGATTTGGGAGATTCTCTTCATAGGGTGGTGAACCCCAGGATTGTCTTCCCTCAGGCTGGGAGATGCTACAATTTGGGGCCTTCTAATTGCTATCAGCCAAGGATGAAAAGCAGCTCTGCAGGTCAGGGAGGGATGGGACACAACAACCAGCTCTTGTCCCCATTGCAAAGGAGATGCAAACCAGGACATGCTCTGGAGAGAGGGACAGCAGACCAAGGAAGGAGGTAGCCAAGGGAGGAGCAGATGCAGAAAAGCACGGAGCTTAGGCATGGCTGAAGAGACCAAACACTGAGGGGAAACACAGAGCAGAATCTCAGGCTAATTTGACAGCTGTTCCTGTGGGTGTCACAGGCAGATGATGTGGTCATGTTGAGGGGTCACCGCATTGCATCAAGTCTCTGTAAACCCAGACTCACAAGCCACCACACAGTTCTGGGGTCTCCAGTTGCCTTCAGGCACTGGGAGTACTTGCCTGGAGCTGTTTTTAAAAAAGCCTGCCCAGACACCCCTGAGAAAGAGGGGTCAGGAACCAACCCTCTGTTCATGCTCCACAGACAGCACCCCTTCACCCCAATCCCTTTCCACCTAAATAGAAACAGCCTGCAGAGCCTCAGACTGTGACTAATGGCTGAAGTGACACTCACTGAAAGGGGGGGATCATTTAACAGATTAGTCTGGGAAGATCTGCAGGACACGGGCTCTGTCTAGGATGGAAAAGTTTTGCAGCAAAGCTATGCAAAGGCATATGGCTCTCTGAGTCAGAGCCCTTCTACAGCAGCATGGTCATGCTACTCAGATCAAGCTCCTTGGACATTGTTAGCAAAACCTGACCTTCTGTCCTGCTGTCATCTGAGGGCTGACAAGCTCATCAGCCAGGCTGCAGGCAGGGAAATGACAGAGGTGGGATTAATGGGAATCACCTCATTTGCCTCCCTGCCCACCCCAATGGCTGCAGCGCCGGGGCAGGGACAGCACCGCCCGTGCTCAGCCCCTGCTTGAAGTAATTAGGGCAGATGCAGGCTGAATGCACCAAGCACAGGAGGGTGGGGGCAGCGAGGGAGGGATTGGGAGAACATCAGGTAATGCCAGGCCACGGGCAGAGACGGATGGCACAGAGATTCCCTGCGTCAGGGTTTTGGTCCCAGCAGGTTAAGGTACGGCCGCCCTGACAGATGCAACCATCCAGCTCGGAGGGATTCAAATTAAGGTCAAAAGGGATAAAGCAATGGTGAGGAAATGAAGGCATTGTTCCTGGCTTACAGTCATGCCCAGATGCACGTTCCTCAGCCTTTATGAGGATCATTAAAATGCATCATTTTTGTTTGTGTGTGTGCACATACGTGCAGGCACACACCATTTATTTTCTGGACAGGAATACAACCATAGGAATTATTTCTTTTTTCACTGCCTCTGTGGCAGCTATCTGGATTTTAAGCTTAGGAAGATGGGAAGGAAAATGGGAAGGGAAAGGGTACCCCTTTTCTCTGTTTAACCTCACCAGGAGAGGAGGGGAAAGCTGCTCACAGCTTTTCAGTCCTGAGCAGGGATTTGGTGGCACACAAACTGTTCATGCAACTTTACATTTGCACAGAGCAGGGCATGTAATGCCCGTGGTTGGAACTGGGCCCAGGAGGGCCAGGTTTGCTCCCCCAGCTGTCACTCAGCAGATTAATTAGCCATTGCTCTCAACCCTACAACATAATCACAGCCCAAATCTGCAGCAGCAAACTCTGAACCCATCCCAGAGCCCAGTGCCAGCTGTGCCCAGTGCTTGTCCAACAACCATGAAGGTCCTATATGCCAGGACTTCCTTCCCTCCTCCTGCTAGACAACATGGCTTGAGGCTGTGACAGATTCTCTTTGCATCCTGCTGTGCTCTCCATCATAGCTGGTCAAATGTCCACGTCTAAAATCGGAGTCCCAGGACACAATTCATTCCAACATTGGTGCCCAGAAGTGCAGCCCAGAGCTGGGAGGGAAATGTGCCCAGTGCTGTTTGAGGGAGAGGATGGGACTGCCCACAGCTGACAGGACTGGTTTGGCTCTCTGAGGCCACTGGACACTAACAGGACCCTATTTCTCAGCCTTGCAGCTGAGGCACACAGGTTTTTTCCTCCCACAGCAGCATGTTCCTTCTCCCAAGGTAGGCACACATTTTACCCGAGACCCTGGAAGCAGAGAAGTGTCTGAGCACTGCTCTGTGGCTAGGGTTTGGAAAAGTTATTTTTGCTGGCTTCTAATATCCCATTAGTGCCTGTCAGTGGAGACACAAGTGCACCAAGGAGAGGGCTGAACTCTCTTCACTCACTGTAAATTTGTGACACTCGGGAATTTGTTTATTCCTGGCTAGAAAACGCTAAGCCCATCAGTTATGTCTCGCTATTCTCATGCCATCTTAGTTTACACTGACCTTCCAGCCGGAGCACAGCCCTAAATTGTCACAAACAGTCAGTTCTCCATTACGCGGCTCAGTGGAGTGTGGGGGAGAGACATCTGTGTGCAGGGGCTCAGAGCTGCCTGTGCTCAGCGCAGGAACCCCGGGCGTAATTAGCCTGGACACTGCACTGAATCCTGGCTGACTCTCCTGCAGCCCCAGTCTCCAGCTCATAAACCTTTCCAGAGTGCCAAGTGCTGCCGTTCCCTGCTCTCCTCTGCCATTACCTGCCCCTGCCTCCCCCCAGTGCTGCTCAAAGGGCTGCTGCCACCTCCAGCTCGGACACACTGGAGCCTGTGGGTGCCCACTGAGCTGGCAGTGACACTGGGGGTGCTGCAAAGCCCATGCTCATCGCTTTATCTGGGCTAGAGCTGCTCCCATCCCTCACCCTAACAGCCCCTCTGCACCTCCTGCCTCTGCATCCTCTCCTCTGGGAGCCTGGCTGAGGGACAAGCAAAACTCACACACTAACTCAGTGTCCCACTACTAAATGCCTGAATTATGGATTCTTCACCACAGACTTGGCCAAGATTGCCTGTGGGCTGAGAAACAGGCATCTTCTAAAAAGCTTGGGGACCATCACCATATTGGTCTTCTTTGGGATTTGGTCATCAAGCAAAGTTGTCAGCAATTAGCACAGATGTATTTTAGGTCTGTTTATAAATGTCTTGCAGCTGCAGTGATCAGGAGCAGAGCACAAATAGCAAGTGAGAGAAGTCTGTTTGGGCTCTTTTCTGATGTAACTGCCTCTGGATAGAGTCAGACTTGTTTTTCCTTCTTCCAAAGGCTGATAGTGTCTTCAAATCTGTCAAAGCTGGGATGTTAAGAGGGGAAAAGGACCATCCTGACCTTAGAATATCTAAATTGCTTGGACATCAAGACCAAAACTGTCTGGGGTGGGATCACCAGAAGCTGGTCAGAAGCTCTCTCTGAGTTCAAGTGCTCAGTAATTAATCAGTATTCACATGGGTTATTTAATCAGGACTAAGACTGCCATGGGGTTAGGATCTCCTTCAGAGACACTACAAAATAAAGAGCATGGTGATATTTGTCTACCCTCTTTCTGCTGGTGACCTCCTGCTAAACATCAGAACCCAGAACTGCCTGCCAAGACCTTGGATATTATCAATAAGCCTTGCTACCATGACATATTTATCTCCAGGGGTAAACCTTCTGATCAGCTGTACTGCCTCTGGTTCCCCAAGCTCGAATCCCTTTCCCAGACACAACCCTGTGCCTCAGGCACTGCTGCCCAGGGTGTGCTCCCTCCTCTCCCGTGCAATGGCACAGGAAAGGCTTTGACACTGTCTTTGCAGCAGGACAGTAGCCCAAGATGCAAGTCTCAAAAGCGGAGGGTGTAATTCAGGCTGCCACCAGAGCATTAACATGAACAAAGAGCAAAAGGACATATCCCTGCTGACTCTCTGCACAGCCTCAACTTCCTTGGCTGGTTTCACTCTCCTGCTCCAGCATCTCTGAGTATCTGGGAGCAGGACCTGGTCCAGCAGTGTCCCCAGCTCCTCCTGCCCCTCCATGCATCGCTGGCTCCATGGTCACAGCCGCGTCACTGAGCCATGCACAGCCCCTTCGGCAGGTGGACACGCTGGCTTCAGCAATAAAGAGAGTTTGAAGCCATTAAAAAACAGCAAAATGACCCCTCCTGCGGAGCTACTGCCATCAGGAAAGCAACACAACCAGCAAACAAACAGAAAAAGGCCCTGGAATTTTTGCCGAGGCGGCTGTAGTTGGGAAATGAGGGGCTTGGACAGTGCAGCAGGAGCGAGATGCAAAGTGATTCCGGCTGCGAGCCTGCAGCGGCTCCTGGAGCAGTGCGGGATGCTCAGCCCGCACTTGCATCAGGCGTGGATAACAAAAGGGGCCATTGTGGCAGCGGTGGAATCAGGACTGAGTGCGGCAGGCAGCTCTGCTAAAGACGCGGTTAACTGCTGCACTGAAGTAATAATCCTGCGCTAAATCCAGAATTTAAATGCCTCAAGGGCTTAAGGGCTGTCAAGAGCTGCAATTCATTTCCAGGGGTTTTATTTAGTTGCAGCAGCAATTTTACCTGAGGGTGACAGTAAATTTGAGAATTACAGGGCTAATAATTTAACAGAATTGGCTGCCGTATTTTTTTAAAGAAACACAAACACACACATGCACATGGACTTGATGAAAGGAGTTCTGCACATCACATGCTTGCAGGTTTCATTTGAATGAAAATGATTAATGGGAACATAAAGATAAAACACAGCACAGCAATAAAACAAATCAGCTCTGCCTCCTAAAGGTCAGAGCAAACCTGCCTCCTGGTTTGGAAATCATCTCCTAGGACAACATCAGGCATTTGCTTCTGCATCCCCCTCTTGCCTCCCCCAGCAGATAACTGCTGCTTCCCGACATACCCAGCAAAGAGATGGAGCAGAAAAGAAACCCATTCTTAGCCAGACACACAAGACATGGACAGAAGCTGTGGTTCACACCACTGGCCCTTTAATTTCAGAGAATAACTTCTTCCTGTTTGTGTATCACCATTATTTGCAATTAAAAAACTAAGAGTTCTTTTACTCAGTTCCTCAGTTCAGCTTGGAAGTTCACCTTCCCTCAGGAAGAGATGGCGACTCAGCACAGCATCAACGTGCAATTTCCAGCACCAGGAAGGTAAAACAATATAACAATTCATAGGCAGCTCTTTCCTTATTGCCATGGTCCCAGGAACGAGCAGAGCAAACAGACCCCCCATGCCCTTCCCAAATTGTGTGAGGGACAACACTGCAGAAGTTCCCACACAGCCAAACTGGTGTTTCAGGGAGGGAAATTAAAGATCTGGGAGCCTGGCCCAAGAAAAAAACTGAACTTCCCAGCTGTGAGTCTGTCTTGCAGGAAATTTTTACATGATTTGAAACCACTGATATCTTTTCCCCCTCCCTGCCATTGTCATTGAGAAATATGTTCTTTTCTGCATTTCTAATTGGGATGGAACAGATGGCGAAGGCTTTGTTTAATGAAATATGTCCATTCAATTAACCCACGCCATCAGGGATCCAGCAATGCAAAAGGAATCAGTGTCCTACAGCTGTAAGGGGATCCTCCTGCCCAGACCTGCACACCTGAGAGGGGCCCGGGATGCCACAGGCAGGGCTTGGAGGCACAGGCTGGACCTGCTGGACCTGGCTCAGCTGCCATTCCTGCTTCCCAGGAGCCTTCTTTCTTTAATTTTTTTCTCCCCCCCC
>VWZW01002481.1:74598-107464 GCA_013397115.1 Edolisoma coerulescens | reverse complement strand
CCCGATTTCCAGTTTTAGAGCTGCATCCAGAGATTTTGGAACCCTGTGCTCAGCCTTGCCTTAACAATCCATGAAAAAATCAATATCTGTTCTCCCTTGGAATTGCTTGGGGGTCCAGTTAGACCCCTAAGCTGTACCAAAGCTGTACCAAAGGGAACTGGGTCCCACTGCCACCTCTGGCATCAAACTTTGGGGAGGGGAAGCCCATCAGTGCCTCAGTTTCCCCATTTGTGGTAAAGAATATCAATTAGTACTCTCTGAACAACCCAATATGTGGTTCACTGACAGTTTGAAAATCAACCAGCAACCAACGCAGCTTCCCAAAGCAAAACATGGTATTTTATTTCAGGTCTTGGTCTGAAACAAAGTTTGGCCCCTTGAAAGGAGGGGGAGGACATTTTGAAGCACAAAAATTGAAACACACATTCATACTGTGAAAAAAAATCCTCCTTTTTTCCTGTCCAATCCCACTAATAGCATAATTACCAGCAGAAAGAGATCCAAAAGACACAAAGGCCTAGGATCAGATCAGGCTGCTCTGGAGTAAGTACTTTTATGTGGGCAAATAGTTTGTCTCTAACCTTGCTCCCAGCTTCCTCTAGTGCAGGAGCAGGGGCTGTTCAGGGGTGTGACAGGAGTAGTTGCAGCTAAAGGAAATTCATTAAATGTCAGCCAGACTAATTTTAGCATTTTAAAACCAAGCCATTTCAGAATTTCATTCCCAAATGGTGAATTGGTGCATTTACCAAAATAAATTGTTTTGGGGGTTTAGTTGGTTGGAGTTTTTTTAAGTGAGGAAAGCACAAAATCCCAAAACCTTTGGGAGTTTTCCTTCACCTTTCCCTTTCTCCTTCCTTTTCTCTTCCCCCTTTCCTTTCTTTTCTCTTCCTCTTGCTTTTCCCATTCCTTCCCTCCCTTCAGGAAGGAAAGAGAGCGCTCAGGTGCTTCCCATGCTCAGACACAGGGAAGAAATGAAAATACTTCTATGGCAAATACCTCTTCTCTTCAATGATTTTTTTTTTCCTTATTTTATAGAAAATCCAAGTAGTTTATTGGTGCCTTTGGTTGTGGGGAAGCACCTTTGGAGAGCGAATCATTCAGAAATAGGATTTATGCACCCAGAGGAGAAACACAACCTGTGACACCTCCCAAGAGGCCCCAACAGCCCCGGCTGAAGTGTGACACACACACAGTGACACATGACACACCCCCCTGGGGGACCAGTCAAACCCAACGTGCCCTCTGACATCCCACAGCCCTGGAGAGCCCAGATCCCCCAGCGTGCCAGTCCTGGGCTTTAGCCCTCCCCACCAGCCCTGCCGTGGTGGGACAGCAGCTCCCTCAGCTCCCAACAGCCCCTGACATCCCTAAGGGTCCTCAAAACACATCCTTCAAACATTCCCAATTCTCTTGTGTAATGACTGAGCTGGATGGTCTTCCTTCTGTTGTCACTCATTACAAGGGAGAGGGATGCCACTTTTGACTCCCTTTGAGCTGTTTATGGGCTTATCTGGCTCCCAGCTCTTATTACTACCCCTCAGATCTCTCTCCTCTCTCTGGTGGCATCACAGATATATTTCCTGGCATTTGTGACTGTTCCCACACTGTCTCAAGCTGAGCTAAACTGTTTCCAAGTGCAAAGCAGCATGACTGAAACCCCTGCTAGACTTTCATAATGAATATGAAGTTGCCAGACAGCAGAAATTCCTAACTTGACTTCATTCTCCAAATCCATTTATCAATGCTAATCAGCCAAGACCAGACAAGTCTTCCCATTTTGAGTAGAATTACCTTTTTTTTCTAATGACAACAAAACAATTCTCACAAAAATAACAGTATATCATCATGTGAGACTCGGTATTTCACTAACACAATATTTTAACTCATGACTCAGACAAGATATCGGCTGCAAAAATGACCCACTTGACTCATCTTTGTTAATGGCAGAAGTTTCAGAGAGGTTTCCGAGATCCTGCTGTGGAGCAATCGGGCCTGGGAGCAGCCCTGGGTCTGAACTCTCTCTGGGATTTGAAGACACTCTGATCTAGCTCCAAAGCTCCTGGTTTGGAGGACACAGCTTATTCTCTCCGATGTTTCAGCAGCCAAATCAAGTCATTTGATGGTTTTGTAATGTGCTCAGCTGGGATGCTACAGGTTGACTGTGCTAACATAACTGCTGCAGCTGGCTGGCAATAGGACTCGAGATAAAATGATAATTTTGCAGCTCTGAAATGAAAGTACGCTACAGAAATGCAATAAAAAATTGAAGCCTTCCCAAAACACCAGATTTTACAATCAAAGCTCTGCATCGACTTGCCCATATCAAATCACAAAGGCTGATGGGGAGGTAGAGGTGCTTTTTTGCCCGGGGTGTGGGTCTTGGCCAGAGCAAGGGAACTGCATTTGTGTCCCCTCCATAGCAGCTCCAAGTAAGAGGTGGTTTCTGACAGCCTGACCACCTCTCACTCCCACAAGTTGGCTGCCTTGTCATTGGCAGAGTCCTCAAGCAGATCCAGCTGCCCAGACAGAGCTGGCTCGTGCTTGGAAATGTGGCAGGCAGCCAGAGCAGCAGAGAGACCTGCTGGCTTTTCCCTACACCATCCCTTAACAAGGAATCCTGATGTTCCTGGGCACAGCTTTCTTTCCCTGGGTACCTCACACCTTCCAGCAGCCACTTGGATATCTCTGAGAGTCCCCTCAGCACAGAAACAAACAACCTTTTTTCTTCCTCTGTAGGGATGGGCATGTAAAAAACCCCCCTTGTTAAACAGGAATTTCCTTGCACCAGAGGGGCAACTCCAGGCCACTCTAACCAGATGAATTCTTGCCCTTGCTATTTTAACATTTGGCCCTACTGGGACTTGTGTTTTTGCTTAAGCCAGACACATGCACCAGCTTCCATGGGGAGTGAGCCTTGCTGAGGGTGCCTATGCATTTGGCTGTCAGGGATGGACAGAAGATAATATTTCATTTTTTTTTCTAGCCATTCTGTTTGCTTTGACACAGATGGTGAGTCCAGGCCACCTTCAGATGGTACTTTCTGCCCAATATATATCACTTCCCCTTCTCTTAATGTCTGAGTTTTACCAAAGCCGTGTGTGTGATTGCTCCCTAATCCCCTCGAGACACAATAAATGGATTAGCACAAGCAGTTTAGCCCAGAGCTCTTTGCTAACCATCCTCACCTTGAGTGGGGTGGGCAGGGGCAAGCACAGCCCAGCACCGTGAGCTGCTGAAGGTTGAACCAGCCATGGGACAGTGACCAGCTCAGCCAGCTGAGAAAGACCCTGGCCTGCACTCAGCAAAACCCCCACCACTCTCCCAGCTCTGAGTTCTTGTCCAGGATAGAGTTCAGGAAAAAACAAGCAGCAAAGACCAATAATTTCAGCATCAGAATGGTGCATTCAGCCTGCCACAGAAAGTCCGCAGTATGAAAACACAATTAAGTAGTTGCACATCGACAGACTCTCCTAATTGCTGCAAGGAGCAATTCAATTATGTTTTCAACACTGAAATGAGTCATTACCAGTCTATAGGGGAAAATTGTGTTTGTGGGGTCATGGTTTTTTATAGCATATGCTGTCTTCTTCCCCAAAGTTAGCTCTTTTACTGCTGACAATATTAATTTTGGATGGATTCTTCCCTTTAGGAACTAAATTGAGACAATTCTAGTTATGGGAACAATTGTCCACTGTAGATCAGAAAAGCCCAAAGCCATAACATCCGGAGTTATGAAAACAGAAACTTAAAGTCCCTTCTGCTTTGCAAAATTCAACTGCTTCATAATCAAATCACAAATAATCACACTTCTACTCCAACTTCATTGTAACTCTAGTCAATATAGAATCCTAAACACTGTTGGGCTGGTACCCCAGTTCAAACCAGTGATAGCTGCTTTTCAGTAAAGGAAGAAATAGTTCCTGCTGCGAAAGCAGAGGGGATGAAAGGTGGCAAAGATATTTTGAAGGTATTCTGAATTACCAATGCTGGGAGATTTAAAATATACAGAGTATTCTAAGAATTGAAGCAACTCAGTGAATACTTATGAGAAAGTCAAGTCAGGTTAGATCTACTACTTGGGTGATTGAGGATGGTTAAGAGCTACACTTGAACCTTACTAACAGAGATTTTGTTTTCTATTGTTCCTACAGCAATTTGAAAACAAGATGATTGCAGAGCAGTGAGATTCAGCAGCACTGAGAAAGCCCTGTTTTGAGAGCTCTGGGTTAAACAGTTCTGATTTAGATGTTCATGCCTGCACAGTAGTTCAGCAAAGATAACAGGTTGCAGTAGCCACTTGGTAATTGACCTCTGGTGATTTAAAACCTTAATTTGCTTTCATGCTTTCTGATTTAAAGTAGCGTGTGCACTTGGACATAACTGCCTTAAGAGATCTAAGCAATATTTTAGCCTGGATTCCTCAGGAAACAAGGCTTAACAGAGCATATAGACTACCCTTCCTAATAACTCCTAAAAGCATTGGCCATTTTCAGCCAAATTTGTTGCAGGGTTCAGAGTTGTGATGCTTGTAACATTCTCACAGGTTTTGTGAAGAGCCAGAGCCAAACTAAGCTCTTGTTTATTCTGTGAGCCAGCTCTGGGTTGAACAAGTTCTGTCCCTTCTGTGATGGGCACGTCCCACGGGATGTGAGGCCAGAAGAGGATGGTGGGGCTGGGTCCTACGTGCAAAAAGGAAACCATGGAAGTCCAGGCTGCAGTGGACTTCTGCTTGTTGAATGTGCTGTTTATAAATAACTCTGCTACAGCCACGACTCCACAACATTCCCTTTACACAATGAAATGCCATTCTCTGCCAGGGACAAGCAGAGGGTGAAGCAGATCCTCCTCGTGCCCACAGGTAGGGCAGAGCCTGAGAGGCACCTTCAGGCAGGAAACAAAGCTCTCTGGGTGATTTGTAGGCTCTGAACAGCAAAGCTGTCACTGAGCCACAGTGAATCTTTCTCCATCTGCACCTTTGCTGAGCTGATTTATTGAAGGTGTCAATAACAGAAGTTGGCTGGGGACTGGCTGTAAAGCTCAAACCCTGAATTTCCTGTGTTTTTGCACTCCCCTCTGCCTTCAGTGCTTTGTTTCATCTTCAGGGGAGTTGAGGTTTTGGCTGGCTGTCAGGGGCAAAGGGCTGCTGGAAGGGAGCCCCACTGCTTCATCTGCACAGGGTAAATCAGAGGATGCTCATTTTCACAGACTGCACAGCTAATGGTTGGGTTAAGTTAACAGGAGTTAAAAGGCAGCTTGGTCAAGCAGGCAGGGAAGAGCTGGAGTCAGAACATCCAGCTTCCTGCTGCCCATTAAATAATTGTATTTATATTGGGCCATAGCTTCCTTGCTTTGGAATAAGGGTGAATCCCAGTGTACTCAAGTCCGAGGACAGTAGACATTTCAGGAAAGGGATCATGTATTGCCATTAGTTCTATTCCTAAAATAAAATCCAAGTGCTGACCAAAAGCTCATTAAATTAAAAAAGAAAATTCTATGGACTTGAACAAAATATAATGTACTTCTCCTTACACTGGCTGCAAGATTCCTGTCATAACAACATGGAGAGGAATTATAAGAAACACCAAGAATGTTGCAGGTAAATTTTCAAAGCCAGGCTGTGTTATCTGCAGCCATGAGAGGCTGTGAAGCCTGTGCCTCTCCCACCAGGGCTGAAGTGCACAGTGACACGATCCACCAAGACCTGCAGGACTCATCTTCTGGGCAGGGAGCCCAGGGCCACGAAGGGAAGTGCTAATAGTTAAAAAGATGTCTGGAGCTTGCAGAAATAGATATTTTCCCAGGAATAAAACATGACTTGGAATAAATGTTTTATTCCATTGCATATAATGAATGGCAGTGAATGTGATTTGGGGACCTGTCAAGAGAGGGGAGCACAGACATAGTACATGCACTGCAGACAGTATTAAAAATGTTGTTTAACTGAAACACAGGGAATTGAGATCACTGATAATTTTAATCTCCTTTCCTCTGTGATTTTTTTTTCTTTTCCTTTTTATGATTGCCTTCCTATGTGGCTGAAAAAACCGGGCCATCAAAATGTTTATTAGAAACTCTTGCAGGAACCAATCCATATGCAATTGCACAGAAGGTAAAGAGGCATCCGCTGCTCAGCATTTCCAGCAGATTTAGCATCAAGCTCAGCTTGCAGCCAGGCAAACAACACTATCTGCTTCCAGAAAAAGTGGTGGAAAAGAGTCACCAGGAAATAAATAAAGGACGGTGCTCTAACCCAACAGCTGCTTGAACTGCTCTGATCTGTGGCAAGACTGCTTTGCAGAGGAGCTTTTCATCAATCTCCGTGTATGGCTTAATAGAGGCTGTCAGGAATATGGAAAACTGTCACTCTTGTGTGGCTCAGAGCAGCTCTCACCCCTACTCTCACCAGACAACACAGAGCACAGCTTGTACCAGCACGAGGGGATGAGGCCAGCGTCTGCTACAGCAGCTCCTTTCTGGCTGCTGCAGACATTCGTAAGAGGAGATTTGCTCCAGCTTTTATTAATTGCTTTCACAGGCAGAGGGTATCCTTGTTGGGAGATCAGTTTGCTCCTCCAGGAGGATCACGTTCCTCTTGGCCAGCTAAATCTTCCCTCTACAAGGCCTGAGGAGTCCAATGTGAGGGATGTTGTGTGTGGTTTCACATTATTAAACCTACAAAGAGGCTTGTCCTGGCAAAGGAGCATCGTGGTGCTATTAAAAGAGCAGAGTGGCACCAGGGCATCATCTCCAGCTAATTGTTTCATCAACTTGGAGAGCAACAACCACTTGCTAAATAAGGCTCTTCTTTTCTGCTTTGCAACTGTGCTCTTCTGGCTGCCAAGAAAAGCTCCGACATTAAAGTCTTCCCAGGGCCTCTACAAGTGTTGCCTTTGGTTTCAGTCCAGAAAGGCAAAAAGCAAAACCAAGGGCTGCAAATCAGAGGAAGAAGTGAAAGCTCAAAGGATATTTGCTGTCCTCCCACCCACCCAGCCTGTAAGAATTGGGTAGAAGAAAAAGAATTAATGAAATTTGTTTGGTGCATTTGCCTCAGAAAATGTTAATGCTCAGCTGAAGAAAAGACACTTGAGAGTCTCCTCAAATAAGTTTATGTTTTCAGTTGCTTTTGGAAAAACAATCAAGTCTGCATATTTTTACCAAAATATTGAAAGTCCTTGAATCTTTCCTATTACAAACCAGGAAGCTGAAGCTATTAATCCAGTCCTATAATAAGATTGGAGAAGAAATAAAGGACTATTTAGAACTAGTTATTGCTCTTCATAATGAACTGAACTGGCAAAGATTCTTCTATTTTTTCCTGTTCCTGAGTTATCCAGGGATCAAACATGGTGCAAGCAACTATTAGTTAAAGTACGAGCTCATGCATGTTGATTTCCCTTGTCTCAGGCTCAGCTCATTTGCAATTTAAAGCATTGACAGTAAAATATTTCTGGACTTGGGGCTTTATCTTCCTGAACACATCTCCCTTCTGTTCTGGCATGACCATTTGTGGACTGTCTTTAAACTTTGTGTCTTAATTTCTCCTTTCTTCTTCCCAAGCAGGTGACCAGAGAGCAAGCCAGGCCAAATGTCGCTGGGTGCCAGACTTGGCGTCAGCATTACTGGTCTGTTATCAACAGCAGAGGTTCACTGGGTTATGCAGATGCCTCCAAACCTGTGATTTTAAATTTCTGGAGCAAGTCAGTCAATAGAGTTCACTTGAGGATCAAGGTCTCCTTGCAGACACCAGAGGGAATGAGTAGGCATTTCTCACTGATGCAAAAAAGGTGGTGGGGAGAGGGGCCAGGGCTACCTCTGAACTGACCATTCTGCTTTAGCAGAAACCCGGGGGACACTGGTAAGAACAGATGTCCCCAGGTGGTAATCACACCCTGCAGAGAGTGATTAGCACCTGCATGCCAATCCAAACCTACCTGCCAGATCAGCCCTGGGCATGGGACAAGCCAGTCATGACGGGGAATTCCTCTGCTTCCTCTTGTGATTGACAAGAAAAGCAATGAGAAGATAGGAGCTGAAGAGTTGTGTGCAGTAACCTTTCCCTTTGTCAGAAACGTCAAAGCAATTCCTAACAGCTCACTTTAAAATGCATTTTCCATCCTCTTTTTGACATCTTTCCGACCTCCCCAACATTGCCAGAAGATACAAATTCACCCTGACAGTCAGGAGAGGAAGGGAAAACAAGAAAGAAAATAAAATAAAAACCAATCTCTGAACTCTTTCTAACCATCACAGAGGACAAGAGTTAGTATAATGCACTTACTGACAAATCAAGGAACCACCTTCTCCCCACAAAAAGACAGCACTAATAGAGCAGGAATGAGGTTATTTATCCTATCAGGACCCAGTGATTATTGTCTTATTTCCCTGATAAACACTGATAGCATTTGTAATACACCTATAACAGGTTCTTCTTTCTTAAATTTCTTTTCTTCTCTTATAGGCTTTCCCCATTCCTTTTCTCTGTCATGTTGACTTAGAGAAGCTGACATCTTTGCACCAGGAAAGGTTATTAATTGCTGCTGAATGAAGGTGCATATCACAAACAAAAAACAAAAAAAAACCCCAAATCAAACCAAAACCAAAAAACAATAATCCACAATAAAGAGGAAAAGCAGAGGTTTTACTGACAAAACTCTCACATTTGCATTTTGTGACTTTGTGGTAGATTCCCTCCTACTAAATTTACATCTCTAAATAATTAGATATCTTGTTTCATTAGCCATCCAAGCTTCTACTATCCTCAGTGAGAGGAGAAAGGGGAAGACAGAAGAATGATTCATCACACCTTCTTTAGAAAGCTATTTTGGGACTGACTAAATCATTCTTTGGAGATTGGACAATTAGTACAGACTGGATATCCAACTTCTACGCAGCTCCAGGGTAAGATGTGCGACTGTCAGGAAGGATGGGTGCAAAAACTAAAAGCTGGTAATAGGCATCAGTGACAATTAGTTGGTTTTAAAACCCCTGTGAAGGAGCAGACCCAGGGAGAGAAAATATTTGTTCAAGGTCACGGAGAAGGTCACTAGAATCACTCGTGTCTCCTGAGTGCACTTCAATGTCCTGAATAAAACATTAATTTGTCATGCAAGGAATGAGGCTGAGGAAATGAAAGTTCAAATGCCACATGCAAAAAAAAAAAGAAAATCAAAAGAAAAAGAAAAAGCATGACCTTCCATTGCATTTGTTTAACTAGAGTTTCATTTACATGAGCAGAAGCACACCAGTTCCCTCAAGCTTCTGAGGGAATTAGTAGCAGGAAAACACAATCCTATGCATTTTCAGGAACTGCTTTCATTAACAAAACCTGAGGCACAGGAATGCTATCAATGACTGCATCACCTCACCAAACTGAACCAAAAGTGAATACATTGCAGTCTAACTAGAACTGGGGCAGAAGCTGTAGGCAACAGAAGGACTTTGCACTGCACAAAATTAATGCTGGCTCTGGACTAAATGATGCAAAATACCTTGAAAAAGCACTGCAGATGGCAGCTAGACACCCATCTGGGGATGTCCAGTGATGTGGGACTTCAATACCTGGAGCAAGTAGTGAAGGCGGGAAAAAAGCTTCATCTCTCCCATGTTCAACCCTGCCACAGCCAACAGGAGACCATGGGAACCTAAGAGACCTTCTAAGGATCTCTGGGTAGAAGAAAGCCATAAAATATTTTGAGTGACTATGGTATGAAAAAACAAATATCTTTGACTATGAACTTGCACATAAAATTCCCACCGCAGCGCGCTCAAGACAGCAGTCAATGTTAAAAAATGCCTCTTGTAATGTCAGAGTAGAAAAGCCTGCGTAGGACTGAAGGATGATTTTAATCCTGATACCACCATGTCCCTTTGGACTGTTTTTTCAGCCATAGCCACTTTCTTAGAACAAGAACTGCCTGCTGAACCAGTGCTTCCCCTCCTCCTCCTCCTCCCCCAAACACTTCATAACCACAAACCTCAGCTGCTCGTTCTTGTTTCCTGTGTTTACCCAACAGATCATGGCAAAAAGGGAGAAGAGGAAGGAGTTTATAATAGGAAAATAATCAATAGTGACATGCCATCGCTGTCTGCAAGGCAATCATTAGCGGCTCAGGAGAGACCTCAGTGGCTTCTGTGTGCTCGGCGTGGGATTGCCTCCCGTGGAGAGCTAAGCTGCTGTGAAAGACTTCAGCAGGTGCCTTTTCCTCCCCCAGCACAGGGAATTCAGTCTAAGTCAGGCAGCTAAATTACACCTCTGGGTTATTATCAGCAGTATTAATTACTGTGTTCTCCCTAATTATCCTCTCTTAACACACTCAGTTGGTTTGCAGGAACAATGCGAGGTTGGCAAACAGTGGCATTTAAAATTGATTGGGCCAGAGGCTCAACTGATGTAACACAGCACAGCAGGTTTATGGAAAGGTCAGATTAGTGGTGGGGTTTATCCACTGTTTTATGAGGGTGTGAGCTGAGTTGCAGCAGGCTGACATGCCCTGGCCAGCTGGCATGAAAGGAGGCACACGGTTTGGGGTCAGATGTTCCCTGGTTTTACATCGTGACCCCATGCAAAGTGCTATTCCCTACCACAGTTCCACTGCGACTTTCTGACCTATATTAAAATAAACAACACAACATCATCACCCAGAGTCAGGACATTCCTTTTGTCCCCTGTTTCACCTTGCAAGAACTGCAGGCAGGCTTGGGAAACCCAGGAAGACTGCTGTGTTCTGGCTGTTCATCCTGTTCTTCAAATAACCAGACCTGAGTGACTTGCACTCTGATCACTGATGTGGAAAGTCACATTTGCAACATAAGACAACTCAGTTTTGAACTTCCCTACGTATGTTTTTCAAACGCCTGTTTTTCCCCAGGCTGGCTGCCTGCTTCTTGGATGAGGATTTGTGTCTTGGGTACACAACTCACCTCACCAGATTCAACCTGTCTCAGAAGTGGTTGAAAAGAAGAAGGCTCAGTGGCCTGACAGCCTGACATGGGAGCCTTGACAGATTTGCTGCCTTGGGGGATGACAAACCTGCCCCCTCAAAATGTACACATGCCCCCATCAAATAGATCTGTTCCTGAAAAAGCACTAATATCCAGAGAAAATGTAGGAAAAAGAAAATCCTGGGGTCTGGAGTTCATCTTTTTGGACTGTGATCTTTCAGCATGACCCTTTAATGCACATCTGCCTATAAGCTCAAACCAGCACCTCTAGCTAGGGATCATTTTCCTCCATGTCCCTCAAAACATGTTTTTGTTTTGTTCTCACTTGATTCCCATGAAAATCACACCTAACTGGTCTTCTGTCCTGCAGAAGACATGATGTAAAATACAACAGTATTTGCAGAGATGGACTTTGAAAATATCACCCCACTTTCTACCGAGAGCCCACCAAAGTTCTGTTATTCTCCTCTTGCCAGTTACAGGGTCTGAAATACTTTCTGCAACTATCACCAGGTTCCTGTGCTCATCTGCCTCCAGAGTTCAGAGTTTAAATGAAGCATTCAGAAAATATAGATCCCAACACACAAGACATATTTGCCAGTGTATGGAGAAGCAACAGAAATCCCATTTTAACAAACTGCTCTCTAGCTCAGAGTGAAATCCAGTCTGGTGAAGGTCAATTCTAACCCCGTGTGTATCGTTTAAGTCCTTCCTAGGCCTGTAGCTGTCACTGAGGCCACGCACTTTTGGAAATGTTTATCCTGATAGAAGATCCTGTGTTTTTCAAGAACAAATAGCAGCTGCTGCATTTTTAACACATTCCCTACAACACAACCATAACCAGGGCAAGACGAGTGACACCCTGCTCTAGGCACTCACTGAATGGGCACCAGATAAGATAAATCTGCCCATTTCTTGGCTAATTCCTGCTCCTGCAGGAATCCAAGGATATCTGCAGATCTGCAGCACTGAAGAAGAAGGAGCAGAGATGTGTAGGTCCAGAGACAAGCCCACAGAAGGATGAGGAAGTGCCTCAATTCAAACATCAAACTCCCTCAGCCTTCCCCTGTGAATCTGACCATTTACTTTTGTTAACATCTTCAGCATGAGCTGGTGATACCAGAGACAGAACTGTGCTCCTTTCTGAAGGATGTCAAGGACTTTTCCTTCATTTTGATTGCAAGAATATAGCTCCAACCATGGCATGTCTGGAGATACCTGGGGGAAAACAGAGCAGCCACGTCCATAAGGAGTCAAGGTGCAATCAGGGGAGGTGCATTACAACAGCAAAGAAGCCATCTCAACATGAATTCATTAATGCCAAAAAGAAATCTGCCCAACAAGGTGTCCAAAAAAGAAACTGGGACATGTGTAAACCCCTTCTCTCTTAGCCAGCAAACCTCCATGCCTGTAAACCCCTGCAGTGGCTGTGAGCTCTCTCTCAGAAAGCAGCACTGTCTTGTTCCACCAGCAGTTTTGCATCCCAAAGGTGACCTTCTCCATGATGCTGCAAAGTGTTCAGGGTGTAAAATGGGATACATAGATTGGGGACTGATTGCCACCTGCACTGGGCCGTTTTAGGTAGTCCCACAGCTCTTTTCAGTCAAAGGCAATCTTTCCAGCAAGTTTTGGACCAAGCCCGGCATAAATTAGAGCTCCCAAGGCCTCCTTAGTTTGGCTTTTTTTCTGGAGGAGAGTGTGCAGGACAGTGTTTGTGCTGATGAACAGCTTGGCATTGTGGTAGCAAGGGGCAGGAGATCCAAAACCCTGCTGCTGTTAATGTACGTGAGTCACCACTGCTGCCTGTGCCAAACATGCTTCCAAACGGAGCTGCAGTTTGCCCTTGGTTGTTTCACTGGGCAAAGGCAAGTCTGAAAAACTTTTTTTTTTTTTTTTTCAATCTTTCAGGATATCGACGTAGCAGAGATCTCTGTCTCGATCTGCTTACTGGCAAACATCAAACAAAGAACACTGTTGTACGTTTGCGTTTTATTAATGGTTTACAACTCGAATTTTTCTTCTCTTTTGTTCCTGCTGATCTCACAGAAAGCTATAAAAATATACAGAGATGTCTGCCAAATAGATTTCTTGGAGGAAAGCAGGAAAGTGTGAATAATAGATCCTGAAGTATGGATAATTAGCAGATCAAATAACCCCAAGGATTGGGGAATTTTTTCATTCTCTGCAGATATTCAACATCCTTATATTTCTAAATAAATTATACGTACTCTCCAGGTACACTTCTTCTTCCAGCTCATACTAAAAAAATAGAGATGTCTACTGCGAGGTTATTTATTTATTTAAGTGCTCCTGACAGTGAGAAAGTGACAGCTCTGGCTGCAGTTAGGAGTCTTATGGGCAGCTGCTGTACTTCCTGACCATAGCACCTCTACCCTGATCCTTCCACTCCTACAAAAGGCTGTTCTTCGATTTAGTTCAGCAATGCCAAGCTACAGAAGTTTGCCAGCATCAGCAGGATGGGCAGTGGGCAGCAGGTACATTGTGGACCCATTTGTCACTGCCTGCAACTCTCCCTTAGGTTTCCCAGTCATATTCCAGTGTCTTTTTCCTAAATACTGCCTTACTTCTCATCTACTTGCTGCACTTCTTATTATATCCCTAAATAAGGAACATACAAATCCCCAGACTCACAAAATCGAAGCAATTCACTTCTCATGTGAAGCAAGGTAAGGCCAGAACACAGGGAAGGGTCATCAGCTGGCATGTGCAGCTTTGCCCATACATTTTTGGAAATAAATGAATAGATAAAAGAATGGCTGCCCCACTGAGGTGTTCAGCTGCTGATTTGTGTAAAATGTCAGGGACAGATCTTTAAAAAATGGGTAGGACTCTGTTGCAACTTAGGGGTTCACAGGAACAGGTTTTACTCAGCAATTCTCTACTCAAAAAATAGAGGGCTGAACCCTGTATTCTCCTAAAGTCACAAGAAAAATGATGCAACTCTCACTTATAAATAAACCTGATAAAGTGTTTCAAAGCTTGAGCTCTCAAACCTCATGGTTTTTTCCCTAATGAAACACTGTCATCTGAGAGGCAAAATAAAAGTCTTCCCTTAGAGACAGTAATTTAATAGCAGGGACATTAATTAATTTCATCTCCACATCAATGCTCTGTTTTATTTAAACTCCCATCCTGCAGCCACTGGGGTGCTGGAGCATCTGCAAAGCCTGCAAGAGCCCTGGACTGGGGCCAAGGGGAGGTTTGGTGTAGGTGGCAGATGGCAGGCTAATGGAGACATGACAGAACCAGCTCTAAGCCAGTCTGCCCGAGTGGCAGGAGTGGTTTACCAAGAGTAGGGTGGTGCTTGGCCCAGGAGAAGCAGGATGAGCTACAGCTGCTCACACTTAGCCCAGGCAATAGGGTGACCAAGGGCCTTTGGTTGGAATAATAAGATAATGCCCATTGAATAAACTGGAGGTATTTAGATGCCCTAAACCCATCTGTTCATCATCTTTGTTGATCAAAGTTTGCCACAGTCACTCACCTTGGACCCAGAATGGTGCTGAGGCCCTGGCACTGGTTGCCCAGAGAAGCTGTGGCTGCCCCGTCCCTGGAGGTGTTCAAGGCCAGGCTGGATGGAGCTTGGAGCAACCTGGTCTAGTGGAAGGTGTCCCTTCCCTGGGCAGAACAAGATGAGCTTTAAGGCCCATTCAAAACCCAAGCATTCTATGACTCTAAAGTTCATTATATGTGTGACTGATGGCAGTTTCCCTCCTTAGAAATCTCCTCACTGGACTACCAGGGTAAATTCAATAAATGCACCCAGCAGACATGGCACATCAAAACCAAATACCCAGAACTACAAAAGCAAGGTTTGACATGACCTAGAAGCCTGTTAAATCCTTAGCTACAACCTGCTGAGACCTGAAAAATACAATTCAATGCCAAGGAAAGGGGTCATGAAGCTCTGTCAGGAAGATGTCTCCATCAGTAGCCCCATTGAAAATCAAATTGATCTTTCCTTACCCCGTGCAATTAACCTATGTAAATATGTGCTAATGACCACTTTACTCGTAATTCCTTTCATCCACTCATCAAGCCACATGAAGACACAAGCAAGCACTGTTGATGGCAAAGCCTATGTCTCACCTGAACTTCATAACCAGGGAGATCTGCCCAAGTTTCTGATTCTTGGACTTGTATTCCTTCTAGGACACTTAAATGGTAAAGAAACAAGAACAAAATAGAGCTTTGCATTTTTTTCTGCAGAAGAGGAATGGTACTCAATTCAGCAGAGCCCCATTGAAGCTTAGTTTCCTAAAGAAATAGGATTTATGTTGCCTGTTGTCCTCAAGATCTCAAAACCCTCTTGAACTCCAGTGTCAGGTGTGGAGCAGTCCCCTGCCTCTGCCTGTTCCTAATCAGTAAAATAGCAACAGTAGCAGCCTCATAACTATAATTACAATTATTGTGGTAGATGCTCACTCTCCTGATAACGGCTGGGTGCAGACTCAGCAACACAAACCCCAGTCTCAGAGTCCTTTTCCATTAGAAAGCAAACTTCATTACTTCACTGCATAGATACAGAGGGAAAACAATTTCTGGAGGATGGAAACACCCACAGGATCTCTGCAGAACCCTGCAGAACCTCTGCAGCCCTCCGTCCCTACAAACACCTCACAGCACAGCGCTGTGCCCCAGCACCACGCGCTCTAGCGGGTTTATGTTCTGTCAATAATTCTCTCCAGCAGCTCAGCAAGTCTGGCAAAGCCCAAGGCTACAGCCACCAGTTTTATGAGAGCAATAAGCCGAGTTTATTTCCACACCACAGCCATAAACATTTCCAGGATCCCAGCCACGTACGCAGGGCACCTGAGACACCAGCAGCCGTCTCCGGCTCCACTTGACCCCCTGAAAAAGGAGGCACGGAAAATGCTGTCCCAGCAGGCATTAATGCAGGTTAATTAAACCTAAACTGCTCAGCAGGGGCACAGTGAATTGAGAAGCAGTGCTTCTGCAGGCTGCCCAGTGCACCAGTCCCACCGTGGCATCATCATTAATGGTTTTCACGCAAGCCTCAGGGCTCATTTGCTTGACAAGAGCAAAGCAGTAATTTTACTGTTGAACACTTGCAAAAATGATGCCCTGACTGTTATCAAAAGTGACAGGCAAGTTATGTGAGCAGTTAAGTGAAGGTTACTTTTTAGGGCCGAACCTCTGAATAGATCAGACGTCAATTAGTTCATGCATGGAAGGAGAAGGGGAAAGAAAACAAAGAGAAAAAGGAGGAAGGGAGAATACAGAAGAAGGGAACAGAAATAGCAGGAAAGAGATGGACTTAATTTGTTTCCCTGGATCAGTGCTCTGAGGGATAGAAGGGGGAGAGCTTTCGGCGTGGCAGCTGCCTGCAGTCCCCAGGGAGCTGTGACCATGCCAGTCCCTGGCAGCTGCTGCAGTTTGGACTTTGCAGCTGGGCAGAGGGAGGGGCTGAGCTCTCAGCACACCCAGGGGAAGCAGCCTTCGACCAGCACCTCCCACGAGCTTTGGGGGGCTTTGGCTTTCCTCTACGTTCCTCAAGCAAAAGCCTCATGAGAAAACTTTCAAGGTCCAACAATTTTCTTCTTTTATGCTGTGGACACTTGAAGAGGAACAAAATAATCCACAGAGTGTAGGTACCTGGGCACCATTCCAGTTCCATATTTTTAGAAACAAAGATGAGCCTTTGACACCCAAGAAATTGCTTAAAGAAAAACTTTCAGTTTTGACAAGGTTTCCCTAATGAAAGGAAATAATTAGTGAAGTTGTATGTCCCATTTGATTGCCTCTAAATAAAAAAAGGTTTTCACCTTAAAATGACTTTTCCTTTTCAAAATGTTAGTTATACCAGGCTGCAAAAGCTGAAAAAATATGGAGTAAAAAAGCTCCAGTTAGACTGAAACATTTGATTAAAAATAATTCTGTTTTTATTTTCTCATACTCAAAACCAATTTGAAACACAAAAAAGTGGGTGGAGTCACTCCCCCACATCCTATCCATCCTGCTTCACCTGATGGCAAGCGTGGGGAAAAGGAAGAAAATGGAACTCACGAGCTGCAAGCTGACTCACGAGCAAGGGCTTGGGAGAGCCACCTGGCTCAGGCAGAGACAGTCACGTCCCATCACCTGCATGGTGAGGAACAGAGAGGTGTTGTCCCTGCCCTGGTGTGTGACATGTCAGGGTTTAGCTGCTGATAACTGTCACTGCTCCAGCTGTTTGCTGGAGAGACTTGTCTGTTGGGTTTCTTTAAGATGGTGCAGCACAAGCCCAGTGGTTCTCTGAATTTTGTGGATACTGAGATTGGTGGGAAGGAGAGTGAGGAACAGGATTCCTTAGGATTCAGACCTGCAAGAATTGAGCCTGTGAACAACAGTTTGAATCCAAGGGTACAACTAGAGGTTCTCTCGCAGTTAGTGGCTTTAGAACCCAATAGTTCGGGTTACAGCTTTAGAAACACTTTCTTTTATGATTAAGAATAGGAGAAAGAAAAACAGATTGTCCACTCCCCTGCCTCTCTCCCAGAGGAGCTGCCAACTGTGCAGGACATTTGGTCTCAGCTAAGCTTACCCAGGTGGGGTGACAGCTGGCAGGGCCACCCAGGGACACCAACACCAAGCCCCAGGTCCTGCAGCCCCGTGCCAGGCAGAGCCCTGAGCCATGTCCTGCAGGCTGCACAGTCTGGGATGCACTGACACAGCTCACTGGAAGAGAGATTAAAGCACACCATTATTTATTTCCAGATAAGTTCAATTCTGGATCTGTCAACCTTCACAGGGCCATAAATACTTCTAGGGCTGGACTCAGGCTGGGTGAGTCTCTTGGGCTTGGGGTAGAAATATTGCAAACGGGAGCTTATTTGTCTGAATTCCCCCTCTTCCCACCCCTCCTCTTGACACCACCTCCCACCTTTCTGATCTTTATCTCCCAAAGACAGGTCAGGGTTTTGCCCACCGGTTTGCACCTGGAGCACTGGCTTGGTTGGTATAAGCAGACTTGATGCAGGCGAGGAATAAACCCTACAGAGAGTGCCTGTTGGTTTTCTGATCACATCCCGGGCTGGCTGTCAGGCTCCAAAGGCAACAGGATTTATTGCACTGAAACGCAGCAGCAGCAGCCGCCCGTGAGGAGCCTACCGAGCTTCATGCACAGGAATAAAAATTTCAGGGCCGCTTGGAGATATGAAATATTTCTTAATTACTTTCTGTTCCAGCACAGCTTGAGGATTTTGCCGCTGCTGCTGCTGTTGTTCTCAGAGCTTGTTTGGTAGTTTTGCCCCTTTTTTTTTCCTTTTTTCTTTTTTTTAAGGGTAACTGGTAGCAAAGCAATATTAATGCCAGCGTCTATGCTGCATTTCATAAAGGACTGGCCAGGCTGTGCCTGGGGACTGGCTGCTCGTGGTGGAGGCTGGCACAGAGAGGGTGCCAGCTCCTCTCAGCATGGGATCATTTACCTCATGCTGAAATACATTAAAATCTCCTCCCCTGAGACATTTCTCCATAATGGCTTTGCAGAGAGGTGCATCACTGTAATGCTTAAAAGAAGCCTGGACAGGCTCTTTCACTGCTTCCCCTCCAGCCCTGCCAGATCATGTATTGCACTGATGCCCCTGCTGCTCGCTGAGATTTGTCCCTTGGACTGAGATTCCTAAAGCACAATTTTCCTAATCACCCTTGAAACAAGCCTTGCTTGGCTCCTGTTCTTCCTGCCTAATGTCTGCCCCCCAAACAAACGTGATGCTTTCCACTGCCAAGGCCAACACCTGAGACACAAAAGGTTTGACAGGTGCTAAATTAAATTTGTTCCTGAGCTGTTGCTCGCTGGGTCCTGGGAGAGGAAAGGGGGAAGTCCCCAGAGGAAATGAGAAAGCTGAGAGAGTGAAGCCTGTTCCTCCTTCCATTCCCACATCCTCAGACTCTGGTTAAATACATTAAGCCCTTGTAGCCAGGCTTGTGACAGCACAAGGAAACTGCCAGGGCATAGGGAGCTGCACCCTGATCACAACTTTCCTCTCTCAAAAACTCTGTAGAAAGCTCCTCTTTTGCATGGATCACCAGTCAGTAAATACCCCGCAGCTGAACTGCCCGGGTGAATGGATGATTCTAATTTAGGGGTTTTGGGTAGAGGGGTGCAGATACCAGGGCTGTAATTCTGGCTTGGAGCCTCCCCTGCATCCCAAGACAGCAAGGTAAGGAGAAACTACAGCAATATGCTCCCATCCCCAGTTCAACCCCCCCCCAAAATTCTCCGGGCTGATTCTGGGTTGTGCCTTACACCAGGCAAGTGCAAGACCCAGAGACAGAGCTAAAAGACTCCAAATCCCCTCATTCTGTGCAGGTGAAGAATAAAAGAAGAAAGACTCCTCATCACATCTACACATCCCTGTTCCTTCTACTTTACATGCAAACTGAGAACAAGGCAGCTTTAGCAGTTCAAAAGTCCTCCCCCCTACTCCCATACCACTGTGAATGCACCTGTTCTCAACCAGGAGATGTTGGTTCTGCATCACTAGAAAAGGTAAAACCCTGGACATGACCTTAGAGCACTCAGCCTCCAAACCAGAGGAGTGGCACAAGCAGGACTTGCTTCTCTGTTACCAGACTTGCTCAGATATTTGTTCCTAAAAATGGCACTTTTCTTCCAGCATAGCAGGTTGGGGAGGACAGCAGGGGCAGCAGCTGGGCACAAAAGAGAATGACAGTTTTGCCAGGACAGCCCAATGACCATGGTAGGACATGTTTTTTAATCTTTTCTAGGTTAAACACAGGCAGTTGTGTCTTGTTATATTACATTATATAATATGATTTGCTGATATAGTTTGATAGGTTGAATCCAAGAACATCATGACTCATGTAGGAAATTGGAAGCCTCCTTGTCTCCAGAATAGTGTTTCCAGAAGCTAGAGTGAATCAAATTGATTGTATTTATTTAGTTATTTTTGCTGTTTAGTAAATAACTATTGAGTTAGTTATTTTTGAAGTCTGCAAGGAAAACCTCCACAGATTTGAGAAGGGGAGGGAAGCTAAAGCCTTGGTTGCAACAGATTCTCAAAAATCAAACATTTTTAGAAAACGTCACAAAAAAATGGGACAGGTGGAGCAGGGAATATCACCAAAGGTGGGTGTGAGGACTCCAGGGTTGCAGTCCCTGTCTCCAGTACTGCCTTCTGAGAAAGGCAGATTTCCCTGCAAAGCAGCCTGGCTGCCAAGGAGTTCCTTGCTTTGGGAGCTGAATGCTTTTGACAAAAAGCCTGAGCTTTTGTGAAACACTCCTCTCTAGCATCTGGCCTTGCTGGTCTGCCCAGACATGAAGATCCACTTCACAATTGCGTTGTAAATCTTAATTAAGATCTGTAAACTATAGATAAAAAGGATTATATGAGTACACAAGTATCACTATCAGGTAGAGCCCCTGAGAACCAGCACTTTGATGCTGCACCATGCACAGTGGCATTGAGAAATGTATGAATGTCACAGCATTATTGATTCTGTAGCTACTAAAAAGCTCCAGGATCCCTGGCAATAAAAACACGATAATGAGAAGTAGCCAGGATAGCACTATTTCTGCAAACAGTATTTGCATTCTCTGGGACTGGAGCATAAGCTGCATTTATCAATAGAGAGGTGAGGGCTGGTTTGAATGCAAAGGATTAGCCTAGTTCATTTTGCAGAAAATGTGGTGGCTGTAGTTCACCTTTTCAGCACTGGCTGCAAGGTATCAGTAGAAAAAAACAACTCCCCCAAAAGCAAATGCTGCAAAGCAGCACCAAGAGATACCAGAAGAGAATATATCTGCTTTCTGGGTTTTTGGGGGGTTTTTTGTTTGGTTTGGTTTTGTTTTGTTTTTGCTAGGTAAAGCAAAAAACTCAGCAAAATACCAAAACCTCTGTTTATTGATACTCAGGATGTGCAGGAGCACAACCTCATTAGAAGGTGAAGGAAAAGCAGCATGTTGTATTGCCCTAACGAGTAGCTACTATTTAATGAAAAAGAAGATAAAGTATTACTTTATGGAAGCCCAAAGTGTCGGAGATTTCTCTAGAGAAGGCAATATAATGTAATTAAGGCCAAGTGCAGTGATGAAAAGAGCTACCTCAGAGATGTATGGTGTCTGATCCTGCCCCCCCAGTCCTGTGTAAACGAGGCCACAGCTCTAACAGGCTGCTTTCCATGATTTACCAGAGCAGGGTATTTCCAAAAGCAGAAAGAAAAAGACAGTTTGTAAACACCAATCACTCTCCCACCGAGAGAAAAGGGGAAGATGCTGCTGTGCTTTAACAGGGGCTACGTGGAACAAATGGCTGCTTTGCCTCTGCAGGTCATTAGCATAGGTACAGCCATAAATTTTGCTGTTCCCCACTGCGGTGTGGCAGAAATCCTGCTGAAGCTGTCCTTTGAGCTCACAGCACTCCGGACAAAAGGCATCCTCACTTCCCACCTCTGCACTTGGTGACACACAGGTTGGAGCTGCATCCTCTACTTCTCCTGCCTGAGGTCCCACATTTTAAGCCCCAGTGAGGTGTTCAGTGCTCAGGCTTTGATGGGGATGGAGCAGTTTGCTCTGACATCTCAAAGCCTGCTGTTTGGGGGTTTTTTTTATTCCTCTCATTAAATGAGTTTTTCTCTCTTCATTTATCTCTCTTCCCAGTGAATCTCCTGGCTGACGCACATGTTCCACATGGCAGGGAATAAAAGAAAACTTTCCTTTGGTAGCATTGTGCAGGCAGAGAACATTTGTATTGGAAAGAAAAGGAAAGGAGAAAGCAAATTCTTCCAACATTGCTTGCTTGGAAAAGCTTACAAATCCTGCTGGCAGAAAGTTTATAGTCCTCTGCAGAGATCTCAGCTGGGTGATTTTTTTCTGTCTCTCAGACAAGAAATACCATGCAAATTCTCTTAAATTACTTGATAACTACAGAAGATATGCTTGGCAAATACTCTGTCACTACACAACACAGTAATTACATATTCTGCATCCAGGTACCAATTATTTTGCCTCTCGATTGCTCAGTGATTACACTTCAAAGTAATTACAGCTGGGTACTCTGGCTGATAAAGTAGCAACAGTCCTGTGTCCATTCTAGGGGGAATTGGCTTCCCTATAAACACCTTTCCCAAACACTTTATACCAAAAACAGATCCAGAGATCTCCCAAGGAGTGGGAATGTGTGAAAAGGAATGTGCCCTTCCTCCCAGAGTACTGGTGGGCTGCTGATCTTCCTCAACTGATCAACACTTGAAGACCTCTGAAAGCAAGACACTCATTTAATGTAAAAAGGAACCAGAAGTTACCAGGGCAAAACGCAGGGTGAGGAGTCAGGAGGCTTTGAAGACATGAAAAAGGTGATGTGGTGGCTCCAGAGGAGCGGGGGACAAGTGCTCAGTGAGTGGCAGCACTAAGAGTGACATCCCAGCACAGACCCACACTGCAGCTCTCCTAGAGAAGCAGTCAAGCCCTGACTTGCACTCCCACTGCTCCAGAACCAGGAGAGCTCGTGCCAGGTGGCTGAGCTCCCCACGCTCCCAGGGTGGCTGGTGGCATCAGCACACAGATGTGTACAGCTGTGTCCCCAGACACCAAACCAGCCCCGAGCAGTCCCTGAGCGCAGGAGCACCGGGCTCAAAGTGCTCACACTTGCAAAGGCACAGCTCATCGTCCTCCTGGGACCCGGGAACCCAACCACGCTGCTCACACTCGTTCTGCCAGTAATTCCTTCAAACGTGCTAAATCAGCCAGAGGGGAGAAGGGAGGAGAGGATTTTCTAAAACAAAGACTGCTGCCACCTGCAGCTGCTGCTTGCCTTTCCCATCACCTCCTGGAGCTCATTCCTGACCATATACACCATTCCCATTCTCCCTGCATCCCAGAATGACACTTTTTCATGGCAGCAAGTGTTAAAGATTCACTTCTCCCAACCTTTTCAGATCAGTCCTGAAAGCTCAGAAGCAGCCTGGGCAGCATTTTAAGAGCTCAGAGTTCTGGCACTGTCCCTTAACAACGCTTCAGCAGATGTTAATAGGTTAACATGTTAAATATTGTCTCTTTCTTGCTGAACCAAATGAAAATATTTCAATTACAGTATTCCCATGGAAGATCCCTACTCACTCGAGTTATTGTAAGCCAGGCGACAGTCATCCCATATCTGCCTGCTCTAGGCCAATATCACAGCTCCTCTGAGTTTTTGCTTTGTGATTGCACTGGACACAGGACAGGAGACCCTCTGGGAGATCATGATGCTATTAATAAATAAAGTCTCCAAGCTTCTCCCCACTCCGTGCTAGAACAGTGCTTGTCTCCCAGCCCATGGTACCATCTGAGCTCTTGTTTTTCCCTAATTACTCACAGGTCTTACCTACAGTTTTTTGAAGTAAATGCGAATTTTCCACCGATTTCAGCATATACAGGGTCCGGTCCCTAGAGTAATTTCCAGCTAAATAAGGGACTCAAGGAAATCACCATGACAGTTCATTAATAAATCTTATGATGAGTTTATTGCATACTGTTGAGAGGGAGGGAAGGAAAAGAGAAACTGCATACTGTCTGAAAAAGAAGCATTTCCCCATTAAAAGAACCCTTCCCTCAAGTGCATCATAATTATCAATGAAAAGTGGTCCAGCGTGTGCTTCTGAGGAGCAAAATTATTTGCTACTCTGCAGAAAAACACAGTTACTGGGCTTGTATTTCTGCACTTGATCACAGCTTTGCTCACCTGGCATTACTATGCTTGTAGGACTGGCCATAGCAAACCTCTGTCCACCAACAACCAGTCCCACAACTCGGGGGTTTCATCCTTTCCCCCTTTACACCAGTGGAAGGCAATAATCCTCATGGATGATGACACTATTTTACCATTGTGAAGATAGATTATCAGGCTTTTGCTAGAAGCTGTGAAGGTGGATAATCAGGTCAGTTCAGACCCCCCGACCTTCCTTGCTCAGGTGGCAACACCTTCTTTGCCTTCCCTCTCCTCAGATTTCTATCTGCTTCTGTGGTTGGAATGAGACCACTCCTGACTTAGCAAAGGAAGTTGCCAAAGCCAAAATATAACCCACTTCTAGAATTTACAGAGGAAGTTCTCTATGAGGAACTTTAAGAGGAAACAGTTTTCAGCCAGATGTGGTTCAGGCTGGAATTCCCCTTAAGAGAAAACAATAAAAGCAATGCAATCCTATCAGTCAAGATGCACAGAGACACTCTCACCAGGGCTTAATTAAGAACATTCTCCTTCTGCTTTGCTGGCCACATCAAATGTAGGAAAAGTTCTGACCTTCTTCTTTGGCAAGACCTGGAGAGACTTGGCTGGCTGAACCTGAGCAGCAGCTTCTTCCTGCCCGAAACTGTGCTGTGAGGAATGGTGGATCCTGACTTCTCTCCTGCACTTGGGCTGACCTCAGCCAACACTCAGCCTGCTGGGAAGCCTCAACACTTGGAAAAATGATCAGAGTTGAACACAGACCACATTTTAACCTACTTCAGATGTTCCCACATCCATGTCAGCAGCTCCAGCAAAAAGAATTCCAGGCTTGTCCTTACAAAATTATTTCCTCTTTGTGTAGCCATCAGCAAGCAGGTGACATTGCTTAAGCTTCTTGCCACAAGGAAGATGTAATCCCTGGCTTCTGCCAAACCTGAAAGTCCCCAGTCAGGTCCTCTTTAGCAAGCAAAACTGAACTGAAAGGATCCAGCCTGTGCAGCTGCTAAATGGATGGCAAGAGGCTCCGTGCCTGGAACACGCAGTTTCACCCTGAGTGTCAAACACATTCGGCCCTATTAACATTTTATCTGCGTGCCAGAGCAGGAGCAGGAGACCTGGCAACCAGTCAAGAATAATCTTTCCTGGCACACGGAACCCTGCTGCAACAGCTCCCATGGACTTAGGGACAGCTGATTGGCAGGAGGGAAGAGACTGAGGATGGAGATGTGGAGGAAAGAGGGGAAGGAGGGAGCAGGCAGGCCCAGGACGGAGTGTGCAGGGTGTGAGATTAAAAGATTTACTCATGCATGACCACAGGCCTGAATTGTTCATTGCCAGAGGATGGGGAGGTTGTTTCCTTCAGACACTGGCTTAGCAAATTCTGTCTGCTGTTCCCTTTGTGTCTCTGGTCTCTGAAAATAGGAGGAATTAGCCCTTATCGGCACAAGACGTCTGATTGCTGGCCAGTGTTCACAGAGCACTGTGAGAGGAAAAACCTTCTCCCAGCTAAACATCCCCCATCCACAAGTGTAGCTGAGACAATGCAAATGCCATGGATCAGTGCTGAGGACATGGTCTGTCTCTGGCAAACTCAGCAGTGAAAGGGAGGGATTGTTCACACTTCATCGTGAGATTTGGCACGGCTCTGTCAGAGGAATCTCGTGGAAAAAGCACCCCCCATCTTATTAACTTTCAACTGAATGTCCACAGAACTTACTCTTGGGAATATTCACCCCAGTCAGGGTAACAGAAGGTGCAAGGGATCACATTTGGGAAGCACAGAGTAAGCATAAGGGGTCAAAAGAGGTTCCTCACATCAGCTGAGGAGCGGAGATTCAATTCCTCCATGGCCAGAAGAACAGGTTAAAAGTAACAATCACCCAGACATGCAGGCTTCTCTAGGACCCATCTTCAGAGACTCGCTCCGGGGTCTCTTACGTATCCAAATGTGAAATTAAAATAGAAAATATACAATGAATGGTCTCCTGATACAGTCAAATGCCCTAGCACCAGGGTGAGATTAGGTAGTATAATTTCTATTCACATTAATTAATTGGAACACCTAGAGTTTCAAAAAATAGCTCTGCAATTTCACTGCTTAATAGCTTACAGTATTACCAGCTAAGGCAAAAGGGAGGGATGAAGAACCTACTGATTAAAAGCTGAACTTTAATGAGATAGCAGTCCAAATTTTACAGAATTCGTCAGGGACGGGGGCAGAGAACACCCAAATTAGAGTAGGAAAAGCACACGACAAAGCCACAGTGAGGCAAACCATCAGTGTCAGGCTCAGAGACTGCCAGCAGAACAGCTGGGTTTGGCAGGCTGGGGGACAGCAGCAGTGTGATGACAGGAGGGTCAGTGCCTGCCACCAGCCACGTGACTCCCTGCATTCATTTCTGCAGTAAACATCACACCAGGAAACTGAAATAGAAGCCAAAATGTAGAAGGCGAAGAGGAAAAACAAGAGGGAGCTTGGGAGAGGATCCTGATGAGGAGAAAGGGGTCCATAAAACAAGGGCAGCTAGAAGTCAGAGCAGCAGTTTCCTACTGGAAGTGAAGCCTCATTTTGCCTGGTTTCCTAACAAAACAACAGTCCTGCAGTCGTGTTCCATGTGTGTGTCTGCTCTGCCCATCTCACCCCAGTGGCTCATTCTCAAAGGCATGGGCATCCCACGTGCTTCACAAAACCAGGAATGCAGGGATGTGCTGGGAAGAGCTGCATTGCAGTGGGGTTACTGAGCGTGCAGCCCTCAGATACTCCACGTTAGCCTTCAGAGAAGCCACAAAAAATGTTTGACTCCCGTGTTTGGTTGCTTGTGGAAAAACAACATTTCTTTGCTTTGATTTCTGTGAAGTTGTGCTGTGTCCCTGTGGCTTCGTGCAGGGTTGAAGAGACTCAGCTAATCTGCACCTTGAGGATCCTCAACAGTATGAGGAGTCAGAGCACGCTGCTGCCAGAGGACTTGCTAAGCCATGGAAATGTCACCATATGAAGTTGAGGAAATTACCAGGTTATCCCAAATGAATTTATCTGGTGAATTAATAATGTTTCAGCATAAGGGAAGCAGAAAATATCTGTCTTTAATTTCTTTTTCTCTCTGATTTATTAACAGCACGGAAACATAAGCATGGCACAACACTACGGTCAACTCCCAAATCCCCATTCTTCTTATAAATCAGGGAAATTACAATTTTTTTCTAACCAAACGAGGCATCAGAATCAGTTCCAGCATGTGAACGTGTGCCCTAGAGATCCCAACCAACACCTTCAGAGCAATGCAAGTACACGAAACACCTAAATTACCTCTGATAGCATGCAAGGGAGCACAGAGACAAATTCCACAAATCTGAATCCTCCTTTCAACACAGCTAATTCAGTCCAAACCCTTTGAAATAACTTCATGAGAAAAGAAAACATAGTTCCTCACTCCATCCCTAAAAATCCTGCTTGTAAAATTAATATCTTCATCCCTTTGCCTGCTGTGCTTATCTCCTGTCTTGCAGCACAACCAGTTTCTGAGCTGTGTGCTTTGGCATGTAGGTCCCAGATCAGTGAGGCTCAGGTGGGAGGCATCTTTGGAAACACCCTTAGGCCTGGCTTGCAATGGTCTCTCCTCTGCAGCCCTGTGGCTGCTTCTCCAGCCAGCTTTCTGAGTTAATTTATTTGTCCTCGTCAGTTCTTCAAGATACAACTTTGTCCCATCCAGTGATTTCCCTGTCTAGGCTGACTTGGGGAGAAGGTCTGGAATAGCAGCAAAAGACAAGAAGGTCCACAAAGGAGGGAGATAGCAAGGAGCCCAATGCTGTCAGCCTGAAGCTTTTTTTCATACCTTACTCATGTGTCATGAATCTGCATCATCCCACTGCAAATGCAAGCTCTCAAAGATCCAGTTCAGTGTTTCCCTTTCATTCACACTGATGATAATATGACTAATTGTAGTCTTCTTGCCCACTGAAAATTGAATGAAGGAGGAAATCTGCATACTGACTGAACATGCTGCCAGGGAGAATAATAAATGAAAATCAAAGGCCCAGTTCCCTGATGACTGTACGCAAAGGAATCTGTTTGCATGAGAATTCACACTTTCAATCACCACTGGAAGTCTGCCGTGGATAGCATTTTTCTAGTGAAAATGATACAAGCATTTGATCTTCCTCAGAAGAAAATCTGTGATGTTCGAGAGCACACAAAATCTCACCCGTCTCAAAGCCGCCAGGCAGCGAGGCCGAGGAGAGCCCGGCTTTGGATGCGTGAATTCCACATGCAGCATCCCTTGATATCAGCCTGATTTATGTGATGACTTACAGCGAAAGAGATAATTATGTAGATTGGGATTATTTATTTACACAGCCCTGTCACATTTGGAATGCAGCTGGAGCCCCCGATCTGCTCAAATTCCCTGGCACGGCTGATGTAGAGGTTCCCTGTCGGAACGCATCGAGCGCGCGCCTGTCATGCTGCCTCTCTCTGGAAGTGAAAGGACATTATTCAGGCATGAATCACCCAAAGCAGGGCAGTGTCTGTCCTCGAAGCCTGCTCAGCTCCCAGCCACGGTGCACTGCTGCTGTCGGTCACAGCAGCAGCCGTGGAGGTTTTATGGGAGCGCTTCTCCCTGCAGCAGCAGCAGCAGCACGGACACACTGGAGATGGATCATACCAGCCCGTGGAGCCTGACAGCAGCCTGGTGTTTGCCTGGTATCCCAAGGGAAATACAGAATAAAGCAATAGCACGGCTCAGGTGAGGTTTCACAACGAAATAGCGGGAACCCTGCCCATATCTCATTGCCACCTCCTAAAAGCAACATGACCGAATGCTGGCGCTGTATTTTTCCATGCAGATTGTTTCTCAAGTGCTTCTCTGCTAGTTTTTGTCAAGAAGGCACATAGATAGCCTTCCCAAAAGCCCTCAGGAGCCACCTTCCTGATGGAATGATCCATGTCCTTCCATGGGATGGTTCAGAGGTGAACAGGACACTTCAATTTGTGAGTCTATAGGATTTCCCCATTAGCACCATTGCACCAGAGCTACCAACTTCCCTACTTTTGAAGAGTCAGGGAGGCAACTGGAGGTGAAATTCGTCATACAACAAAATTCAATGATTTTTTAAGGCAACTTGAATGGGAAAGGTGTTCTAAAGGGATACTTGGGTCATCTTTACACCCTCCCCATACCTCTGTCCATCATCCTGGGCATGCTGGGCAGAGCAGCTACCAGGCTGTTGTGGTTTGTGCTGCTCACAGCCAGCTTTTTGTGATTCTGACATTCAGGTTTATTGGGTTGCAGACTGGCCTGGGTGTTCCCTTCCAGTTTTCTGTTCATTATCCAAGATCCCTCTTTAACTCTTTAGATCAGCTCTCTCTCCTTCTTGCATTGCTGGAGCAGAGCCAAGGGGACGGAGCTGAGGCTACAGTCTGAACTCACATATTGAATACAAGTCACATGAGTCAGTAAATCATTTGTCTCTACAGGGGGGCCCTGCACCTGCCAGAGAGGAATAATTAAATGATCAAGTGTCCACAGAGCTACAGAGGAAACTGGATGTATTTGAGGTGGTGGAGTAGCCTTCTTCACTAAATACCTGACAGTTACATTCCTCATTAGCTTTGCTTCCTTCCCATCACCCCTACAACCCAGTGAAGAAAAAGGGTCAAAAGCAGGGCCAGAGCAAGGCTGAAGCACAAGGCTGAAGCACAGGGAGGAGGTGGTGATCTCACACACAACCTGCCTGCACTCAGGAGGGCAACTTTACCTTGGGAGCTGGGCTCTGTGTCCACACCTGATGTTCCTCCCCATCCCCTCAGGTGCTCACTGCCCCTGGGCACGCTTCCAGCCAGTTACTAATTTGGACTTGTCTCTCCAGTTCACTTCACTCATTTGCTGTGGGGTGAGATTAAAAGAAAAAAACAGAAGAAAAGTAAATATAGAAGGGAATACCTTTTTTACTTGGTGCTGGCCAGAGCTCAATCAGGAATGGGATATCATTTGAACATACATCTTCCTGGAACAGAAGAATCCTCTATTCTCTTCTCGTGTAGAAGCATGGGTGGGAAGAGGGGGATCACACTTGCCAGTAGCTGAGGGTGTTCCTTTGGCCTTAAGCCCAGCATCAGGGCCATAATCAGGGTCAGAAGAATGGCCAGTGTTGGTAGCCACACGTGGAGGACATGCTTCCATCCTCCTGAGGAAGGAGCACCTCCCTGGCACTCTTCCAGTCATACCCCTTTCCCCCCCGAGGGATTCCTGTCTGTTCCATGAAATTCTCATCACATCAAATTTTGAGCAGCCTGTTGTGACAAGATCACTTTGAGTGCTGCGTGCCCAGCACCGGTGACACCCCGGGTCAGGGCTGGCTCTGGCTCCTGCCTCTCTCCCTGGCTGCACAAACTTTTCAGCCAGCCATGGAAATGACGATACAAACTCTCCTTCCCTGGGAGCAGATGGGGCAAAACCACACAACTTCTGCAAAACCCATGCCTAAAACTAGCTCCCCTGAAGGGGGACGTGCATAATTTATGATGGTTCCTGGCAGACTCAGGGAATGATTTTCAATGAATGGAAAAAAGGGTCAATTATTTCTCCACCATTGTAATAGTTTAATTCAGTATTTATCACCCCAAAAAGTATTGTTTAGAAATTTGTGGTACATTCCAATTCAACATTATATAAATATACTTGGTTTTATTTTGGAGCCGGAGTATGGAAGCATTAATAAAAATTAAAATTGCATTTAAAGACCTAAAATAAAACATAGCCTTATATTTTGGGTGAAATCAAATATTTCAGAGAGACCAAACCAAGTATTTCTGAATGGGTTTCACCATCACCTCCAAAAAATTCTGTTAAATTATCAGCATAAGATTCTCCTTCATTCTTCTCACTCAAAACGAAAAATTTGTTACTTCTAACCACTCCTTGTTAGATAGTGTCTTATCTTCCCCTTTCCATAAATGCTTAATTGAAAGAGGCATGAATTTGTTGGTAGCACAGCAGTTTGTAGAACAAGAAAAGCTATGAAGATGGAGAAACAACCCTGCAGGAAGACTTTCTGAGATGATACCACCACAGGATGGTAGAAAAATGGTGAATGTGCAATTAAAAAAAAGGCATAAAAGAAATAAATACATAAATAGCAAGATAAAAAATTCACCAAAAAAAAACCCCAAAACTGTGCAAGAGCTTTAAAAATTCAAAACATTTCAACTATATGCTTGGACCCAAGGGGATGTTCTAAGAAGAAATGCATCTGAATGGGACATTCAGAATGTCCCCATGAGAGCAATTCCACATTGTGGAACATTTTGTTTTCTTTTGCCAGAATGCTGATTTGTATGTGACCTGTACACTGAGCAGCAAAACTTTTATACCATCTTTCATTTTACCCCAAGACAGGAATGGATAGCAAGCTTGAATTGTTAGCTGTATTGTCAACACATTTTTAATAAAATATTCCTGGCCTCATGACTCTACATCATCACAGTTCCATTTGCCTAAGCCACTTGTAATAAACTAATATGCAGAATGATTTCCAGGGACATGCAGCGAAAGAAATAATAAGCAGTTTCTCTTTCTTTATTTCTTTCTCCCTCTCTTTCCTTCCTTCTTTCTCTCATTCTTTCTTTCTTTCTTTCTCTCTCTAAATGACAGACAGACAGACATCCACCCTGATATTCCCTCAGCAGATCAAAGCAGGTCTCACCACAGCTGGTACTGTACTCAGGGTATAATTGTGTTGGTGCCTTGTGCAAATAGAAACTCTTGCACTGATCTGGTCATGATGGAAATTAGTTTTGTTGAGGGCTTCTTCCCTCCTCGCTGGGAACCTTGTCCTAAGCTCAGAGGACAGGCATAAAGGAGTCTCCATGCAGGGTGGTCATGCTGATGTTGATGCAGCTCCCAGAGGGTGTTATTTCCTTGTTCTCCAGGGCTGGATGAGTAATTGGATTATTTTATTTGTGGGTCAGCCCTGAAGTTACCATCACAAGCCTTCATAACTGGGCAGTTCTCTAGCCACGAGGGAAGGAATGATTTTCACTCTAACAACTCTGGGCTGCAGCTGCACTGAGAGCAAAGGCGCTGGGAACGGAACGTGTCACCTAACAGGCAACCAGTCACTCCCTCTGCCTCCCTCCCTGGAGATGGCACAAAGTCATCTTGGCAGGCTGGAGGCTGCTGCAAGCGAAGAACTGCTTGTGAGAGCACTGCAGAGATTAGATGTCATGACCAAAATGCCAGGGGGAACAGCGGACTGCAACCGAAGCGCCCAATGGAGCCACGAGTAGATGGACCAGCCCTGGGATAACGAGGAGGTGCTGCACGCTTCTTCTGAGAGAAAAACCCCGAGCAGCATTTCCCTGATGTGCAGTTGCCTCTAACCAGCACTGTCAGGCTCTGAGTGCCCTGAGCCAAGCAGCACTTGTCCTGCTCCTTCGGCTGCTCTGCCGTGTCCCACCCCGATGACGCAGAATGCGCCAGTCAAGAGTGGAGAAGCATCGTGGTTGCCTAGGCAATGCCTTTGCCATGAACAATAAATAAAATAAAAGACAATGGCTTGGGTTAGCAGCACCCAGGGGTCTGTGTAACGCTCACCACTGCAACACCTCCCTACGGAAAAGCCAGCTCCTCGCTCCACACATGGACACGTACGCACACACACTGGTGCATTCCTTCTGCCTTTCACTGCGGGAAACTGCCTCCTCCAGCTCACTCCATGTCAAACAGCCACAGAGGGAGAAGAAAACACATCCAAAACCACAATCAACCGAGCCCACTCCTTCCTACCTCTTCACAAAGGACTGCCAAACCCTGGGAGGCATCCAAGACCCTAAGAGACAAGGAGTTCAAACCCCCGGCATTGTGAACCACTGCAGTGAAACCTCTTATTTAAATGCGATGGGAAATAGTGTTATAAACACAAACAAAACCAAAAAGCCAGACACCAGCCCACCACCCCGTTCCGAGTGGGTTTCTGTCAAAGGAAGATGCTGCAGGCTGGCACTCGCTGCGGGCAGGCAGCCACCGCCTGGCCAAGCCTGATGGCGTGGCTCGTTTTTCACTCTGACACCACCGCAGGCTCCACAAGGCTCCTTGACTTGCAAGGTGATCAGAATATTGAGTACGGTACTGCAGCAGCGAGCCTGGCACCCAGCACAGCAGAGGAGCGACTCCCGCCCTTCCTCCCCGCCCCTTTCCCACTCGCATGCAAGGAAAGAAGGGAAAAGAAGGAAGAACAAA